>JAYESA010000010.1:149963094-150563094 GCA_036927795.1 Iris macrosiphon
TCATAATATTTTGTAGTAATAAATTTTATACCAAAATTATAATTTTTGTCAAACATTTTTAATTACTCAATATTACCAATTATTTATATAAGTTATAAAAATCTAAGAATTATATATTTTTTAAATTAGCTAAAATTAACCAAAAATCATATATTTAAAATAAAAAATTTGAGGGGGTTACAGATGCCAAAATCCATAATTCTCCATAATTACTATTCACACATATCAATTATACCTATTCATAACAAATACAACTAGTTATAAGTTAATTAGAAGAGTAATTACACAAATCACCCAAAATGAATCTCGTATCATACCATATCAGAAAATATTATGATACGCTATACTCGTGTTCGATTATATATATATATATATATATATATATATATATATATATATATATATATATATATATATATATATATATATATATACAACACACACATACACTATGAGCATTTACAAAAAAACTTAACATGCAATAATGTGATACTCTATGATACGCACCCAAATGAGATGCGAAAACCCACAATTCTCCACAATTACTATTCACACATATCAATTATACCTATTCATAACAAATGCAACTAGTTACAAGTTAATTTAAAGAGTAATTACACAAATCACCCAAAATAAATCTTGTATCATACCGTATCACAAAATATTATGATACACTCTACTCGTGTCCAATTATGGACACATATCTAGTCTCATAGCATCAATCTAAGTCTAATTAGATCAAATTGGTCTCATGATACTCATTTGATGTATCAATTTTAAAATTCTCCCAAAATAAGTATAAATTATCATGTAGATAATAGAGGTCCTATGAACCTAGTTCTTGTTCCTATAGGTAGTCCTAAGCCAAGAAAAGTTTTCTAATAGTGAAATATATGAATTAAAGTCTAAATTATAGAGAAAAATTATAATTTACCTATTCGGAGATGGATTTCCAATAGAAAATCCAAATGGACACAATTAAGACACAAGCTCCTTGTCAATTCCTTCTTCTTTAAGTACTCCAATGCTCCTTAAATAAGGTAATTAGAAGGGGATGAGATTGAATTAGGGTAAATTTGGTGGAGGGATGAATCAATTTGGGAAAGAACATAATTTGGGATCTCTAATAAAATGAACTAATGAAATGAGAGAGAGAGAGAGAGAGAAACCCTCTTTAAGTGGCCGATCCCCTTTTCCCTCTCCAAGCAATATGTAACGTCTAATACACCCCTACTAGTTAGTCATGAGGTTTAATTATGGAGAACTATATTAGGAAGCTTCTAATTCTATATGAAACTAATATAATCTACTTAATTAATTAAGGGAATGGGTCTAATTGGCCTAACCCAATGTTGGGCTCAATATTTTATGACAATCTAATGGGTCCACTAATGACAAGTCCAAATAAAATAGGCTAGCCCACTAACCAATAAATAAATAGCACAACACAATATAATTAATTAGTAGAACATATATAAATATTTAATCACTAAATAATAAATATGCTAAATGACAAAAATACCCTCATCTAGAAATGTAGTAGTGACACACTAGGACACCAATACATAGAAATACCCATCCTACAACTTCGTATCATGGCGTATCATGATACGCACTACCCGTATCTAATTGTGGACACGTACACCCCAAATATTCATAAATTAGAGTATCTTAACAATCAATAGACCAATCCCCAAATACTTGGTGCACCAAACTCAGATTTTTCCCAATTTGGCAATAAAACTCAATGTAACTATTATAATATAGCCTATTAGAACCTAATTCTTCTTCTTAAAGGTGGTCCTTAGCCATGGGAGGGTTCCTATAGGTCTAGTATCAAAATTAGAATAGAAATTGATGGAAAAATAGGGATTATACCTATTGAAAGATGGATTCCCAATAAATTTATCTAAGTGGACACAAAGGGACACAAGCTCCTAGAATTTTCTATCCTTGGTGCTCCTTGCCACCTCCAAGCTCCTAGGCCTTCTAGATGGAGAGAATGAGAAGAATTTGAAGTAGTTTGAGTGAATTTTGGTGGAGGAATGAATGAATTTGGGGAAGAACTAAATTGGAAATGAAATAAACAAATAAATGAAAAGGAAGGAGACTTCCCCTAGTAAATTGGGTCGGCCACATACTAACCCTAGGTTTAGCTAATGTTTAATATCCACAATGCCCTCTTCATCTCATCAAATTAATGCTAGATTTGTCATGAAGGATCCTAGCCATTGATATGACATCTTAATTAACTAATGAAGGTATCAAGCTAATGAATGGAAGGAATATTCTAACATCAAACTAATCTAATTAATTACTATACTGACTAGGTCATGAACCATTACAAGTAGTACTAATTAAATCCACTAACACTAGTCCATTCTAAATAGACTAATACATGGACAAACACCAATACTAATATAAATAAATAGATATATAACAACAATCAATACGAAAAAAATACCCATAATATGAAAAAGTGGTGGTTACAAGTCTTGACAAAGGAAAACCCTACGATTTTTGGGACTTGAGCGTTGAGTGCTCTACTCAACCCATGCGTGCTAAGTTAGGTGCAAAGAAGAAGAAAATGAAAACTCATTATGGGAAGAACAGTGTTGATTCCCAACTCATGTGCATGAAAGAAAGATCTAGTATGGGCAGAAGGTATTATGCGTGCCCATGATCATGATGATGGGCCAAGTTCTTTGAAGCATCAGTGCATGCACAAGAAGAAGAGTTATGTCTTCAACAGAATCTTGTATTTCGAAGTGCCTATGCACCTAGGCTATGGACTTGGCAATAAATTAGACTCATTTTAGTATGTGCCCCAGTGTGCTAAGTTAAGAAAATCTAAACCAACCCGAGCCATGCGTTCTCAAGCTGTTGAAGGACATGCACCATTTTAACTTATGTGTGCATCTTTTGGTAAACTTTACAGACTGAATGCTTTATGCGCTTAGTCTTCATGCGTCATTCGTGGTGCAGTGACAGATCCATGAGCAGGGCCTATTTAAAGAGCATTGAGGCATTGTTTTCATCCTTCTTTTGGGGTGTATCTGAAGGCTTTATCAAGTGTAAATGGGCAAGCTGGAATACCATCACTCAAACTGCTAAAGAAGGAGGACTTCGTATTCGTAAACCCACGGATGTTCTTACAGTTTCAGCCTTAAGCTGTGGTGGAAACTCAGAGCTTCTTTATCTCTCTAGATCAAGTTTTTCTGTGTCAAGTATTTGGAACACCATCATCCCAATTAAGTAGAAATAACTTCCAGGGCTTCTCATATATGGAAGTGCTTAATTGCAGGGAGGCAACTTGTATAGCCTCGTATAAAGTTGCTTGTGGGAGATAGAAAAGCTAATATATTTTAGGAAAATTGGCTCCCAACATGTCTCCTTAACCCAGCCCTGTAGTCACACCTCCCCCAAAGCATCCACGACCTGGATGATGCCCAAGGAAATTTGGACTTTACTCTGATAACTGATCTGCTAGGTAAAGAAGTTCAAGAAAATATCAATAACTCAAGAATTTATTTATCCTCAACTCCTGACAAGTTAATATAGGATCCAAATCCCATTGGTATATTCTCTATCTCTTCTGCATGGGACTGCGTTCATGCAAAGGTACCTCATCATCATCTTTTAGCCAATATTTTGAATCAATGCATTCCCACTAAATGGTCCTTCTTGCTTTGGCGTATAATTCATAACAAACTTCCTACTGATGCTTTAGTACGAAGAAGAAGAAGAAAGCGCATTATGGGAAGAACAGTGTTGATTCCCAACTCATGTGCATGAAAGAAAGATCTTATATGCGCAAAGGGTGCCATGCGTGCCCATGATCATGAAGCTGGACCAAGTTCTTTGAAGCATCAGTTAATGTATAAGAAGAAGAGTTATGTCTTCAACAGAATCTTGTATTCCGAAGTGCCTATGCGCCTAGGCTATGGACTTGGCAATAAATTAGACTCTCTTTAGTATGCGCCCCAATGTGCTAAATTAAGAAAATCTAAACCAACCCGAGCCGTGCGTTCTCAAGCTGCTGAAGGACATACACCATTTCAACTCATGCATGCATCTGATGGTAAACTTTACAGACTGGACGCTTTATGCGCTTAGTCTTCATGCGTCATTCGTGGTGCAGTGACAGATCCATGAGTAGGGCCTATCTATACGTGGAAATGGATATGTCTTCTAATTCTTTCACAACCGACCAATGCGCAAACTCTGTTTATACGTGTGAAGTAGTTCAGAAAGCACTAGTCTTTTTTATAATCCCATATGCAGATTTTGTCTATGCACGTGAAGTGGGTTTTAAAGCAAAAATTCCTCATCGGACTTGCGAGACATATTATATTACAAGCAAATACGAGGGAGACTACTACAATACACAAGGTAAATCCTCTAGGGCATCATTATGCTAGTATAGTTATTAAGTACTGCTATGCAAAAGCAGTAGAAACTCTACCGAAGTAGTCTGTATTTCAACGACTACGTCCCGTAGCAGTAACCCGACAGCATCTCGGAAAGCAAATGCAAGACGATGAAGATGATGAAGAATTTTCGTTCACTTCATGCTACGCACCTTGGGGGTCTCCTCGTGGTAGAACTAATAGAGAAAGAATCTAAGAGGGGGTGCATCCAATCCTCCAATCTCGGCCAGTGCACCAAGAAACTCACGAAGTCAACAAAAAAAATGCACCGGCTTTGACATCCTCTTCACAAGGCATGAGATCCCTTACGAATAGCCGACGAGTTATATCTCTATAGAGGGTATTTTGTCGTACTCGTTTAAGGTCAAGGCCTTCATCTGAATAACCCAAGTTTGTGCCTCTTCTGGAAGATAACGTCTCACAGTCAGGGGGTAGTATTCCTCCAAAACCTGAGCACGAAGTACCACATTTAGAGGGTAGCATCCCTCTATAAACTGAAGTAGCCAGTGTTGCTTCTCAGGCTGGGTGTAATAATTCTTCGGACTTTGAAGATGATGCGATGACAACCTTTTCTAAGGACGACTTACCCTAGGAATCTGAAGTAGACAGTATATACTCTAGCTACACTGCTCCATCTACCAATCCACACATAGCTCATGTATACGTGACTGATAATAAAAAGGAGGGTAGTAGTGACCGTCAAGGTTGCCTTATGAAAGGGGTTGTCCAAGTCCGAAGTCTTATCAGGCTTACCCAAGTACTAGTCCTAGCATCTATTAGATATCACATAGAGCCTATGTAACAATTTTTATAAGATTTTGACAGAGATTGAACACGCAACAATCAAAAAGTTCGATGAACCACTCGGTTGGCCCAGTCAAGAAAAATCCAGTCGATTGGCTGGTTGTAGGAAGAGAACATGAATCTATTATTGTCATGCCTAGTACTAAAATACGTAGGACTAGAAATACATAAGCATGCCAGCCGTATGTATATAGCAACTCTAATATATGTAAACCATAACACATATGTACGTTGTATATGAATAACAATTCAGAAGTGGTATATAATTGTCACAAGTCACAGGCAATATTAATCTCATCCACAAGCCCAAATAGAAATAAATAACCAAATATAGCAATAAACCAAGTAATAAATAGTCAAAAATACCAATGATTGGGTGAAGACAAATTCACTACCAAATTAGAATATGAAAAAATAATAATAAGTACATCACCTAATGATCAGAGAAGCTTGAAGGAAAGACCTCCTCGAAAGAGAAAGAAGTAGCTGGTCCTGGTCCGTGCTCCTGTAAATAGTCATGATCGTCTACACTTGGAAAGGAACCAGATCCTCAGAGGGACGTAACAAGATACATAGAAGCATACTGAATGTAAAGTAAATAAACAGTATCATGAAACTAAGCAAGACTTGATCATACAAAGTTTAAAACTACGATAATCATGGTATGTATATGAGAGCAACTACTCATGCATGAACTGTCGAATGGAAACGAGGTCAAACCACCATAGCCCTCAGTAAACTACGGTTGAATGAGTCAAACCATAGACCTTCGACTAGGATAACAACATAACCCTATCCTTCGTGGACACTAGGTTAAAATAAAAATAAAATAAGGAAAAGCAGTTCATACATGTATAATCGTTTCCCCAATCTAGTGGCTCGATCTCTAAAAATATGACAATGACTCGAGGGTAGTGGAAGTAAATAAACAATGCCTAACGACATACTTGAACACGAGTCTAGAGGATACGTCTAAGCATACAATTGCGATAACTACAAGACAACTAATATAAATCTATGATACGAAATTTGAAGTAAAAACTACTTATGAAACTATCACTTAAACAAATAATAATGCAAGCAATTTAACAATAATGGAAGGAAACAATAGACTATAAAATACATATAATTTGGCAAGGTAGACTTGCAGAATTTAAATAGAGAGATGTAAACATAGAAATAATAGGAACAATGTATGTAAATAAAATGTATAAAGTTGGCAATGTATCTTGTCTGCTCCAAAAATGATGAATTCGTAACTCAAAACGTCGTCTGATCTATCTGTCTCATAAATTAAACAACTTAGATCTACAAAAATGGTTGCATAGGTTTTTTAGTCTAATCTATTTTAATTCTGAATGAAATAACCTAAAAAACTAATTTAATTTAATTATATTCTAATTTTAAGGCTAATCCTAGATTTGGGTTTAAAGAAAATCAATGTTACGAATTTGATATTTGTAATCGAGGCATTCTATTGACCAAAAAGTCAACCAACACAAAACCAAGATTTATATGTGAAATTTTGTAGATTTTAGTGCTACATAATGCTAAAATTGATGGTTTTATCAAATTTTAAACCGGTAAAGAATTATCGCCCATATGGCGCACAAATGACAGTTTTTGGCAATTTTCTAGTCACTTCTAGGTTGCACAAATTTTTAGAATAGTAAACTATTATATTTAATTCTGATTAAAAAAAAATATGTCATATATTGTCATGTCATCTTTCCAAAATTTTAAACGGATCATGATTCCGAGTTCAGGATCTCCTAGAATCTCAAAAACACCAAAATATGTCAGATTTCGGACAACCGACAATCCACGAATTTTTCAGAAATTTAGTTTAGAATTTATGAAAATAAATTTGGTATTCAAAAATTATACCTCGAGAAGGTTCCATCACAAAAAATAGGAACATATTTTGTGTCCGGAGCTAGGAGTTATGGCCTCACGAAGTTAAAAAATCCTAAAAAGCAATCTCCCTCAAGCCCCTCTCTCTCTCTCTCTATCTCTCTCTCTCACCTAATATTAATTAGGCAAAATAATAACGTAGGATTTTAATACCCTATTTATAGGAAGAGGCTGACGGCTGGAGCCTACAGGCGCTAACTGTACGCTGACTAAGCTGTTGACTGGGTAATATAATTTTTATTTCCGAAAATTATTTATTAATCAGTTTTTAAACAAAATAACTCCATATAAATATGTAAAAATATTAAAAAAAAATTATAAAAAATCTAAAATATGTAGAATACCATTATAAATCCCAAAAAAATATTTTGGGCCATTTTATGGTTATATGATTCTACAGTAAATTCTAAAAGTCCTAAAAAAATTAGTTATTAGCCTATTTTAAAACCAAATTAATCCAAATAAATTTCAAAAAATTCTAAATAAATTACATAAAATTTATTTAATTATATTATCCCTAAAATAAATGTTTGGTAAAAATAACATGTAAGTATGCTCTCATAGTAAATCATAGAAGTCTTAAACAATTATGTTTCCTAGGTTTTAATTACCCAAAAATTCTAAAAAATTCTAAAATAGCCTGAAAATGATTCTAAATAAGTATTTATATAAGTAATTAAATGAAAGAAGTTATTTTCTAATTAACTAACAAAATAGCCAAACAAAATCCAATAATTTAATAAAAATACTAAAATTAAAAATTAAAAATTATGGAGTTTACATTCTACCCAACTTACAAGAATTTTATCCTCGAAATTAAAACTAAACAATATTCGTAACAATTCACTATAGTCATTAACACTTCATTGCCAACTAGTAGTTCTTCCTAAAAAGTTATGGTGAGCCATCCTAGCACATTTCTTTCTTATCTTTTATACACTATTCTTTTATCCCTTAAACTCATCTACATTGTCCAACTTACAAGAACTAAACTAATAGTGTAATTGACCAATAAAGCATATATACCTAGTACGAGTCACATTTCAATCCTCTATCAAGTACGAAAGAAAAGATAAGATTGACGTTGTGAAAGGATCAAGCAAGATGTAATTTAAGCAGTCAAATGAGAATTCAAAACAAAATCAATGAAGGTGATTTAAATAAGTGGATGGGATCCTATACTCTAATCATATTCGTAGGCTTGCTCGGTATAGTAACGTAACCGAGGCAATATACTCTCAACCTGCATGGGCCACCACAAAAATATGTCACACCCTATTCTCAAAATACGTAGGACTAGGAATACGTAAGCATACCAGCCGTATATATATATGGCAACTCTAATATATGGAAATCATAACATATACGTACGCTGTATATAAATAACAATTCATAAGTGATATATAATTGTCATAAGTCACAGGTAATACTAATCTCATCCACAAAATCAAATAGAAATAAATAACTAAATATGTCAATGAACCAAGTAAAAAATAGTCGAAAAGATTAATGGTTGGGTGGAGACAAATCCACTACCAAACTAGGATATAAAAAAAATATAAAAAGTATATCATCTAATGATCAGAGAGGCTCGAAGGGAAGATCTCCTCGAAAGAGAAAGAAGTAGCAGGTCCTGGTCCGCCCTCCTGTAAATAGTCATGATCGTCAACACCTGAAAAGGGACCAGGTCCTCAGAGGGTCGTAATAAGATACATAGAAGCATGCCGAATGTACAGTAAATAAACAGTATCATGAAACTAAGCAAGACTTGATCATACAAAATTTAAAACTACGCTAATTATGGTATATATATGACAGCAACTACTCGTGCGTGAACTGCCGAATGGAAACGAGGTCAAACCACCATAGCCCTCAGTAAAGTACAGTTGAACGAGTCAAACCATAGACCTTCGTGGCCACTAGGATAACAACATAACCCTATCTTTCGTGGATACTAGGTTAAAATAAAAACGAAATAAGGAAAAATAGTTCATACACGTATAATCGTTCTCCCCATTCCGTGGCTCGATCTCCAAAAATATGACAATGACTCGAGGGTAATGCAAGTAAATAAACAATACCTATCTACATACTTGAACAAGAGTCTAGATGGTACGTCTACGCATACAATTGCGATAACTACGAGATAACTAATATACATCTATGATACAAAATTTGAAGTAAAAACTACGTATGAAACTATCACTTAAACAAATAATAATGCAAGCAACCTAAAAATAATGGACGAAAATAATAGACTGTTAAATACATATAAAATTTGGCAAGGTATACTTGCAGAATAGAAATAGAGACATGTACACATTGAAACAATGGAAATAATGCATGTAAACAAACGGTACAAAATTGGCAAGGTATCTTGCCTGCTCCGAAAAAGGATTAAATCGTAACTCAAGACGTTGTTCGATCTATTTGTCACACAAATTAAACAAGTTAGATCTACAAAAGTGGTTGGATAGGTTTTCTAGTCTAATCTATTTTAATTATAAATAAAATAACCTAAAATACTAATTTAATTTAATTATATTCTAATTTTAAGGCTAACCCTAGATTCTGGTTTAAAGAAAATCAATTTTACGAATTCGGGATCTGTGGCACGTAAATCGAGGCATTCTTTTGACCAAAAAAGTCAACCGACACAAAACCAAGATTTTTGTGTGAAATTTGGTAGATTTTAGCTCTACATAACACTAAAATCAACGGTTTTACCATATCTCGAACTGGTAAAGAATTATCGTCCATATGGCACACAGATGACAGTTTTCGATAGTTTTGTAGTTACTTCTTGGTTGCACAAATTTTTAAAAATAGTAAAATAGCATATTTTTTTCTTATAAAAATATAGGTTATATTTTTTTATGTCAGCTTTCCGAAACTTCAAATAGATCATGATTCCGAGTTTGAAATCTCCTGGAATCTTGAAAACACCGAAACGTGTCAAATTTCGGACAACCGGCAATCCACGAATTTTTTAGAAATTTAGGTTCAGAATTTATAAAAATAAATTAGAAATTCAGAAATTATGCCTCGAGATGGTTACAACACAAGAAACGATGACACATTTGGAGTCCGGAGTTATGGTCTCACGAAATTGAAAAATTCTAGAAAGCAATCTCCCTCAAGCTTCTCTCTCTCTCTCTCTCTCTCTCTCTCTCTCTCCTAATATTAATTCGGCGGAATAATAACCTAGGGTTTTAATACCCTATTTATAGGAAGAGGCTGACGGCGGAAAACTGCAGGAGCTGACTGTATGCTGACTAAGTTGCTAACTGGGTAATATAATTTTTAATTCCAGAAATTATTTATTAATCAGTTTTTAACCTAAATTACTCCAAATAAATATGTAAAAATGTCAAAAAAAATTATAAAAAAATCTAGAAAATGTAGAATACCATTATAAATCCTAAATAAATACTTGGGACCATTTTATGGTTATAGGCTTCTACAGTAAATTCTAAAAGTTCTAGAAAATTAGTTATTAGCTTATTTTAAAACCTGTCCCACTAAATATTTTCTCCCATTTTGCTTCGATTTCACCCCCAATTTCTTTCACACAATCTCCTAAACATGACATATATAGGTCTAGAACACGTATCTATTATCTAGGATTAAAAACACATTTTTGTAGCAACAGTTGGCTTTAGCATCCTATTAATAAAAACGTTCCCTTACAATTCATATAATTATAAAGGACTAACTTCTGGCTTCCTAAGAAAGTTGGGCTGCTAAATCCCCTTGAACATTATGGCCCATAAACTTACAATTTGGTCAAATCGCACCTGGTCTTTCTTTACGTGAAACAAAAGATAAATGGAAAATAAGAAAAAATTTGATCGATTTTATGGAAACTATAATAAAGATCAAAATAATATGGTTTTTGTATTATGTTAAAGCTCAAAATTCTATGTTTGTTTAATTATTTATTTTGTGACATCCTTCTTGAGTATTTGGTTTAATGAACATAGCTTATTATCATGGTTAATAGCTTTGGTAACCTCCAATTTCATATGGGTTTAATGGGCTCTTTGTTATCTGATTTTATAACCCATCAATTTTTTTAGTTTTTATTTTAGAGACCAGGCACATATTTATTTTATGATCCATAATTTGATATTGATTTGGTTGCTAGGGAGTTTGAGTCGTATAAAAAGCTAATTCACAAGAGCAAAAGTGCTTGAATCTCTATTTCTAAGAGCATCATTAGTACGCTTATCCCAATATCTAGATTCTAGATTCTAAGTTTCATTTTTATTAGCTCAATTTATAGAATAATAAGAATCATTCTAAGTTTCAATTTTTATATTCTTAAGTTCGATATACCCACATGAGCTGTATAGGTTGTCCTAAGAGTTTCTAGATTCAGAATGTAGAAAATTATTTTGTAGAATAGTAAGTCCAAATTTGGAGATCAATTCTAGACTTACATTATTTTTTTTCCACATTAATTTTTATCACGCAATTTTTGGGACCAAAGCTCATTTTATTATTCTCTACTATTCTCATACAAATCCAATCCATCCTACATTTAACTTCTTCTTTTTTAATATTGGACCTCAAAATGAAATTTTACTAATTATGCTCTATAAGATTTTAGAGGATCTTAGCAACAATGGGCCGAAGGTCGGTACTAGTACTTGCTGAGAGATAACAGTACACACAAAAATAATATAAAATAAATCCTAACCATAAAATATAAGAGATCGGTACTAAAATAATTATTACAAGTTTTTACATGATCCGCTTCCAACTTTCCAAATGAGAAGCAAAATATTCTTTCTTCTTCATTCTCTCTTTCTTCCTCTCAATCTATTAATTAGTTATGAGGAGAAAAAAAACTCATTTTTTGTGTTTAGATGTAAAAAAAAATGACCAGATAAAAAAAATGATTCCAAAAATAGAAAGATAGATAGAGAAAAAATGATTCCCTACTTCTTCAAGAATTCACTTTTCCTCCAATTTTTTTACATTTACAACAAAAAAATAGAACTAAACTCCATGTTCAAATATGTATTCTGACTATATGACATTTTCAAACATCGAGAAATTTATTTTAATAAAAATTATAATTTTTTATGTACATACAAAGAGTAAAGAATTTATTTAATGTAAAGAGTAAAGAGTTTGTTTACTTTCCGCCATCCAAAAGAGTCCTTGTGAGCATGAGATTTTTGGGATCAGACCAGAGCCAAATATGCTATGATATTAGATATTGGGATCGGACACGTTCTATAAGCGCTCTGATACCGTGTCTGAAACTGACAATACCGAAAACTTATGTCACGCTCATTCCCAGATCTCATATTCCTGAATTTTTTATATTGAATTTTTTTCATGAAAATGTATTTATATTGTGTTTTGCATTTTGTTGATTGTTATATATGTTGTATTTAGTGTTTGGATTTCTGTTTTATCATGAGAGACTATCCTGGACCAGAAGTGAACACAATGGCCATTGCCATGGACCCAAACTAGGACCCGTGCATAGAATGGATAAATGACCCGATTCACTCTTTGGACCATTGAACCCTTGTGTTTCCTTGGATGGTTTAGATTGCTTGAGAGAATTCATGACTAAATCCCATGGCTAACATCAGACCCTACCATATATATATATATATATATATATACCATCAAAAAAAATCCTCCTGCTGCTCTCGACGATCACCCCTAACCCTAACCCTAATATGTTTTATCCCCTTCGGCCGACGGTCCCCTTCGGGCGTGCTCCCACCCCATCGGATCAACTGATCTATTTGGACAGTCAGGTCCCTAGTTCTCCCTCCTCATGTGTAACTGTTACACAGTTTTGTTAGGGCTAGAGGTCATCATGCAACACACCTTCGCGGAGATGGTTGCAGGATCTGTCGTCGAGCCAGTACCTCCAAGAAAATGCTCAAAACCTATTTCCTTATACAAAGGATTCCCCTCCATCTCCTTTTCTGAGGAAGAAGAAGAAAGATTTGTGATTCCTCTGAAGTTTGCTCTAATAGGCAAGTTCTCGCACTCACGCCCTTCGATCGACATCATCCGTTGTTATTTCACTGCTTTTTGGCTTCACAAGTGAGGTTTCAGTTGGAGTTATTGATGCCAAACAAATATTAATCAGGACTAAACTGGAAATTGATTTCCTCTGTCTTTGAGTCAAAGATCTCTGGTTCATTGCCAAAGCACCCATGAGGCTTTTCAAGGGGACCACAGACTTCTCAACCCTTCACAAATCTCCCATAGACCCACAGAAGCATAAAAAATTATGCAAGTCGCATAAAGGTCATGCCCCCCCCCCCAAAAGAACAACCAAGCCGCAAAGGAGACAACATGCTGCCGAATCAGCCTAGCCGTAGAGGGGAAACATGCGGCCTGATCGACAACAGAGAAAGGGAACACATAAGACCCCCTGACACATCGTTCGATGTCAGTCAGGCTTTCTGACACATCACTCAACACACTGAGATGATTCGAGACTAATAATAACGACGGCTTAGAAAAAGATGAAAAGTTATATCAACTCATTAATGGCTTCGTCAGATGCGTCTGCGTCACGTGCTCATACGACAACAAGACCCATGTGGCCTCGCTATCATGCTGCCAGAGTGTCCATCCGACTAAAGGAGAAATAAGAACATGCATGCGACTACAAGACCCCATGCGGCCTCTTTATCTTACGGCCAGAGTGTTCATTCGACCAAGGCCAAACGAGAGCACGTATGCGGCCAAAATATCGTAAGGCCAAAGTGTCCAATCCGACCAAGGCCAAGCTAGTGCCTAAATGCGGCCACGACGCTATTAGGCTCTCGATTTACATGATCTTTTCTGTTGCAACTGAATAAGATTTCTCGTACGATCAGTGCTGACTACGCGTCCTGCTGACCAAGTCATTTATGCAACGGGTTAAAAAAAACTCTGAGATCTCTTCAACAGCATATCTTAACCAATAACACATGAAAATTTGTCCATGGCATGCGGCTACAGTTACAACCGTATTCTGTTGAAGGAGTCCCCTGCGACCACCAAACATGAGCATATGCGGCACCTATAATCCATCACCATGATGGCTATAAATATGAGTAACTTGGACGTCCCAAAGGCTGGCTTTTTCTACTTCAGAGAGAGACCATACCCTCCTAGAGAGTTACATATATGCACACAAGCTTAAGAAAGAGAGAAGAGAAGAGAGCATCTGCATTTCCTCGTCAGATCGTCAACGGAGTAAAAGAGCCACCACAGAGCTCTTTGTCCATCGTTACGCTACCCAGATTAAAAAATTGTACTTAGATCTTCTGCTTATAATTTTTTTGTATGTTTGTTTGTTATTAAACGAAAAGTATACATAAACTCACTTGTAATAGCAAACAAGATAGTGACTCTTCTGGGGAGGAACTTTCCCTCTGATGATAAAACAGTGACGCAGTCTGACGCGACCAAATTTGGATCCACCCAAAGGATGCTGGTGGTGCGCTTCGACCAATAAGCATTCGAGGAAATGCTCTCCGGGGACAGCGCGAGTCCTTCTCCAATGCTAGCAAATCCTAAGAAGACACGCAGGATATGGGTTGCAAAGGCCGTTGTGTCTCATCCAATTGTGGAGCATGCGCTCTTCGTCTCTTTGTGTGCTGCAGGGTCTACACATCATACGTCCACTTCTTATACGGCAGCCCCTACCAACAAGAAGGATGCTCAGCACCTGAAGACCCGTATGACATAGGTTGCAAAGGCTATTGAGCCTCACCCAACCGCGGAGTGTGCTCTCCCCATCTCTCTCTCAGCCGCAGGGACTATACATCATTCGCACACCTCTCGTGCCGCAGTCTCCTCGTACGAGGAATGTGCTCAACGCCCAAATTCTGGCAAAGAAAAATACTACGATGCCAGAAGTGCAGGTACTGAGGCATGTTCCATGCGCCCAAAGTAGAAGCCGCATAAGTCGACAGCCGCAGGCAAAAGTCCACATGTGGGACCGATCGTCGGTCGCAGGCAAATGTCTACATGCGGCCACGATAGCCACAGAAGTTTCATCTTCGACCAAATTTTATGTAGCATTGACTCTATGCGCCTTGTTAAAAACGGAAAAGATGTGGACTTGGACTCTTCATACTACGCACCGATGTGTGCTAGGACAAAGAAGTCTAGGAAAATGCGAGCTCGCCAAGCTTAAGCAATTACTTATTCGACAGACCGCCAGCAGGCGTCGCTTACTATGCGTGCCCCTGATAAAAAGTCATACAAAATTGCCCTATGCGTCTAGCCCATAGTAGCGATCGGATATGGTCAATCTAAACAGTCTTCCGTTGGCAACTTGGGGCAAGTTCTTGTACGAACACCAGGTCAGGAAAAAAAATCAATACCAGCGTGCCCATGTGCTCGGTCTACCCGAGCCCATAACGAGGGCGGAAAGATGAGTCAGCCATCGCTTGACTTGCGCAATGTGATCAATCACAAGCGCAAAATAAAGAAAACAACTATGGCATACGAAGTATCCTCCCTAGGGCATCTTTGTGCCAACATTATCATCAATTGTTGCCGTAACAAAATAGCAGTATCTACAAAAAGGCAGTCGATATTCCAGCGGCTGCAACCGAGGGCACCCACCCAGCTATAACACGGAGAATAGGCACAAGCACCGTAGGAAGAGAATCTTTTATTTACCTCATGCTATTCTGCTCGAAAGGCCTCCTCCATAAGGAGAAACCAGAGGTCCATCACCTTCATTCCTTCGCTCTCGGCCAGCGGGTCAAGAGACAGATCCAAGGGGGAAAGGTAGCAGAAGGTGTCTTCATGGGCACCCGCTCAAAGAATAAGATGTCAAACAATGGGGTAGTTCTTCATTACGACCCCAGGTAGCTACACTCGGACCTCTATGACAATTCGACGTTCCAGGGAACAAATACTGAGATCCCCGGGGGAAGCCACCCTCGTTAAGAGGATGCAGCTTCCTACGACAGGGGTAGTATTCCCTCCGGATCCGAAGAGGATGAGATGCTACCGACCTTCCCGGATGATTCTTTATGGCAAGAGTCTGAGACAAAATTGTGACATCCACCATCCCATCCATTTCTTCCCATATAAGAACAAATACATGGTTAGGGATGATCACGAGGGCCCCAACGATCAGCAGTGCCTCGAGATCCTCGGGGCCATGATGCAGACCATAAGCGCATCAATGCAAGCCTTGACCCAGATAATGCTAAAAATTAAGGCAAATATAGCCATACAACCATTGAGGGCCTCTGGTCAAGTAAGCCTGGAACCAGGGACCAACGGAGATTCAAATACAACCGCTCAGTCATCCCCTGCCTAGATCATCTGCTTCTTCTGTAGTTGATGAAGCCCGGGAAGCAATACATGAGGTACGAGAACTCTGAGCCCTCCTAGACTCTATGGGCAATCGGACTTACTGTATGAGCTTGGGATCCGACAAACGTATTCCCTTGAGTGGAGAGATGTACCATATCTGCCCAAGTACAAGCCCTTCAACTTGACTCCGTTTGATGGAAAGATATCTTCCCATCAATTCATAAGTTATTTCGAATTGGCAACAGGGCATCAACCTCGCAATGATGCCCTCTTAACCAAGCTCTTCATCGGGACATTGTCTGAGATAGTTTTTGATTGGTTCTGCAGCCTCCAGGACAACTGTATTTCATCGTTCGACGACCTCAAGGGTCTTTTCTTTGCTCGGTTTTATGAAGGAGGAAATGATATGGCAATGTCCTCTTTAATGGATATCACACAAAGGTAGAATGAGTCTGTACGAGACTACATCGAGCGGTACAGACAAGCAGAACAAAAGTTGCCCCCCAGTAACCCTGAGTCCACCCAGATGGACACTTGTCGGAGAAATCTCCTTCATACCGTCAGGCTCTGGAAGGGTGACTCTTAGTTTAAAGACTGGATGACGTTCATTATAAATATTGTCAGTGCTGAGAATAAGGTAAAGAAAGCCCGTCACTTAGAAATATAGATCCCTGTCGCTGATGATAGCAAAAAATTCTCCTACAACAACAATAAAAATAGCGACAACAGCTCCCATGATAGCAAGAAAAGCAGGCTCTGGTCGCCAATATAACCAAGAAGCCCGATTAAATTTTCGTCGAGGCTCCAAAGCCGAAGGAAACTTATTCCTTCAAGGACGATGATGTCATGGAAATCTTTGATGTGCTTATGAAGGAAAACAATCTTTGGCCCCCTGCATCAAACGTCCTATTGAGACAGTTAAGAAGAATAATTCGAAGTTCTGCCACTACCATCACTAGGTCCACCATGCGGCACAAGATTGCTACACCCTGAAGCAGTACATCCAGCGTCTGCTCGACACCAAGGCCCTCACCTTGGATTTTGATAACAAGATAGTTAGCACAAATATGGTATCTCTCTAGTTTGGTAACTTTTTGGGACACAAGCCCAAGACGAAGTAATCTCGATCCCCCGGGCAACGATGGAGGTCGTCAATCTTCCAACAGCTCGTAACCAAACAGCTAAGCTGACACCTCTCACCACATCACATGGAGAGGTCATGTGGATTCATCCCGATCTTTCTCCAGAAGTGATACAGCAGACAACGTCTTCTGCCATAAAGTCTATAGACAAGAAGTCCAAATTTGGCTATACGGTTTCCATTCCAACCGAAAAAACTATAGCATGAACAACAAGGTCAGGCCTGGCATACCAGCGAGAGTACGACATCCTTTGTCACGACCCGCACCCGGTTTAGGGGCACGAGTGCGTGGGTACGTCCAGCCTACGCCGCAGCATCGGCGGTAGAACGCTGTCTAGGTATTGATACTATCTAACTAATGTCACGCAAATATCCAATCTCCATTAGGAGGCACGGATGACACAAATAAATGAACATATACTCAATCACAGACTAACAGCACGATAAGATTTCGAATAAAAACTAAAATTTAACACAACACAAGTCCACAAGAATAACTTAACAATATCCAAAAAATCATCAAAATGCCGGAGACAAATCCGGTACCAAAAAGTCTACTAAAAGAACTAACAAGAAATAATAACTCCGACTAGACTTTCCAGAATCACAGCTAACTACCAAGTCTGCAGCTACTCACCATAGTCCATAAAGTGTCGGACAGCGGTCCTCTAAGGCATAGTCTGGAAAAATGTTTCCAGTCAGGAAGGAGCAAAGCACAATCTCAAATAACAGTTCCATTAATTGATAATGTCTATAATACAATAAAACATGTCATGCTAGCTACTGAGAAGACAATGAAGTAATGTAATGACAGTTTAAGAGAGACAGGCAATAGCAATATGATACAGTCAGTGCATGTATAAAAATGAAAGAACAAGGAACAGTATCATATACGGGTGATGTAGTATATGAAAATATAGAGAACTGTAACTATTCTAAGTGTTTGAAATAGTAGTTTCGAAATGTGATCGGCTTGGGAACATGTACAGTAGCTACAGGGCCTGGCTAATCATGGGTGAAGAGCATGATCAACACTTACAGTTTTTATACTACAAATAAGAGGTTATGATCACATTTCTTACTAACTACTTCCCCGCCCCAACTAGTACTGTGGATCCAACCATGACACGTCACGATACACGAGCAAGTCAAGTCTATCATGTACAGTGTCTAAATATACATGTCGTGTACAATGTCAATACGATAATAATGGTAACATCTCATGACTGTAAATCCAAGCTATACTAGTCCGTGTAGCACAGTGACAAAGATTCAGATGTAACATTTCATGATTTTTGAACTTATAGAATTTATCAAGAATTGGAAATTATCAGAGAATGTACTTGCCTTGGTCCTTAGCTGGTATTTATGGTGTCCTGTTCCAGAGTATCCCCTGGTAAAACCAACAGTCCTAAAAACATATCACAATAACAACACTTGTATCAGATGCTATCCTAACACACAGAAGAAATATACTGGCCTCAGGGCTATGCCAGGCAGGGCACTAGTCAACTAAGGTCATCTAGTAGGACTACGTATTTAAATAACAACTTATTAATTAATTACACATAATATCCCTCAATACAATTATAGATATACGTATAAATATATATACTTTAAAATAAATGATTCTTGTATGTATCTATAAACGTAATAATTTATACTTACAATATTTTATACATGCACCAAATTTAAATGTGTTTACAATATATATACATATATATATATATTCCTTTTTTAAAATTACATAGTTGATTTATACTAGTGTATACTCACATATAGGCCAAAAATACCCTTTTAGAATATATATATATAGAAAATATTTTAATTGTATGTACAAAGTATATACGTATATATATATATACTTACATTTATGCTAATAATACATATTTGAAAAAATGTAATAAGTATATATATATATACAAATATATATACAAATACCAATCATGATATATTTTATACCAGGATACATATACATATATTAATTGAAATACACGTACCAAAATACGTTTATTTGAATATATACCAATATACCTCCTTTAAAACATGCATTACTAATGTATTTATATAGTATACATATATACATATTAAACATAAATTAAATAAATAATATACGTATGCTAATTTCCCATTAATTAAATATATAAATACTTTATATTAGTTATACATACAAATTTAATTAAAAGCGTAAACTAATTCACACTAATCTAAATATATATAAACAAACATTTATATATACATTAGATATATATATATATACCATACTAATATATATTAAACATTAATTTAATTTCATAGTTACATATACATGCAAATGTAACCATCTATTTATACAAAATTTTCTACATAAAATTAATTACTAATAAATAGGTATTATACGTATACAATTTAATTACTCTAATTATACATAAATTAAATACCTACCATTTAATATACATATAGCATATATATATATATATATATACCTACATACGTATTTTCATACAATGCATTCACATTAATTATTATTAAATGCTAAACTTATATGTGTATTTATATACGCTCATACGTATATACATATATACATATATATATATATATAAGGATATATATATATATATATATATATATACAAGAGAAGAGGGGAAGAAGGGAAACTTACAGAGTGGTGGTGGTTGCCGTCGCCGGACCGGAGCAGTCGCAGCAAGGCGGAGGGGTGGCAGGCCGGAGATGGCTGTGCTCGACTCGTCGTGAGGTAGGAGGAGTTCACAGCGGGCTGCCGGGGTCGGTGCGGACAGCAGCAGGGAGGATGGCCGGGAAATGGGGAGTTGGGAGGAGCTCGTGAGGGGTTGGCCTGGCCGGTCTCGGGGCTGACCGCCGTGGGGATCCGCTCGGTCGGCCAGTCGCCGCGGGGAGCCGCCGGGTTGAAGACGGTGGTGAAGGTGGTTGATGGTGTCGAGAGGAGATGATCGTGAGGGGCCGGAGGGAGGAGCAGCCGCGGGGAGCCGCCGGAGGTCAGCAGCGGGCCGGGTGCAGCGGCCGCCGGAGGAGCTTCGGCTGACGGGAACAGCCACCGGCTGAAGGGGGACTCGGCCGGGTGGCCGGCCTGAGGAGAGGGTCGCCGGAGGGTGACCGGCGGATGTACAGGGAACGGTCGGCCTGTGCACAGTAGGGAACAGTGTTCCCTCCCCCTATTGAATTCAAAAAATTCAAAAAGAAAATAAAAGAAAGAGAAGAAGGAGAGAGGAAGAAGAAGAAGAAAAGAGAAGAAAAAGGAAGAAGGAGAGAAAGAAATTACCTACGTTGGAGGCTTGTGAGGAGGAGAGAGAGAGAGGTGGGGGAAAACCTAGGTTGCATAGGGATTAGGGTTTGAGGGTACAAGTCATTAAATAGGAAGAGAGAGGGTGTGATGTAGGGTGAGGATTTGACCCACTTAAATGAGTGGCTAGGATGGAACATGAGGAAATAATTCATGGGGATTATAAGGGTTTTAAATTAAAAATTAATAGGCTCCCTCATGATTAAATAATTAGGTGTTGGCACCTACAATTGAATAATTGCAACTTAGCCCCTTAAATTCGGGAAATTGCACAAACACATGAAATGACGAAAATTGGGCAGGCGATTCGGGGTCCGATAATTTGTAGGGTCAGGGGGCACTGTAAGATGGGTATGGGCTGAATTTGCAGGGCACTGGAATTAAATTGAGATTTTAAAATCAGATAAAATAGTATCCTCAATTTAAATAGAAATAAATACAAGTTGTGTTCAACAATTAATTAGGAGTACATGAAGCCAAAATCAGGTCAGGTCATCAATACCAATATTGAAGAAGACTTAGAACAGAATATTACCCTAATTTGGGCCGCACGAAAAATAGGTCAAGATGGCCTCCAATTATCGATTGGAACGCACAACGATACAAAATAGGAATTTAAAAATAAACGTCAGCGACGATTTTTGTGCGGCTAGAAATAATGCACAACGAGCATAATTATGAGTTGCAAAAATAGCAGAATTGAAGGCGGACATGTCTAGGGCAAGATTGTAAAATTTGTTGGAAGACAAAAGTCTGGATAGTGCTCCAAATATCGAAGCAAAGGCAATGCGCAAAATATTAAATAAAATACAGTAATTAATTAAAATCTTCAAGAATTTAAATTCTAAATAAAATAATAAATCCGAAATTCTATAATTCGGACAGGGGTTCGTCTACTGGGCTTCTAGGTCTAGTCTGCTAGCTAAAATAAAATAATAACACTGCATATAATTATATATTTAATTACACATCACACATAATAATTATTTAAATCAATAAACTATTATGCAATTAATTAATTAAAAATAATATAATATTAAATATTGTAAAAATTCGAAAATACCCCTGTTTCCGGAATGTGGTAGTGACAAGTCTACCCACCTTAAAAAATTTCGTCCTCGAAATTTAAAATCCTCCTACTAGTGTTTAAATCATACACATTATTATTTCCCTCAAAATTTAAATTTATCATCCATGAAATCTTTTAATAATCCACAATGTCCTTTCGCAAATTCAAAATTTTACAATTGTTGCATAACCTGAAAAATCCTCAAAGAAAAATCAAAGTCCATCCGAATTTCCTTGAAAGTTTTTGTTAATAATTCAGTACTTAAAATACTCAACAATATGATATTTAAGGATTCTCCAAATGCAACATCCAATATAACATTTTATAATTCATAACTTGCAATCAAATAATTTAATGGCAATCTCCTTAATTTCCTCAAATTCTAATGATAACCTCAATCATATAATATCCTTCCTGGAATTAATACATCATAAATTCTGCCATATTAAATTCCTAACCCTCTATTTACATCAATGTTTATCCTCGAATTTTTTTTTTTTTTTTTTTTTTTTTTTTTTTTATCCTCGATTGTTTTATTTATTCATTTATTACCATCAAAATTAAATTCCTCAAATCATATAATCATGAACTACTCCATATTGTTATTTCACAATGAATTCTCTCGAAAATTCTATAAATTTCTTATCCTTAAAATAAATCAAATCCCATTCTTATCACAATATCCTCCAAAATTTTAAGTTAATAACGAAATACAAGAATTTAACATTCAATCCTCTAATTGAACTCTAATCAATGCATATTTCAAAAATTGAATCTCGTCCCAAATTTGAATTCAACACTAATCCATTTGTGTTCTTATCCCTCGATTTTTTTTTTTTCCACATAATATGCAACGATGTAATACTTATGCAACCTCCAATACAATATTCAAGATATAAGTTCATAACTTGCAGCCCAACAAAATATATCGATGGCCTTCTTAAATTCCTCAAATTCAATGATAAATTCAATCATTTCATAATTTTCTAAAAATCAATGATTTAACAAAACTTCAATTACGCCATATCAAATTCCCAACTCTTTATTTAATTTAATATTTTTCCTCAAAAATTTTGGCACCTTGTCTCTCTTTGTCAAGTTATAACCTCTTCGTTAATCTTTATTACAGTTAAATCCTCAACAATCAAAGTCTAAGAGAATTCTACCTATACTCATACAACATGCAACCTAAAAGAAATATGTATGATCATAGTGTCTTTTGCCAGGGTATTACAGTCTCTGTAACAGGGGTACTACTAACTACATTATAACAAGAAATCATGCATGCAACTATGGCACTAAGGAATCAACCGATCAATCAAGTAGATAGGAACAGAATGAAGGAAAGAACAGAACTTGCTAACACATTACCTGCAGTATCGGTCTCCTCGACCGTCATCGCAAATGCCCGCCCTGCTGGGGTGGTTCCCTTTGCGGGTGCTGAGCAACATGCGGTTCTACAGGTAGCCTAACTGGATCTCTATAATCTGAAGCTGCGCGCTGGCCGGGAGGATAAGGAGCTCGAAGACAATCCCTTACTCGATGTCCCGCAGTGCCGCAGTGCAAACAAAGTCCTAGCCTCGTTCTACAGCTCTTCCGAAGGTGACCTGGCTTCTTACAGAAATAACAAGTTCGTTGATCCTGCTGTACAGGAACTGGTGCCGGGTACTGCTGTTGATACGGAAATGTCCTTGGTTGCCACTGGCCAGGATACTGCTGGGCAACTCTCTCAACTGTCTGTAGTGCCATCTGGTGAGCGTTCTCCATGCTCTCTCTCATCAGCTCGGTTTGTGCCTGGTACGCTTCTGCTTGCACCTTCTGAGCCTCAGCTTGAACTCGCTGAGCGTCTGCCGTTACTCTCTGGGCATCTACTATGCCTTGGATCAAGGTGAACATCTGTGCCCCGTCAATGGGCAAACCTCCGGGAATCAGAGTCGGTGGAGAAGGAAGGTTGTCCGTCACAGCTGCGGCAATCTTCTGAACAGGTGGAGAAGGAAGATCACCTACGTGCATCGGAGATGTAGGAGGAGCTACCGCTGTCTGTCCCTCAGGTGGAGAGGTGGCAGACCCCTCTAAAGCTGATGTTCCCGCTCTCGTAGATAGTGTCTTCGGCAACATCCTGAAGACAGATCCCAAGGAATCAATTTAGGCAAAATGCGATATCATCAAGGAAGGACAGTACAGTTCTAAGGAACAACATTCAAGATAAAAGATTTGAATAATCCTAGTTGATTGCACAGATCAAAGGTGCATCCATGGTTTGATACCACTATCCCTTAGGGTTCACAGTTCTATCACAACTCACTCACTGCTAGCTTCCTTATCTACTGCAACAGTTGATGCTAGTTATTCTTATCACTCAAGTGCATATCAATTGCAACACTCTATACTAAGTACTGCTCTCTCTAATACATCCCTTGATGATCACCCAAGTCAGTTTGCAGTGAATTCTCAATCATACTCAAGCCAACCGATCCTTACACATACATCTTATCTACTTATATTATAATATATCTCTCTCTATAAAATCCTATCCTCAAAATAAAATTCCTCAAAATAACTCTCAAATAAACCTTTAAGGTAAAATGCATATACTTTTCTCAAGTCCAATTATTTACATACTGAAATAAAAACTTAATCACCTTAAAAGATCCTTACAGACTTGTCTAGGTTCATCAAATTGAATCTGAATTCCTCAAAATAAAGTTTTAATAACCATATTTCAATTCCTCAAATTTTTAAAATTTTGCAATTCATTGAAATCTTCAAAATAAGATGTTATTAACATAATATCTCAACCTCTCAAAATTTTTAAAATTTGAAATTCATTTTCAATCCTCAAAATTAAAATTAAAATTCACCTTTCGTAGTCCAATAGCCCTAATGTTACTCATTTTCACTGTCCTCATCGACATGTGTTATCAGATAATACCATAAATCAGTCTTATAAATTCATCTTAATATGAAATCAACTCTATAATGAAGCAAAATCCTAATTTAATACCTTAATTAACAGCAATCAAATCAATATCAACAAGTGAGAATGGTCAGAACAAGGGAATGATTTTAAATTGGAAGTTTTAACAAGATTCTCAGGGGTCATCCCAGGAATCTCTCAAGGAATTGTGATTGAGTATTTGCTCTCGTCCTAGTATCCTATGTCCTAGATTCAATCGCAGGCACGCAGTAGTATAACAAGGATGTCACACTACCACGACATCGCACAACTCGCGAAGTCTGACCTGCATGGGCCACCACTAAAAACGTGTCACGACCCGCACCCGGTTTAGGGGCACGAGTGCGTGGGTACGTCCAGCCTACGCCGCAGCATCGGCGGTAGAACGCTGTCTAGGTATTGATACTATCTAACTAATGTCACGCAAATATCCAATCTCCATTAGGAGGCACGGATGACACAAATAAATGAACATATACTCAATCACAGACTAACAGCACGATAAGATTTCGAATAAAAACTAAAATTTAACACAACACAAGTCCACAAGAATAACTTAACAATATCCAAAAAATCATCAAAATGCCGGAGACAAATCCGGTACCAAAAAGTCTACTAAAAGAACTAACAAGAAATAATAACTCCGACTAGACTTTCCAGAATCACAGCTAACTACCAAGTCTGCAGCTACTCACCATAGTCCATAAAGTGTCGGACAGCGGTCCTCTAAGGCATAGTCTGGAAAAATGTTTCCAGTCAGGAAGGAGCAAAGCACAATCTCAAATAACAGTTCCATTAATTGATAATGTCTATAATACAATAAAACATGTCATGCTAGCTACTGAGAAGACAATGAAGTAATGTAATGACAGTTTAAGAGAGACAGGCAATAGCAATATGATACAGTCAGTGCATGTATAAAAATGAAAGAACAAGGAACAGTATCATATACGGGTGATGTAGTATATGAAAATATAGAGAACTGTAACTATTCTAAGTGTTTGAAATAGTAGTTTCGAAATGTGATCGGCTTGGGAACATGTACAGTAGCTACAGGGCCTGGCTAATCATGGGTGAAGAGCATGATCAACACTTACAGTTTTTATACTACAAATAAGAGGTTATGATCACATTTCTTACTAACTACTTCCCCGCCCCAACTAGTACTGTGGATCCAACCATGACACGTCACGATACACGAGCAAGTCAAGTCTATCATGTACAGTGTCTAAATATACATGTCGTGTACAATGTCAATACGATAATAATGGTAACATCTCATGACTGTAAATCCAAGCTATACTAGTCCGTGTAGCACAGTGACAAAGATTCAGATGTAACATTTCATGATTTTTGAACTTATAGAATTTATCAAGAATTGGAAATTATCAGAGAATGTACTTGCCTTGGTCCTTAGCTGGTATTTATGGTGTCCTGTTCCAGAGTATCCCCTGGTAAAACCAACAGTCCTAAAAACATATCACAATAACAACACTTGTATCAGATGCTATCCTAACACACAGAAGAAATATACTGGCCTCAGGGCTATGCCAGGCAGGGCACTAGTCAACTAAGGTCATCTAGTAGGACTACGTATTTAAATAACAACTTATTAATTAATTACACATAATATCCCTCAATACAATTATAGATATACGTATAAATATATATACTTTAAAATAAATGATTCTTGTATGTATCTATAAACGTAATAATTTATACTTACAATATTTTATACATGCACCAAATTTAAATGTGTTTACAATATATATACATATATATATATATTCCTTTTTTAAAATTACATAGTTGATTTATACTAGTGTATACTCACATATAGGCCAAAAATACCCTTTTAGAATATATATATATAGAAAATATTTTAATTGTATGTACAAAGTATATACGTATATATATATATACTTACATTTATGCTAATAATACATATTTGAAAAAATGTAATAAGTATATATATATATACAAATATATATACAAATACCAATCATGATATATTTTATACCAGGATACATATACATATATTAATTGAAATACACGTACCAAAATACGTTTATTTGAATATATACCAATATACCTCCTTTAAAACATGCATTACTAATGTATTTATATAGTATACATATATACATATTAAACATAAATTAAATAAATAATATACGTATGCTAATTTCCCATTAATTAAATATATAAATACTTTATATTAGTTATACATACAAATTTAATTAAAAGCGTAAACTAATTCACACTAATCTAAATATATATAAACAAACATTTATATATACATTAGATATATATATATATACCATACTAATATATATTAAACATTAATTTAATTTCATAGTTACATATACATGCAAATGTAACCATCTATTTATACAAAATTTCCTACATAAAATTAATTACTAATAAATAGGTATTATACGTATACAATTTAATTACTCTAATTATACATAAATTAAATACCTACCATTTAATATACATATAGCATATATATATATATATATATACCTACATACGTATTTTCATACAATGCATTCACATTAATTATTATTAAATGCTAAACTTATATGTGTATTTATATACGCTCATACGTATATACATATATACATATATATATATATATAAGGATATATATATATATATATATATATATACAAGAGAAGAGGGGAAGAAGGGAAACTTACAGAGTGGTGGTGGTTGCCGTCGCCGGACCGGAGCAGTCGCAGCAAGGCGGAGGGGTGGCAGGCCGGAGATGGCTGTGCTCGACTCGTCGTGAGGTAGGAGGAGTTCACAGCGGGCTGCCGGGGTCGGTGCGGACAGCAGCAGGGAGGATGGCCGGGAAATGGGGAGTTGGGAGGAGCTCGTGAGGGGTTGGCCTGGCCGGTCTCGGGGCTGACCGCCGTGGGGATCCGCTCGGTCGGCCAGTCGCCGCGGGGAGCCGCCGGGTTGAAGACGGTGGTGAAGGTGGTTGATGGTGTCGAGAGGAGATGATCGTGAGGGGCCGGAGGGAGGAGCAGCCGCGGGGAGCCGCCGGAGGTCAGCAGCGGGCCGGGTGCAGCGGCCGCCGGAGGAGCTTCGGCTGACGGGAACAGCCACCGGCTGAAGGGGGACTCGGCCGGGTGGCCGGCCTGAGGAGAGGGTCGCCGGAGGGTGACCGGCGGATGTACAGGGAACGGTCGGCCTGTGCACAGTAGGGAACAGTGTTCCCTCCCCCTATTGAATTCAAAAAATTCAAAAAGAAAATAAAAGAAAGAGAAGAAGGAGAGAGGAAGAAGAAGAAGAAAAGAGAAGAAAAAGGAAGAAGGAGAGAAAGAAATTACCTACGTTGGAGGCTTGTGAGGAGGAGAGAGAGAGAGGTGGGGGAAAACCTAGGTTGCATAGGGATTAGGGTTTGAGGGTACAAGTCATTAAATAGGAAGAGAGAGGGTGTGATGTAGGGTGAGGATTTGACCCACTTAAATGAGTGGCTAGGATGGAACATGAGGAAATAATTCATGGGGATTATAAGGGTTTTAAATTAAAAATTAATAGGCTCCCTCATGATTAAATAATTAGGTGTTGGCACCTACAATTGAATAATTGCAACTTAGCCCCTTAAATTCGGGAAATTGCACAAACACATGAAATGACGAAAATTGGGCAGGCGATTCGGGGTCCGATAATTTGTAGGGTCAGGGGGCACTGTAAGATGGGTATGGGCTGAATTTGCAGGGCACTGGAATTAAATTGAGATTTTAAAATCAGATAAAATAGTATCCTCAATTTAAATAGAAATAAATACAAGTTGTGTTCAACAATTAATTAGGAGTACATGAAGCCAAAATCAGGTCAGGTCATCAATACCAATATTGAAGAAGACTTAGAACAGAATATTACCCTAATTTGGGCCGCACGAAAAATAGGTCAAGATGGCCTCCAATTATCGATTGGAACGCACAACGATACAAAATAGGAATTTAAAAATAAACGTCAGCGACGATTTTTGTGCGGCTAGAAATAATGCACAACGAGCATAATTATGAGTTGCAAAAATAGCAGAATTGAAGGCGGACATGTCTAGGGCAAGATTGTAAAATTTGTTGGAAGACAAAAGTCTGGATAGTGCTCCAAATATCGAAGCAAAGGCAATGCGCAAAATATTAAATAAAATACAGTAATTAATTAAAATCTTCAAGAATTTAAATTCTAAATAAAATAATAAATCCGAAATTCTATAATTCGGACAGGGGTTCGTCTACTGGGCTTCTAGGTCTAGTCTGCTAGCTAAAATAAAATAATAACACTGCATATAATTATATATTTAATTACACATCACACATAATAATTATTTAAATCAATAAACTATTATGCAATTAATTAATTAAAAATAATATAATATTAAATATTGTAAAAATTCGAAAATACCCCTGTTTCCGGAATGTGGTAGTGACATCCTTGACGATGGTGCACTTCAATTATCATAACGGCAACATCTAATCTGGGTCCATCCCAGCCTCCAGCAGTGGATAAGTCCAAGCTGAAAGAAACTTTCTTTGACAAACTGATGCGCAAAGATACATCTCAAGGGCAGGAGAAGCCCTACAACTTCAACATCTTGGCCCAACACGCCAATACTCCAGCGAAGTTGTCTTTATTCGAGTTTCTCCGACTCTCCAAAGATACTCGGGTTTCTTTTAGTGAGGCATTGTGTAACACCCTGTTTTTTTATTTCTAAAAATAATTTTTCGGGATTTTTTGGTAATTTTTAACTAATTATTAAAAATGTCCTTCAGGGATTAAATTTTTTATAGATTAAATTAAGTATTCAAATATTACAAAAATTGTATTTTTGGGTGTATTATTAATTATTGATTGCTGTATAATTTTTCTAGAATTTATTGGACTCAAAAACTAATTTTTAAATAGCTAAAACCCTTGGTTTAATCAAACTGGACTGAACCGGGCTGAACTGGGCTCAAACTGGACTGAACCGGACTGAATCCGGTCCAACTAAACCGGACCGGACCCAACCGCCCTAACGGGTCGATTTCGAACCCGACCTGCTAGCCTGCCTACCTGCCGCCCGCTAACCCGATCCCCTAACTCCTCAGCCGCGATCCCCACGAACCCCCGGCCCCCGCGGTTCCCGGCACGACCGCCTGCCCCCCCCGCTCGGCCCTCGACCTCGCTCTGCCTCCCTATAAAACCCCCTGCCCTAAACTACCGCTACCACCGCCCCTCTCCCAGCGACCCAACTCCTCCACCAAACCACGGCCGCTCCATCACCGTTGATCTCTCCGACCACCCAGACCTCCACTCGATCTCCGCCGCCACGACCAAAAATCCGCCGTCTCCTCCGCCGTCCGGTACCTCGACGAACCCCCCTGAGTAACCAGCCCTCCGCCACCACCGCCACGCTCACCACAGCCATGGCCACCACTCTCCCCGAGCCCCACCGCCTTCCTCCTCGGCAACCACCGCGACGAACCCCGACTCCGATGAACCCAAAGACGCCACCACCGAGACGAGCAGCAGCCCACAGAAGCCCTAGCCGCCGTCGTGCCCTATCCGGCCGTGACTTGTCGCGTCACCTCGCAGAAACGCGTATTCGAAGCCCTGTTCAGGTGACTGTTTCTCTCTTCTCGCTGCCCCATTTTTTGTTTTGTCTGTTGTGACTCGTAGACTGCGTGACCCTCTCGATACCCGTATAATTTGTTCGGGATATCGCGTCCTGTGTCGGTCGTAAATTGAAACCCAAAATCAGGAAAATAATTACCCTATTTTTTCCCGAAACTGGGTGCGTCCCGCTAAACGAGGCAACCTGGTCGTGTGCGGACTTCACCAAAAGGTGCGCACCGTCGATACAGACGTGTAGGATTTCGTGAAAGTTGATTTGGATGTGCGTGCACACCGAAATCAATGCGTATCCGTCGACAACGTCCCATATCGGCCCTGTTCTGGAACTCGTTATAACTTCGTGTGTGCTCGTCGTTTCGAAATAAATCTTGCTCCATCGGACTCATAGTATATTTTTGGTCCTGCGACCCAAGTTTGGTTCGATTCTGAGAACGTTGACAAAATCCCGTATCGTGGGCCCCACGGCTCCACTTGGCAGGCGATTTTGTGATTGGCTCATCAGAATCTAGTTCTGGATATTCCGTTGGATTTGTATCATTGTTCTGGACTTGTAGACACTAAGTTTGATAAATTTGGAAAACTTTGTCTCTAACACATTTTTTGGTACGAAGCGGGCCACATGTGGACCCCGCTTTAACCAGAAACCGTCACTTTTGCCCCTGTGTCCAAATTGGACTTATGGACAGGCAATTTTAGCTATTTGATATCTTCTGAGCATGATGATAATATTTATTTCAGCATCCGGAGACGTTTCTGAAGATTTTACGAACACCAGAGCAGCAGTTGGAAACCAAACACCAGGCAAGTGTACCTTGCCATACTTGCAGTAAATTGTTTCATATTATTCTCTTGATCTATTTCTGTGATATATATATTCAACCTAGCGCCGTGTGACATTGCTTAGCATCCGAATAATATTCGGGTGCCAACGTCGTATACGGAGTTGTATAATGTCACCTAGAGATTGATATCGCGACACTATATATATTTGCGTGCTTGCATTATCAAGTACGTCATACCTCAGGACACTTGACATTGTTCATGAGACAGAATCTTCTGAGTTATTCCTAGTAATTCTGTATAGGTTACAGGATGCATGACATAGACTTTGTTGCATATATTATGACTAATTGCATCAGTTAGAGGTCATGATCTTGCGTGACATGGACATGAGACATCGTGAATATGAGACGTGTGATTACATTATGTGGGGAGAGACTTACCATATGAAAGGCTGATTATATTATATATATATATATATTTATCTGGAGGTGCCTTAGACTCTGACACAGAGCTTTGACACATGTACTGGCCCTTCGAAAAAATGCTGCTATGGGTTTCCCCGACACAGAGCCTATAGTAGTCTCAGCCTGAGTATGATTAATGCTCTCACTTGCATATCACATAGCTGGTTACATAGTTTACCCTATTGATTCATTTATTATTGTACTGCATTTATTTTGGCTTGAGTTATTCTTGTACCTTGCTATGTCTCCTGAGGACCTGGATCCGGCTTATGTCCCCAGGTTTAGCAGAGGAGATCTATCCCGAGGTGTATGAGATAGGAGCATACATTGGAGCAGTACCAGAACCCGAGGACGAGGTCGTGCCAGAGGACTTCTCCTGAGTATTGGCTTTATATACTCAGTTATTTCTGTTTCTAGTTACTTTACTTCATGTCTATTGAATTGATGTATCAGACTTATTCTCGGGTTGTTTCTCCGAGACACTTTTTATTGAGACTTGTTAGATTATATTTTTATTTCGATTATTCTTGCATTTGATCTATGATTACCTTCTGTGGATGAGATTAGAATTAGACTGTGACTTGTATCGTAGACCTATTTATCATTGTTTATAGATTACGTACACCCTAATGGGTCCATTAAATTAGGTTTGTCCATTGGTGTGTTGTCACATCCCAGTCCCAAAATACGTAGGACTAGGAACACGTAAGCATGCCAGTCGTATGTATATGGCAACTCCAATATATGGATAACATAATACACACGTACGCTCTAATATAGATATAAAATCACATGTAGTATAAATATAGTATCACAAGTCACAGGTATACTAATCTCATCCACAAAATAAGTCACAAAAGTAAATAACCGAACTAGAAAAATGAGTCTGAATAATCCAAAACTATAGTCGGGTAGAGACAAATCTACTACCAAAGACTATATCAATACTAAAATGAGGGAGAAGGGTAAATCTTCAATATAAATAAGATGATGATAGAAGTGTATCAGGGAAGCGATCCATCGCTAGAGATAATCAAGGATGCAAAGAAGGTAAGGCCTCCTCAGAAGAGATAAGTAGTAAGTCTTGATCCGTGCTCCTGCGAATAGTCATGAACATCTACACCTGGAAAGGGACCAGGTCCTCATAGGGACGTAACAAGATACATAGAAGCAAGCCAATTTGAATATAGTAAACATACATAATATTTAAAAATATATAAGTACGTTGTACAAGACAATCTATATGAATGCAAATAAGGACAACTTTTCGACGTATGGGCAAGGGTAGGCTACTCGATCTAAGCCTCACAACTCACACACACCTCTAGAACATCATCAGCCGACATACCTCGGGGGTAGCGACCCTCGTGACTCCATCAATCGACATACCTCGGGGGTAGCGACCATCGGACACGACCACCATAGTGCGTGCTATTTACTACGGTTTACCAGAGTAGTTAAAGCCCATACGCCTACTGATTGTCCTCTCATGATACTAAGTGCCATGTGTGTGTCAACATATCTAACATATAGTAATGACTGAAAGAAAACTACACATGCAAGAAATATACAGAAATATAATAAATATACAGAAATAAAATAAGCATGCAAAATATTGTAAGCAATTTGGCAAGGTATCTTGCCTGGTCTGAAAAGGATAAAGTCCCAACTCAAGGCGTCGTCCGATCTACCCGTCACATAAATTAAACAAGTTAGGTTACAAAAGTGGGTAAATAGGTTCCTCCATTTAATCTATTTTAATTCTGAATAAAATAACCTAAAATAGTATTTTAATCTTATTATAATTTGATTTTATTGTTAAGTTCTAATTTTGGTCCAAAGAAAGTCAACTTTAAGGATTTGTGATCCGTGGCACGCAAATCGAGGCAATCCGTTCACCAAAAATTCAACCGACTCAAATCCTGGATTTGTGTGTGGAATCTTATATATTTCAATGCTACATGAACACCGAAATTGACGGTTTCATAAAATCACAAGTCGGTAAAGAGTTATGGCCACAAGGGCGCACAGATGAAAGTTTTTGGTGGTTTTCTACTTACGTCTACGTTGCACGAATTTTATAGTAGATTAAACTTAGATATTAAATTCTGTAAAAATAATTTTATGAAATTTTATCATGTCAAATTTTCGAAACTTCAAACGGCTCATAATTTCGAGTTCGGGATCTCCCGAAATCTCAAAAATACGAAAACGCGTCTGATTTCGGACATCTGACACTTTTAGAATTTTTTGGAAAAATAGGTTCGTAAATTATTAAAATAATTTATATAATCAAAAAACTAACCTTGATATAGCTCTAACAAAAAAAATTGGAGCGCGTTTGGAGTCCGGAGCTAGGAGATATCGTCTTTTTAATTCGTCATAACTAGTAGAAAATGAGGCTAAATTTATGACGAATTTTGACTATTTTTGACGAAAAAGAGAAAAATTTGGGGAAGAAAAATATGAAGAATGAGGTATTTATAATGGTGGACACTACTTAATTAAATACGACTAGGATTGGTTAATTTGGATAGAATTATGATCAATTTAAATAAGGATAGGATATGCATGAAGTTGCTTTCCTAGTAGGTTCAGGATTTGAATTATAAAATAGAGTTTGAATTTATCTCAATAATTTATAATCTTAAATATAATTAAAAATAATACAAATAATTTATAAAATTTTATTAATATCTATTAACACTAAATTAACATCTATCTAATATTAAGGCTATATATATCCAAATAAATCCTAAATAATTTTAAAAATCTAAATAATTTTTCTAAAATTCTAAATAAATTACAGAAAAATATATTTAGATATTTTAAACTAAAATAAATATTTGGTAGGAACAACATGCAAGTATGGTCGTATAGTAAATCATAGAAGTCCTAGAAATTTACGTTTTCTATGTTTTAATTACCTAAAAATTCTAGAAAAGTCTCCAAAAATCTAAAATAGCCTAAAAATGATTCTAAATAAATATTTATATAATTAAATATATCAAAAAATTTATTTTCTAATTAACTAAGAGAATACTCTAAAGAAATTCAATATTTAAAATAATCTATAATAAATATAATAATATAAAATACACACAAAATACCTATTTTGGGTGAGGGGGTTTACAATCTACCCAACTTACAAAAATTTCGTCCTCGAAATTGACACTAACCCATATTCATAATAATTACTATAGCTATTACACTACATAGCTATCTAGCAATGCTTCCTAAAAGTCATGGTCTATCATTCTAACACTTCTCATTTATTGTCCATACACTATCCTATTATCCTCTAGCTCGTCTACACTACCCAACTTACAAAAGTTCTACTAGTAGTCACAGTCTCTTGAGGCTATTGTCTAGATTGTAAGACGAATATATTTATTGGGTCGAGAATCTTGGGGTACTTGTCTTGAATCTCATAACCATGATTTTTTTTTGTAACCGTCAAGTATCATAGTCTAATACTGCCATACCACCTGACCAATATGTCTGCAAATACTTTGACTACTTTACTACAACGGTCTAGCTGCAGCTGTCGCTACTTTGCCCGCGATTTGTCATAGTTGTCAGTTCATAACAAGTGCCTTCAATTCTTTCCTAGGCATAGTCTAAGTTTTTGGGCAACAGTTAAGGTCTTGACTAACTTATAAAAATATTAAAAGTATAAACTAGTTCAAACAGCCTAACAAATTCCTATTAGCCTAAGGGATGCTATACATGGTTTTTAAAATAATAAGAGGATACATATATTGCTATAGGTCATATACATAAGGGTTATTATTAAGAACTCATCCTTTAGTTATTAATCATCTACTAAACCATTTACGTTTTAACTAACAAAACTAAGGATGGGGTCGAAGTAGACCAACAATTCATGTTGGCACGAAAAAGACGTAACTACCATAGGGAGAATTAAGCACGAGATAATGAATGGATAGAGAAGAGAAGATGAGCCACCCAAGGGGGCGAGATGGTGATAGAAAAAGAATACTACTACTGCTACTCGCGTTATCTATTAGCATCGCGTGTATGCCATCTGGGTAAAATCAGTATATCCTCATAACTGCTAAACCAACACCTATATAATTCTACGTCTACTATGCACCTAAGATCTCGTGTCATAAAGGGGGTCATGAGTATGCAATGACACATATAACTAAGGTCGTACCTGTATCTACGGCTTCCTATGGCCGCGCTATCTTGTTTGTCATCATGAGTGCTTGGCCTATGGGGTATATCTAGTACTATTCGTGTATCAAACTTATACTAAGCACGAAAGTTCGTCTTTCCGAAATAGGGGAAGACGGAAAACAACAATAAAGAGTTCAAGGAGGAGGTAATATAATACAAGTACGGGATTCGAAGGGATTAAAGAATTTTGAAAGGGAGTTGCCAAGGAAGTTGTGGATTAAAATCTTATTTTGATAAATTTCTATATGTATGTTCATATCAGAACAGTTATGTACCTGACATGATATGCTCTGACCAGTCTAGAGGGCAAGTATATTCGTCTAACAAGTTGAGTCAACTATATCTCAATCCACATAAAATAGTGATACAAAGAGCGAACCAAGTGTACTGCTGTTGATCAGACCATAATACACCGATTCTGATTTAGACAATGTATTAGTGTGGCCCCCCAATAATACATATGTCATGAACAAGCTTAATAAAAGAATAAGCTTGCAAAACTAGGCTATAATAGCAGCATAAGTCGAGGTAGTAAAAATATAAGTACGCTTGATTATGATGGAGGAAGGTACTGAATAATCTAAGTTCACCAAGAAGATCGGTGTTGTGCCTCTACAATTGCCATACTAATTTCTTGTTTAAGTATAAAGTCAACCAAATGGGTGTATGGGCCTCTAAGTTCTACAGTCCAGAATAACACTAAAGTTCTATAGTCTGGATAAACACTATCTTTTTATGCAAGTCTATAGTTGGTGTCATTCAATTATACTTTATTAATGAGTCAACAGGACTATGTATTAATAGGTTATGAGACATACTATCCAACTTACAATAATTTAACTACTAGTGTTATTAAATACTAGAGTATATATACCTGGTACAAGGCACCTTCCTAACCCCTATGAAGCACGAAGGAAAGATTGACGTTGAGAAAGGATCAAGCAAGATACAATGCAAGCAATCAAATAAGAATGCGAAACAAAATCAAGGGAGGTGATATTTAAGTGGATAAGATCCTATATTCTAATCCTATACGCAGGCTTGCTCGGTACATTAGCGTAACCGAGACAATATGCTCTCGACCTGCATGGGCCACAACAAAAATATGTCACGTCCCAGTCCCAAAATACGTAGGACTAGGAACACGTAAGCAAGCTAGCCGTATGTATATAGCAACTCCAATATATGGATACCATAATACACACGTACGCTGTAATATAGATATAAAATCATATGTGGTATAAATACAGTGTCACAAGTCACAAGTATACTAATCTCATCCACAAAATAAGTCACAAAAGGTAAATAATTGAACTAGAATAATGAGTCTGAATAATCCAAAACTATAGTCAGGTAGAGACAAATCCACTACCAAAGACTATATCAATACTAAAATAAGGGAGAAGGGTAAATCTCCAATATAAATAAGATGATGATAGAAGTGTATCAGCGAAGCGATCCATCGCTAGAGATAATCAAGGATGCAAAGAAGGTAAGGCCTCCTCGGAAGAGATAAGTGGTAAGTCTTGATCCGTGCTCCTGCGAATAGTCATGAATATCTACACCTGGAAAGGGACCAGGTCCTCAGAGGGACGTAACAAGATACATAAAAGCAAGCCAATTTGAATACAGTAAACATGCATAATGTTTAAAAATATATAAGTATGCTGTACATGACAATCTATATGAATGCAAATGAGGACAACTTTTTGACGTATGGGCAAGGGTAGGCTACTCGATCTAAGCCTTACAACTCACACACACGTCTAGAACATCATCAGCCGATATACCTCGGGGGTAGCGACCCTCGTGACTCCATCAATCGACATACCTCGGGGGTAGCGACCATCGGACACGACCACCATAGTGCGTGCTAGTTACTACGGTTTACCAGAGTAGTTAAATCCCATACGCCTACAGATTGTCCTCTCATGATACTAAGTGCCATGTGTGTGTCAAAATATCTAATATATAGTAATGACTGAAAGAAAATTACACATTCAAGAAATATACAGAAATACAATAAATATACAGAAATAAAATAAGCATGTAAAATACTGTAAGCAATTTGTCAAGGTATCTTGCCTGGTCTGAAAAGGATGAAATCCCAACTCAAGGCATCGTCCGATCTACCCGTCACATAAATTAAACAAGTTAGGTTACAAAAGTGGGTTAATAGGTTCCTCCATTTAATCTATTTTAATTCTGAATAAAATAACCTAAAATAGTATTTTAATCTTATTATAATTTGATTTTATTGTTAAGCTCTAATTTTGGTCCAAAGAAAGTCAACTTTAAGGATTTGTAATCCGTGGCACGCAAATCGAGACAATCCATTGACCAAAAAGTCAATCGACTCAAATCCTGGATTTGTGTATGGAATCTTATATATTTCAATGCTACATGAACACCGAAATTGACGGTTTCATAAAATCATAAGTCGGTAAAGAGTTATGGCCACAAGGGCGCACAGATGAAAGTTTTTGGTGGTTTCCTACTTACGTCTACGTTGCACGAATTTTATAGTAGATTAAACTTAGATATTAAATTCTGTAAAAATAATTTTATGAAATTTTATCATGTCAAATTTTCGAAACTTCAAACGGCTCATAATTCCGAGTTCGGGATCTCCCGAAATCTCAAAAATACGAAAATACGTCTAATTTCGGACATCTGACACTTTTAGAATTTTTTGGAAAAATAGGTTCATAAATTATTAAAATAATTTATATAATCAAAAAACTAACCTTGATATAGCTCTAACAAAAAAAATTGGAGCGCGTTTGGAGTCCGGAGCTAGGAGATATCGTCTTTTTAATTCGTCATAACTAGTAGAAAGTGAGGCTGAATTTATGACGAATTTTGACATTTTTTTGACGAAAAAGAGAAAAATTTGGGGAAGAAAAATATGAAGGATGAGTTATTTATAATGGTGGACACTACTTAATTAAATACGACTAGGATTGGTTAATTTGGATAGAATTATGATCAATTTAAATAAGGATAGGATATGCATGAAGTTGCTTTCCTAGTAGGTTCAGGATTTGAATTATAAAATAGAGTTTGAATTTATCTCAATAATTTATAATCTTAAATATAATTAAAAATAATACAAATAATTTATAAAATCTTATTAATATCTATTAACACTAAATTAACATCTATCTAATATTAAGGCTATATATATCCAAATAAATCCTAAATAATTTTAAAAATCTAAATAATTTTTTTAAAATTCTAAAATAAATTACAGAAAAATATATTTAGATATTTTAAACTAAAATAAATATTTTGTAGGAACAACATGCAAGTATGGTCGTATAGTAAATCATAGAAGTCCTAGAAATTTACGTTCTCTATGTTTTAATTACCTAAAAATTCTAGAAAAATCTCCAAAAATCTAAAATAGCCTAAAAATGATTCTAAATAAATATTTATATAATTAAATATATCAAGAAATTTATTTTCTAATTAACTAAGAGAATACTCTAAAGAAATTCAATATTTAAAATAATCTATAATAAATATAATAATATAAAATACACACAAAATACCTATTTTGGGTGAGGGAGTTTACAATCTACCCAACTTACAAAAATTTTGTCCTCGAAATTGACACTAACCCATATTCATAATAATTACTATAGCTATTACACTACATAGCTATCTAGCAATGCTTCCTAAAAGTCATGGTCTGTCATTCTAACACTTCTCATTTATTGTCCATGCACTATCCTATTATCCTCTAGCTCGTCTACACTACCCAACTTACAAAAGTTCTACTAGTAGTCACAGTCTCTTGAGGCTATTGTCTAGGTTGTAAGACGAATATATTTATTGGGTCGAGAATCTTGGGGTACTTGTCTTGAATCTCATAACCATGATTTTTCTTTGTAACCGTCAAGTATCATAGTCTAATACTGCCATACCACCTGACCAATATGTCTGCAAATACTTTGACTACTTTACTACAACGGTCTAGCTGCAGCTGTCGCTACTTTGCCCGCGATTTGTCATAGTTGTCAGTTCATAACAAGTGCCTTCAATTCTTTCCTAGGCATAGTCTAAGTTTTTTGGCAACAGTTAAGGTCTTGACTAACTTATAAAAATATTAAAAGTATAAACTAGTTCAAACAGCCTAACAAATTCCTATTAGCCTAAGGGATGCTATACATGGTTTTTAAAATAATAAGAGGATACATATATTGCTATAGGTCATATACATAAGGGTTATTATTAAGAACTCATCCTTTAGTTATTAATCATCTACTAAACCATTTACGTTTTAACTAACAAAACTAAGGATGGGGTCGAAGTAGACCAACAATTCATGTTGGCACGAAAAAGACGTAACTACCATAGGGAGAATTAAGCACGAGATAATGAATGGATAGAGAAGAGAAGATGAGCCACCCAAGGGGGCGAGATGGTGATAGAAAAAGAATACTACTACTGCTACTCGCGTTATCTATTAGCATCGCGTGTATGCCATCTGGGTAAAATTAGTATATCCTCATAACTGCTAAACCAACACCTATATAATTCTACGTCTACTATGCACCTAAGATCTCGTGTCATAAAGGGGGTCATGAGTATGCAATGACACATATAACTAAGGTCGTACCTGTATCTACGGCTTCCTGTGGCCGCGCTATCTTGTTTGTCATCATGAGTGCTTGGCCTATGGGGTATATCTAGTACTATTCGTGTATCAAACTTATACTAAGCACGAAAGTTCATCTTTCCGGAATAGGCGAAGACGGAAAACAACAATAAAGAGTTCAAGAAGGAGGTGATATAATACAAGTACGGGATTCGAAGGAATTAAAGAATTTTGAAAGGGAGTTGCCAAGGAAGTTGTGGATTAAAATCTTATTTTGATAAATTTCTATATGTATGTTCATATTAGAACAGTTATGTACCTGACATGATATGCTCTGACCAGTCTAGAGGGCAAGTATATTCGTCTAACAAGTTGAGTCAACTATATCTCAATCCACATAAAATAGTGATACAAAGAGCGAACCAAGTGCACTGCTGTTGATCAGACCATAATACACCGATTCTGATTTAGACAATGTATTAGTGTGGCCCCCCAATAATACATATGTCATGAACAAGCTTAATAAAAGAATAAGCTTGCAAAACTAGGCTATAATAGCAGCATAAGTCGAGGTAGTAAAAATATAAGTACACTTGATTATGATGGAGGAAGGTACTGAATAATCTAAGTTCACCAAGAAGATCAGTGTTGTGCCTCTACAATTGCCATACTAATTTCTTGTCTAAGTATAAAGTCAACCAAATGGGTGTATGGGCCTCTAAGTTCTACAGTCCAGAATAACACTAAAGTTCTATAGTCTGGATAAACACTATCTTTTTATGCAAGTCTATAGTTGGTGTCATTCAATTATACTTCATTAATGAGTCAACAGGACTATGTATTACTAGGTTATGAGACATACTATCCAACTTACAATAATTTAACTACTAATGTTATTAAATACTAGAGTGTATATACCTGGTACAAGGCACCTTCCTAACCCCTATGAAGCACGAAGGAAAGATTGACGTTGAGAAGGGATCAAGCAAGATGCAATGCAAGCAACCAAATAAGAATGCGGAACAAAATCAAGGGAGGTGATATTTAAGTGGATAAGATCCTATATTCTAATCCTATACGCAGGCTTGCTCGGTACAGTACCGTAACCGAGACAATATGCTCTCGACCTGCATGGGCCACAACAAAAACATATCACGTCCCAGTCCCAAAATACGTAGGACTAGGAACACGTAAGCAAGCTAGCCGTATGTATATAGCAACTCCAATGTATGGATACCATAATACACACGTACGCTGTAATATAGATATAAAATTATATGTGCTATAAATATAATATCACAAGTCACAAGTATACTAATCTCATCCACAAAATAAGTCACAAAAAGTAAATAACTGAACTAGAATAATGAGTCTGAATAATCCAAAACTATAGTCGGGTGGAGACAAATCCACTACCAAAGACTATATCAATACTAAAATAAGGGAGAAGGGTAAATCTCTAATATAAATAAGATGATGATAGAAGTGTATCAGCGAAGGGATCCATCGCTAGAGATAATCAAAGATGCAAAGAAGGTAAGGCCTCCTCGGAAGAGATAAGTGGTAAGTCTTGATCCGTGCTTCTGCGAATAGTCATGAATATCTACACCTGTAAAGGGACCAGCTCCTCAGAGGGACGTAACAAGATACATAGAAGCAAGCCAATTTGAATACAGTAAACATGCATAATGTTTAAAAATATATAAGTATGCTGTACATGACAATCTATATGAATGCAAATGAGAACAACTTTTTGACGTATGGGCAAGGGTAGGATACTCGATCTAAGCCTTACAACTCACACACACGTCTAGAACATCATCAGCCGACATACCTCGGGGGTAGCGACCCTCGTGACTCCATCAATCGACATACCTCGGGGGTAGCGACCATCGGACACGACCACCATAGTGCGTGCTAGTTACTACGGTTTACCAGAGTAGTTAAATCCCATACGCCTACTGATTGTCCTCTCATGATACTAAGTGCCATGTGTGTGTCAAAATATCTAATATATAGTAATGACTGAAAGAAAACTACACATTCAAGAAATATACAGAAATACAATAAATATACAGAAATAAAATAAGCATGCAAAATACTATAAGCAATTTGTCAAGGTATCTTGCCTGGTCTGAAAAGGATGAAGTCCCAACTCAAGGCGTCGTCCGATCTACCCGTCACATAAATTAAACAAGTTAGGTTACAAAAGTGGGTAAATAGGTTCCTCCATTTAATCTATTTTAATTCTGAATAAAATAACCTAAAATAGTATTTTAATTATATTATAATTTGATTTTATTGTTAATCTCTAATTTTGGTCCAAAGAAAGTTAACTTTAAGGATTTGTGATCCGTGACACGCAAATAGAGGCAATCCGTTGACCAAAAAGTCAACCGACTCAAATTCTGGATTTGTATATGGAATCCTATATATTTTAATGCTACATGAACACCGGAATCGACGGTTTCATAAAATCACAAGTCGGTAAAGAGTTATGGCCAAAAGGGCGCACAGATGAAAGTTTTCGGTGGTTTCCTACTTACGTCTACGTTGAACGAATTTTACAGTAGATTAAACTTAGATATTAAATTATGTAAAAATAATTTTATGAATTTTATCATGTCAAATTTTTGAAACTTCAAACGGCTCATAATTCCGAGTTAGGGATCTCCCGAAATCTCAAAAATACGAAAACGCGTCTGATTTCGGACATCTGACACTTTTAGAATTTTTTGGAAAAATAGGTTCATAAATTATTAAAATTATATAATCATAAAACTAACCTTGATATATTTCTAACAAAAAAAACTGGAGCACATTTGGAGTCCGAAGCTAGGAGATATCGTCTTTTTAATTCGTCATAACTAGTAGAAAATGAGGCTGAATTTAAGAAGAATTTTGACTATTTTTGGACGAAAAAGAGAAAAATTTGGGAAAAAAAAATATAAAGTATGAGGTATTTATAATGGTGGACACTACTTAATTAAATACGACTAGGATTGGTTAATTTGGATAGAATTATGATGAATTTAAATAAGGATAGGATATGCATGAAGTTGCTTTCCTAGTAGGTTCAGGATTTGAATTAATTTAAAATAGAGTTTGAATTTATCTCAATAATTTATAATCTTAAATATAATTAAAGATAATACAAATAATTTATAAAATCTTATTAATATCTATTAACACTAAATTAACATCTATATAATATTAAGACTATATATATCCAAATAAATCCTAAATAATTTTTTTAAAATTCTAAATAAATTACAGAAAAATATAATTAGATATTTTAAACTAAAATAAATATTTGGTAGGAACAACATGCAAGTATGGTCGTATAGTAAATCATAGAAGTCCTAGAAATTTATGTTCCCTATGTTTTAATTACCTAAAAATTCTAGAAAAATCTCCAAAAATCTAAAATAGCCTAAAAATGATTCTAAATAAATATTTATATAATTAAATATATCAAGAAATTTATTTTCTAATTAATTAAGAGAATATTATAAAGAAATTCAATATTTAAAATAATCTATAATAAATATAATAATATAAAATATACACAAAATACTTATTTTGGGTGAGGGGGTTTACATGTGTGCTACTGGCCATTGCCACGTATCCAATCCCTCGGTATTTTGGGACTGGGGCGTGACACATTGCAAAATATCGACACTTACCTGGTGTAGGTAAGGCCGCCAATTGAGGATCCTGCCGTATGTTCCTGCTACAATAATGTGATGGAGGCGATACCCAATATTACGTTCTCACAACAAGATATGTTGCTAAAGAATAATCGGCACGATTGTCCTCTATATTACATAGGATGTATTGACGCCATTAAGGTGGACCAGATGCATATCGACCCTGGTTCATCAATCAGTATCATCCCGCTGAGTCTGTTTCAGACCTTGGGCATCCCGATGCACCGCCTGACAGCAACCAATACTACTATCAGTAGCTTTAATGCAGGAAGGAGCTGCCCTCTGGAAAAAATTTGCTTGAAGTGCCAGATCGGCTATCTAAAAATAGAGGTCACCTACTACGTCATAGACGTAGACGTGTCCTACAACGTCCTTTTGGGACGTCAATGAATACATCAATACATGATCGTACCATCAACCTTACACCCGTTCTTAAAGTACGTGGACGATCACGTCATCGTCAAGACTGAATTTTTTGACGTGGATCCATTCAAGGGGGTCAAGGCCTATTACTCTGACTCGATCCTCCATAAACAAGTCCACCAAGATGAACGTAAAAACGATGTCGAAGATGAGGCAAAGACTGGGACAACATCAGACGAGTCGTTGAGAGTCCATCTCAAGGCATGCGCTTCCGACACAACCCCTCCCCTCATGGAAAAACTGTCCAGGAAAGCTCATGAACCCCTGATCGTTCGCCTCCGTAGGCCGAGCCGACCGTTGAAGAAAACTCTGGCACCCACTATGACTTCTGAACCTCTATTGGTAAAGCTGTACAGGAAACCTTCGAAGCTATTACTCGCACTAGGGGTAGAGCTCGAGAAAGATGAGCTGGAGGGGTACGTAGCTGCCCATGCTAACATTCCTTCTCTCGACGATGTAATTTCGGAAGAGGAGATACCTTATTTCATTAATAAAGGGCTATATTTGAACTACTCAGATATTGCATATCTTAACATATTGTATTTCCTTGAGCACGGTCTGGGCCTGCACCCGCATACACTGGTGACTACCGCCTATTCAGCCAATCGAGTCCTCTCGAGTCAAAACTCCTACTTCATAGTTCCAGCAAGGAAGAGGAGAGTCAAACTCATCATCATTGGCAGAGTATAAAATCCCCAATCCTTCGTCATAGAGAAACTGGAACCAGAATTCGATACCACTTTATCGGTACTACTCTCAAACCAAGAACCTCATTTAGAAGATGGGGTATGATCTGAAAGTCGTTAGGGGCTTGAACCACGATAAAGGACGACGGCTATTTCTACGTCTGCGAGCTCCTGCAGGCAAGTCCAAAAATTACTACCATGAGACCAAACATGACTTAGGGTACGTCACGCCTCCCACAACCCCCGAAGGCTCAAATGAAGAAGATGAGTTACACTCTCACTCTTCGAACTCCTCTTCTTGGGACTCAGACATCAGTATTTGGGAGATGCTCAAACAAACATTGTCTGCCAATATTGTGTCAGCTGACCCTGAGGAAGACGACGAGAATCCACCTGAATAATTTAAAGTAGAACCATGGGCCCAACGCCTAGATGCACAATGGGAGATGCGATTTAAACAACGAGAACCTCCTGCTAAGGACAAGGTCCTATAAGTCAATTTGGGTAACGAATTCTCCCCTATACCTATCTTCATCATCTAGAGTCTGTCCGATGAGGATAAAAAATTCTACCTACAGCTCATAAGGGAATACATTGATGTATTTGCTTGGTGCTACGAAGACATGCCGGGACTGGACCCCCAAATCGTGTTCCACAAACTCAATATCTTACCAACGCTAAGCCTGACAAGCAGCAACAACGACGATTCTGGTCGAATATCATGAATGCCATTGAAGCTGAAGTCAATAAAATGGTAGATAGTAGCTTCGTTCGTGAAGAACAACATCTAGATTGGGTAGCCAATATCGTGTCCGTCATAAAAAAAAATGGGAAGATCCGGATCTGTATTGACTTTTGTGACCTAAATGCTACCTGCCCTAAGGACGAGTTTTCCCTATCGATCATAAACATAATGATCAACAACACTTGTGGCTTCGAGCGCATATTCTTCATGGACGGATTCTCAGGCAACAATCAAATCAAGATGTCTCCTGACAACCAGAAGCATACATCATTTCGAACGCCGGTGGGAGTGTACTGCTACACAGTCATGCCCTTCGGTCTGAAGAACACTAGTGTTATATACCAGCGAGCTATAAGCACCATCTTTCGTGAGCATCTACGCAAGACAGTCGAGTGTTACGTTGATGACATTGCCATTAAGAGTCGCTCAAAAGATGATCACCTCCGGGACTTGAAGACTGCGTTCGACCTCATGCGTGCGTACAAGCTCAAGATAAATCCTACAAAGTCCTTCCTGGGAGTCTCCAGTGGCAAGTTTCTAGGTTTTGTCATAACCTCAAAGGGTATCAACGTAGACCCTGACAAGACTAAAGAAATTCCATCGAAGAACCTCAAAGAACTTCGTAGCCTTCAAGGAAGACTGGCATACATCATGTCATGCCCCAGTCCCAAAATACCGAGGGACTAGACACGTGACAAAGGCCAGCAGTACACTCCGATGGGCAAACCAAATTTAATGGACCCATAATGGTGTACTTAAGCTGTAAAACAACAATAAGGGGCTATGGTACTAATCTCATCCACAGAAATAAATACAATCAATATGAAATATAAAGCAACATCAAGTCTCAATAAAGTATCTCGGGGAACAACCCGATAATATGTCTGATACAACAGTTCAATAGACATGAAATAGAAGTCCAACAAATAGAAATAACTGAGTATAATAAACCAAATACTCAGGAGAAATTCTCTGCGATCACCTCGTCCTCGAGTTCTGGTACTGCTCCAATGTCTGCTCCTGTCCCGTACACCTCGGGGTAGATCTCCTCTGCTAAACCTGGGGACATAATCCGGATTCTAGGTCCTCAGGGGACATAGCAAGGTACAAGAATAACTCAAGCCAAAATAATGCAGTACAATAATAAATATTTCAATAGGATAAACTATATAACCAGCTAAGTGATATGCAAATGAGAGTATCACTAGTACTCAGGCTGAGACTACTACAAGCTCTATGTCGGAGAACCAGTAGCAGTAATATCACGTAACGTGCCTAGCTCTGATGTAGAGTCTACGGCCTCACAATAATAAATATATATATAAAATTAGCCTGTAGCCTGTGTATCTCTCATCACCCAATGTAATCACATGTCTCATGTCCACGATGTCTCATGTCCATGTCACACAAGATCATGACCTCTAACTGATGCAGCGAGTCATAATGATAGTTAAGCATATGTAATATCTATGTCACGAATGTTGTAGCCTATACAGAATCACTATGAATAACTCAAAAGATTCTATCTCATGAACAGTGTCAAGTGTCATATGGTATGAGTACTTGATAATGCAAGCACGAAAATATATAGGGTCGCGATATCAATCTCTAGTGACGTTACACAATTTCGCGTACGGCGTTGGCACCCGAATATTATTCAGATGCTAAGCAATGTCACACGATCCTAGGTTGAACAGATACATCATATAAATAAATTAATGGAATAATATAAATCAAGTACTGCAAGATTGGCAAGGTACACTTGCCTGGTGCTTAGATTCCAACAACTGCTCTGGTATTCGTGGGATCTTCAAGTACTCTTTCGGTTGCTGAAATAAATATTACCATCTTGCTCAGAAGATATAAAATAGCTAGAATTGCCTGTCCATAAGTCTAATTTGGACGTAGGGGCAAAATTGATAATTTTTGGTCAAAGCGGGGTCCACATGTGGCCCACTTCGCACCCAAAAATGTGCCAGAGACAAAGTTCTCCAAATTCGTCAAACTTAGTGTCTACAAGTCCAGAACGATGATACGAACCCAACAAAATATCCAGAACATGATTCTAATGAGCCGATCACAAAATCGTCCGTCAAGTAAAGTCGTGGGGCCCACGATACGGAATTTTGTCAACGTTCTCAGAATCGAACCAAACTTGGGTCACAGGACCAGTAAAATACTACGAATCCGATGTTGCAATTTTCATTTAAAAACAACGAGCACACACGAAGTTATAATGAGTTTCAGAACATGGCCAATATGGAACGTTGTCAACGGATACGCGTTGATTTCGGTGTGCACGCACATCCAAATCAACTTTTACAAAATTCCACAAGTCCATATTGACAGTGCGCACCTTTCTGTGAAGTTTGCACACCACCAAGTCGTCTCGTATAGCGGGGCGCACCCAGTTTCGGAAAAAAATTAGGATTTTAAAAGACCAAGTTTTTGGTCATTTTTACCCTCGAATTAAATATAATCTACAACAGCATAAATTAAACTAAAAACATGGTTTAAAATTTGGTTAGGTGGTCTAAATAACTATTTAGGTGGATCTTGAAAATATTTAGCAGGTTGGTCGCAAAACGATCGTGAACTAGGATATTTGGGACAAATTCTGAATTTTTAGAAATTGGGAATTATTTTCCTGATTTTGCATCGCGGTTTACGATCGACACAGGACGCGATACCTGAACTATTTGCATAGATTTCGAGAGGGTCACGCGGTCTACGCTTCACAGCAGACAGCTCAAAAAATGACGCGACGAGGAGAGAGAAAAACTAACCGGGATGAAGGTTCGGAAATGACTGAAATTGTGCATGCACAATGCGGCACAGCACGGCACGGCGGCACTGTTGCAGCTGCTAGTCGGCGGTGGGGTCGTGCTCGTTGGCGGCGAGGTCGGAGTCGGCCGGAGGGGAGCTCATACGAAGATCATGGTGGTGATGGGTGATGGGGCGGCCGACGGAGAGTGGTGGTGGAGGCGGGGTTCGTCTGGGTCAGGGTGCCGAGGTCACGGCGGAGTCACCGGGGAAGAGGAGGCGGCCGGAGGATGTTGGTGAGGGCGGTGATGGTGGTGGTGGTGGCAGCGGTGTGGCGGTGGATGGGAGGGTTTTATAGGGAGGCCGAGGAGGAGAAGGGGCGGCGGTTGCGGGAGGTGGAGCAGCACGGGGAGGCGAGGCGGCGCGGAGGCGTTGGGGGAAGAAGAAGGGGCGGCTCCGGGGGAACGGTCGCCGGGGAGGCGGAGAGCCACGGCGACGGAAACGACCGCCGGGGAGGGGAGCCGATTCGTCGGGGGGTTAGGGATTTGGGTTAGGTACTGTAGCAGTCGCGTCGGGTCGGGTTAGCGGGTTCGGGTATGGATCCGACCCGACCCGCTAGGGTTTGGACCCGGTTCAACATGGGTTCGGTTCGGTTTTATAGTAAACCGGGTTGGTTTAATTCGGTTCAAGTTTGTTTATTTTGGTTTAATTAAAATCTATTTTTTGGGATCTTTTAAAAATAGTTCTGGGTTCCAATAAATTCCAAAAAAATTATACTATGTCAAATATTTTATTTTGCACCCAAAAATATTATTTTCATAATATTTAATATTTAATAAAATTACAAAATTAATTTAATACCAGAAAATATTGATTTTAATTAGGTTAAATTTACAAAAAATTCCCGAAAATTTATTTTTAATTTCTGAAAAAAATTCGGGTGTTTACAATCTACCCTCCTTAAGAGGATTGCGTCCTCGCAATCAAATAATAACGAATCATAACTGGCCAGAAGAGATGACACGGTTACAAAATAAGTTCAAAGCACGACACAACCAATGAATCATGATCAAGGAGAAATCGAAGGATGAGGGTTAAGCAAAACACATAGGAAAGGAATAAGGTATTTTCCTAGATAATGAAAGTTAGGTAATTCAAGAGTAAAAAAATCTGGATAGAGTAAAAAAATCTGGATAGAGCAAAAAAATCTACAGCTTAGGAAAACTATGGTATCAATTACTAACAAGTTCAAAATTACTAGGTTTAAGGCTAAGGTCATGAACTAACAGGCACGTGCTAAAGCATTACTAGAAATAAATATTTATGAATAACTTAAATCTTACGCGTATTCGCTACTCCACGAGTCTGCACGTTCTCCATTGTCATCGCAAAAGCTTGTTCGCGTCCTTATGGTGGTGTCCTCTGCTGTTGCTGGACCTGTTGAAAGAGTGCTGCTTGTGGTGCTCTGGCTGGTGTTGTTGTGAATGGTCGATGAATCATCAGTGCTTTCTCTCGAAGTTCAGAGCAATCCCTTACCGAATGCTGTTTGGATCCGCAAGCTAAACATAATCTCAATCTGCGTCGGCATTCTTTAGCGAGATGGCCTACCTTGCCACAGTAGTGACAAGTAGGAAGGACTAGTGCTAGTGGAGTAAATACTCTCTGTGGTGGATTCATCTGTAGTGCTTTGCAGCTCTTTCCTGTTGTGCTTGGTCTGGTGCTAATGCATGTGGCCGCTTCTGGCTGGACTCTCTTCTGGTGACGCACTCCATGGGTCATGCTGCAGTAAGGATGTCCGTGTATGAAGTAGTTGCAACGTAGCTGATAAATTTCTGTAGCTCAGAGCTAAGTCCGTCAAAGAACTTCGCTTGGCTTTGTTGGGCTTCTTGATGAACCTTCTGTTGAGCTTGCATCATTGTGTAGAATATTTGAAACATCTGTTGTCCGTCCATATGTTGTCCTGGTAGAAAAGTAGGCATCGGTGGAGTAAACTACGTCGATGGTGGAATGTCATCTTGCTGGATTATCGAGGCATGCTGATTTGCTTGACTGCGTTGTTGAGCTGATTGACCTCCACCTACTGGTGTCGCTTCTTTTTCATGGGTAACCATAACACCTTGTGGTGTTCCTGCAGGAGTCCCATCGCTTGCTGGTGGATCTATTACTCTGTATCCAAAATAAACTATAAGAGGCGCACAGAGGGATCAAGGCAGGATGCAAGTCAAGAAATTTGAATTCGATATAGAGATCAAGAACGATTCAATCAAGTGGATGAGATCCTATAACTTATCCTATCCTTATCGCAGGCTTGCTCGATTCCTTAGTTAAAACCGAAATAATTTAGTTGTTGACCTGCATGGGCCACCAAAAAAACTATGTCATGCCCCAGTCCCAAAATACCGAGGGACTAGACATGTGGCAATGGCCAGCAGCACACTCTGGTGGGCAAACCCAATTTAATGGACCCATCAGGGTACACTTAAGCTGTAAAACAACAATAAGGGGCTATGGTACTAATCTCATCCACATAAATAAATATAATTAATATGAAATATAAAGCAACATCAAGTCTCAATATAGTATCTCGGGGAACAACCCGATAATATGCCTGATACAGCAGTTCAATAGACAGGAAATAGAAGTCCAACAAATAGAAATAACTGAGTATAATAAACCAGATACTCAGGAGAAATCCTCTGCGATCACCTTGTCCTCGGGTTCTGGTACTGCTCCAATGTCTGCTTCTGTCCCGTACACCTCAGGGTAGATCTCCTCTGCTAAACCTGGGGACATAATCCGGATTCTAGGTCCTCAGGGGGCATAGCAAGGTACAAGAATAACTCAAGCCAAAATAATGCAGTACAATAATAAATGTATCAATAGGATAAACTATGTAACCAGCTAAGTGATATGCAAATGAGAGCATCACTATTACTCAGGCTGAGACTACTACAAGCTCTGTGTCGGAGAACCGGTAGCAGTAATATCACGTAATGTGCCTAGCTCTGATGTAGAGTCTACGGCCTCACAATAATAAATAAATATATATAATTAGCCTGTAGCCTGTATATCTCTTACCACCCAATGTAATCACACGTCTCATGTCCACGATGTCTCATGTCCATGTCACACAAGATCATAACCTCTAACTGATGCAGCGAGTCATAATAATAGCTACGCATATGTAATATCTATGTCACGAATGTTATAGCCTATACAGAATCACCATGAATAACTGAGAAGATTCTGTCTCATGAACAGTGTTAAGTGTCATATGGTATGACGTACTTGATAATGCAAGCACAAAAATATATAGGGTCGCGATATCAATCTCTTGTGACGTTACACAACTCGGCGTACGATGTTGGCACCCGAATATTGTTCGGACGCTAAGCAATGTCACACGGTCCTAGGTTGAACAGATACATCATATAAATAAATCAATAGAATAATATAAATCAAGTACTGCAAGATTGGCAAGGTACACTTGCCTAGTGTTTGGATTCCAATAACTGCTTCGGTATTCGTGGGATCTTCAAGTACTCTTTCGGTTGCTGAAATAAATATTACCATCTTGCTCAGAAGATATAAAATAGCTAAAATTGCCTATCCATAAGTCCAATTTGGTCACAGGAGCAAAATTGACAGTTCCTGGTCAAAGCGGGGTCCATATATGGCCCACTTCGCACCAAAAAATATGCCAAAGAATAAGTCCAGAACGATGATACGAACCCAACAGAATATCCAGAACTAGATTCAGATGAGCCGATCACAAAATCGCTCGTCAAGTGAAGCCGTGGGGCCCACGATACGAAATTTTGTCAACGTTCTCAGAATTGAACCAAACTTGGGACACAGGACCAGTAAAATGCTACAATTCCGATGGTGTAATTTTTGTTTCGAAACGACGAGCACACACGAAGTTACAACGAGTTTCAGAATAGGACCGATACGGGGCGTTGTCGACAGATACGCGTTGATTCCAGTGTGCACGCACATCCAAATCAACTTTCGTGAAATCCGATACGTCCGTATTGACGGTGCGCACCTTTCTGTAAAGTTCGCACACGACCAAGTCGCCTCGTTTAGCTGGGCGCACCCAGTTCTGGAAAAAAATTAGGGTTTTAAAAGACCAAATTTTTGGTCATTTTCACCCTCGAATTAAATACAATCTACAGCAGCATAAATTAAACAAAAAATAGGGTTTAAAACTTGGTTAGGTGGTCTAAATAACTGTTCAGGTGGATCTTAAAAATATTTAGCAGGTTGGTCGCAAAATGGTCGTTAACTGGGGTATTTGGGACAAATTCTGAATTTCAGAAATTGGGAATTATTTTTCTGATTTTGCATCGTAGTTTGCGACCGACACAGGACGCGATACCCCGAACTATTTGCACGGGTTTCGAGAGGGTCATGCGGTCTACGCGTCATAGCAAACAGCTCGAAAAATGACGTGACGAGGAGAGAGAAAAACTTACCGGGACGAAGGTACGAAAATGACTGAAATTGTGCATGCACGATGCGACGCGGCGCGGCACGGCACGACACGGTGGCACTGCTGCAGCTGTTGGTTGGCGGCGGGGTCGTGCTCGTCGACGGCAAGGTCGGAGTCGGCCGGAGGGGAGCTCGTGCGGAGATCGTGTTGGTGATGGGTGATGGGGTGGCCGGAGGAGAGTGGTGGTGGAGGCGGTGACAGCGGGGGTTCATCTGGGTCAGGGTGCCAAGGTCACGACGGAGTCGTTGGGGAAGAGGAGGCGGCCGGAGGATGTTGGTGAGGACGGTGATGGTGGTGGTGGTGGCAGCGGTGTGGCGGAGAGGCGGTGTATAGGAGAGTTTTATAGGGAGGCCGAGGAGGAGAAGGGGCGGCGGTTGCGGGAGGTGGAGCGGCGCGGGGAGGCGAGGCGGCACGGAGGCGTTGGGGGAAGAAAAGGGGCGGCTGCGGGGGAACAGTCGCGGGGGAGGCGAAAAGCCACGGTGGCGGAAACGGCTGTCGGGGAAGGGAGCCGATTCGTCGGGTGGGGTTAGGGATTTGGGTTAGGTATTGTAGCAGTCGGGTTAGCGGGTTCGGGTATGGATTCGACCCGACCCGCTAGGGTTTGGACTCGGTTCAGCATGGGTTCGATTCGGTTTAATAGTAAACCGGGTTGGTTTAATTCGATTTAAGTTGGTTTATTTTGGTTTAATTAAAATCTATGTTTTTGGGTCTTTTAAAAATAGTTGTAGGGTCCAATAAATTCAAGAAAAATTACACTATGTCTAATATTTTATTTTAGACCCAAAAAATATTATTTTATAATATTTTAATATTTAGTAAAATTATAAAATTAATTTAATACCAGAAAATATTGATTTTAATTAGTTAAAAAATTACAAAAATTTTCGAAAAAATTATTTTTATTTTCTGAAAAAAATCCGGGTGTTTATACATCAGGAGGTTCATATCAAATATTTTTAGGTACTAGCTTTCTTGTCCATGCAAGACTTGACATGGATTTATAACAGGAGGGAGAAGCAAGTTCACAGTTTTCAGGTATAAACATAGAGGAGTTTATAAGAATGAAAGGTGAGGGATAGAGTTCTTACCAATGGGAAAGAAAGACTTAAGCACACGCGAAGCGACGTCGGGTTCACCAAGTCGACGAAGAGGGAGAGATACTCGTCTCTCGATGGAAAGTGTCGTGCTTAGAGTCTCCAAAGGCGATGACGGCTAGGTCTAGAGTAGAGAGAGAAGGAGATTGAGGAAATATATAGAGGGGGGAGAGGAGCAGACGTACGGTAGGACGGGTTTGTGCGGGTGCCATCACAGCCCATGCACAAAAGGAAACTCCTTTGTTTCCTACCAATTGCTTGGTGGTTGTTTTCGGGTTCATGGGTTTTTGGCCGGCCTTTGCATGTATACAGGACCATGAAACAATGAAAGAAAAGAAAGGAAAAAAAGAAAACTTGGAATCAAGCATGGGTTCGGTTCTTGCATGTTGGATTTTGTGTGGTTTATGCATGCTACTCCACTTGGTTTACTAGCAAACTAGTTTGCAAGGGATTGGAATATTTTTCTTTGTCTAAAGTGGGGGAGAGAAATGCTCACGTGAATAGTAGCATGCAACCATTGTATGATTCCCTTTGCTCCACAAACTAGCAATTTGTTTGGGTTGTGGGGGATCACACAATAACACAATAATAATAATAATAATAATAATAATAATAATAATAATAATAATAAAAAATTAAATTAAGTTGTTTGGAAGAAAAGACTAGTGTGATATTCAAAATTTTAAAATTATGGTAGTTGACTTCTAAAGTTCAATTAATTGTATAATAAATATTTAAATTAAAAAAATAATAAAAATAATTACTAAATTATCAAAATATTCTATATAAAAATCAGAGTGCTCACAATCTATCCATCTTAAAGAATTTTATTCTCGAAATTAAAACGTCTATACTACAAGAAAATACTCGAAATTAAATGTGATATGTAAGTTCATACCTGAATCCTCAAACAAGTGAGAAAACTTCGTCCTCATAGAATGAAGTTTTCAAGTAGACTCATCCGGTGAATGATGTTTCTATGCCACCTGTAGATCCCACCGATAGTGATGATTTGTAGCTACTAGAGTGCTAGGATGTTTCTGGAGATATCTTCTTATTTTATTACGGAAAATTTCAATGAGAGCATTATAATATGAAAATTTTCCAAAAAAAGCATTAAATTTTTAAAATTTACAAACAGAGCATCAAAACACCCTTTCCAAGGACGTTTTATACTTTTCGTTAGTAAAAAGTTAACTCTCAGTTAACGGAGAAAAAAAAAATATATATATTATACAAAAAAATGCCCTTTGGAAGGGTATTTTTTCCCTCTCTCTCCTCTCCTCTCTCCTCCTCTCCCGCTCCCCTCTCTCTCTCTCTCCCGCTCTCTCTCCTCTCCTCTCCTCTCCTCTCCTCTCCTCTAGGCAAAGTAAAAAAAAAAAAAATTATATATATATATATATATATATATATATATATATATATATATATATATATATATATATATACTCTGATTTTTTATCATTGAACCCAAAAAAAAATCATTGAACCAAAAAAAAATAGGCCGATTTGTATGTTTTCGACGAGAGTAACACAATTCGTGTAGAGAGAATTTTAATCCGAAGTAAGACGTACATATTACAGACAAAAATATAAATATAAAACTTTAAAGTATCATAACTTTTGACTGGGAGATCGAAACTAGGTCCAGTTTGTGCCAAAATGATCGTATAGAAAAGTACTTCGGGATAAACTATTTCACCTTTTGACGAACTTCCCAAATTTTTAGAATCGCAAAAAAACGATGTTTCGACCTCCAAATTTTAATTTTGGTAATTTTTTTTACAAAATATTTACTGTACCAATAATAAATTTACTGTTAATAAAATCTTGGAATATTTTAAATAACAGAATAATTTAACAAATTTTAAGGATAAAAATTTAGAATATTTTAAAATTTTGATACATATCGACAAATGAGTTAATTAATTTTATTTTTTCGTTAATTTTGAAATTTCGATATAATAAATTTTTTGATAATTTATTTTGATTTTATTTTGTTAAAATATATTTTCTTAAATAAAACAGAAAATTAACAAAATAAATTGGTCCCCACCAATTAACAAAATAAATTAACAGAAAATAGAAAAAAACAGAAACTGTCACGACCCGCACCCGTATATTCGGGCACGAGTACGTGGGTACGTCCAGCCTACGCCGCAGTGTCGGCGGTAGTACGCTGTCTAGGTCATATTCACAATTAAATTAAAATCTAGCTCATTCACAATAGTAAATAGGCAAGGATAATAACAGGAAATAGGAATGCTAAAATTTCAAATAAAATAAATATGACAAACAGATCCATAGTTTATTACAGAACTAGAAGATAAATCGGGGACAAACCCGATTACTATGCTGAAAGGAAAAACTAGCTAACTGTTTAACTACTCCTCAAAAGTAGTCTCCTGAGTGGGAACCGGCTCCTCAAAAGAATTATCTGCTACCTCATATGGTCCATAAAAGGTGGGGGCATAATTCTCATCATCGCCTAATATCAACGGATCTAGTCAGGAAAGGAGCAAAGTACCAAATGCCCAACAAAGATTAAACTAAATATTTATGACAAGTAGAAAAAAAAACTGACTAAACATCACGATAAGAATATGCACAATAAGTAGTAAAATTAACTAAGAGTTAATTGCTGTAAATCAGGGATATGAGTAAACAGGAAATATAATGAGACAGGAAAATAGAACTACAACAAGACAAGAAACTATGTGTGTGTGATTGTGTATTTAGAATACATAGTTGGCATGTAGGGGGTTATAAGGCTAATCAGGCCGTCATAGACGGCTATCAGTCAGGAATAATCGAGTATCAGGCTGATGGTACAGTCGCGTACCAACAGCTAGCAGTCAGGACAGGGGGAAGGGTAAACTACATGTCTCCTAGTATTCTCCCTCCCGACACGAAAAGCAAGACATGAACTCCAAATCCTAACACTAAGTGTAATCATCCAATGGTACTAATAGAGCAAGGAACTAATTATCACAATATAAAGATTAAACTTGAAGTGCAGGTACTTGCCTGATGTTTGAATTCCACTACGGTTCTGTTCTCGAGGAAATTTTCAGAAATGTGTCCGGATGCTGAAATAAATATTACCATCATGCTCAGAAGATATCAAATAGCTAGAAATGCCTGTCCTTGAGGCCAACTTGGAGACAAGGACAAAAACGACAATTTCGGGTCAAAACGGGGTCCGCATGTGGGCCCGCTTTGCACCGAAAAATGTGTCAGGGTCAAAGGTCTCCAAATTTACCAAACTTAGTGTCAACAGGTCAGGAACGATGCTACATACCCAACGGAACTTCCAGAATTGGATTCCGATGAGTCGATCACAAAATCGCCCATCGAGCGGGGCATGTGGGGCCCACGACACGCGATTTGGTCAACGTTCTCAGAATCGAACCAAACTTGGGTCACAGGACCAGCGTATCGCTACGAGTCCGATGGCGTAAGTTTCGTTTCAATCCGACGTGTGTACACAAAGTTAGGACATGATTCAGAAAAGTCGGATACGGGGCGTTGTCCGCGGATACGCGTTGATCCCGGTGTGCACGCACACCCGAATCGGCTTCTGCAAAATTCCACACGTCCGTATCAACGACGCGCACGTATCTGTGAAGACCGTGCGCGACCAAGTCGTCCCGTTTGGCGGGGCATACCCAGTTCTGGGGTGAATCGGGTCATTGTTTTTCCTGTTTTTGGATCGCGGTGTGCGATCACCACAACGCGATACACCGAGCGGTTTGCCCGGGCACCGAGAGGGTCATGCAGGCTACGCGTTGCAAAAGTCGGAATCAGAAACGGGGTTACGAGCAGAAGGATACGCGTGCCTGAACAGGGTTCGAAAAACCAAATTTTCTCGTGTCCGACACGGCTCGACATGTCCGTGTCCGAGTCCAATGAGAATTAGGGTTAGGGTTTAGGGGTGTTCTCAGGCGGCCGGAGGCGGAGCTGGCCGGAGGGAGGCCGGGCAGCGGAGGAGGCGGTCGAGGGCAGCTGGGGGCGAGCGGGGACGGCCGGCAACGGCTGCCGGAGGCGGCGCAGCCGCTGCTGTTGCTGCTGCTGCTGGATCTGGGCGGGGGAAGGAGGAGGAGAGGGGAGAAGGAGGAGGAGACTGGGGCGGCTCACGGCAGCGCGTCGCTGGGTCGGCCGGGAAAACAGAGGCGAGGCTGGGCAGAGGCACGGCGGAGTTCTGGCAAGGTGGCGGAGGAGGGAGGTGACGGAGAGCTCGGGGGGTTAGGGTTTTAATAGGGGAGGTGGCGGTGGTCGGTTCCGGGCGAGGCAGATGAGGGGGTCGTCGTGGCCGGGGAGTGCGGGGCTGCGGGGGAGCGTGGCCGGCGTGGCGCGGCGGCGCCGGCGGCGGAAGCGGCGGAAGAATCGGGGGGGGGGGGCGACTAGGTCAGGGGAGAGGGGAAGCGGGTCGGGTGCGGGTTCGGTCTGGCGGACCCGACCCGACCCGTTAGACACGGGCTGGGCCGCGGGCCAGACTGGGCTGGGTTTGGGTATTGGGTTTTGGGCTGGGTTTATTATTTAAAATAAATGAGTAAATAAATAAATAATTTAATAAATAAATAAATAATAATTATTTTCCGGTGTTTTAAATTAGGTCCGGGCCCAATAAATTCCAGAAAAATTACCCTAAGTCCAGTTTTTAATTCTACACCATAAAATATTATTTCCATAATATTTTAATATTATTTATTAATAATTAAAAATCATTGAATAATTAAAACCCTGATTTTAATTACAAAAAATTCCCAGAAAATTTCAGAAAATTGTGAAAAATCCATGTTTAATATTTTTGAAAATTCAGGGGGTTTACAATCTACCCAACTTATAAAAATTTTGTCCTCGAAATTTAAAATAACAATGGCACGAAAGGAAGATCGAGTTAAAATATACCTCAAGGTTCAAAAAGATAGGGGTAGCGCTCCCTAAACTCGTCTTCTCGCTCCCAGGTGGATTCGCCGGGAGAATGATGCTTTCAAGCTATACGAACAAGGAGAATAACTTGATTTCTTAGGACTTTCTCCGTTCGGTCCAGTATCCCCACAGGTTGCTCTTGGTAAGTCAAGCTTGGGCCCACTTCGAGCTCTGAATGATCCAAAATATGACTTGGATCTGACACGTATTTTCTCAGTTGCGACACATGGAATACGTTATGGACCCCATCCAGAGAGGGTGGCAATGCCAGACGGTATGCCACTTCTCCGATTCTCTCCTGTATGCCAAACGGTCCAATAAATCTTGGGCTGAGTTTTCCGCTCCTTCCGAACCTAATGGTGCCACGTGTCGGAGAAATCTTCAAGAATACTAATTCTCCAACCTTTAATAAAGTCATAATCAAGTCTTAGTTTCATAATCATAGTGTTAAATTAACTTGAATTTCATAAATTGATTACCTCAAATTCTAATGGTCTTCGATGGCTATTTGTCCAATGTCGTTGTCTGTCTTGAGCCACACGAAGTCTTTCCCTTATTTGTTTCACCTTCTCGGTTGAATCGACCACCATCTCTGGTCCCAGTAAAGCTTTTTCTCCTACATCGTCCTATGATAGCGGGGTACGACATCTTTGTCCATATAAAGCCTCAAATTGAGTCATTTCAATACTTGCTTGGTAACTGTTATTATAAGAGAACTCCATAAGATGTAGATAGTCTTCCCACGATCCTCCAAAATCCAGAACACATGTACGAAGCATATCTTTAAGTGTCTGAATTGTACGTTCAGATTGTTCATCGGTTTGGGGATGAAAAGCTGTGCTGAATTTGAGTTGAGTCCCTAAGCTAGCTTGTAAGCTCTTCCAGAAGTGAGAGGTAAATCTTGAATCTCGGTCGGAGACAATACTTACTGGAACTCCATACAATTTAACAATCTGGCGGATGTATAAATCTGCCAACTTTTCTGTAGGTAGCCCAACTTTGAAGGGTAAAAAATGTGCAGATTTGGTCAATCTATCCACTATCACCCAAATTGCATCATTCCCACTAGGTGTCCTTGGAAGTCCAGAAACAAAATCCATAGTAATATGTTCCCACTTCCACTCCGGAATGGGTAGTGGTTGAAGCAATCCCCCAGGTCTTTGTCTTTCAGCCTTGACTTGTTGGCACACTAAGCAACGAGATACGAACTTGGCTACTTCTCTTTTCATGCCATGCCACCAAACATGCGTCCTCAGGTCTTTGTACATTTTGTTGGCTCCTGGATGTATAGAGTATTGTGATCTGTGTGCTTCTTGCATAATTTCTTCTCTTATCTCTCCTTGAGGTACACATAATCTATCTCCATGTCTTAGTGATCCATCTTCATGAATTTTGAATTCCTCCACTAATCCACCTTGTACTTGGCCTCGAATGCTTCGTAGACCTTCGTCTTAAAACTGAGTCTCCTTAATCTTATCCATTAAGGTAGATTGGATCTTCAAGTTCATCATTTGACCTTCTATTTCTGGAATGATTACCTCAATACCCAAACTTTCCAAGTCCTCGAGCAAGTGTCGGTCCATCGTCAAGTACATTGCCATAGGATATCTGCTTAGAGCATCAGCAACTACGTTGGCCTTCCCAGGATGATATTTAAGGGTGATGTCAAAATCTTTCATTAACTCCAGCCACCTTCTTTGTCTCATGTTCAGCTCTTTTTGAGTAAAGATATATTTCAGACTCTTATGATCTGTAAAGATTTCTACCCTTTCTCCATAAAGATAGTGTTTCCATAGCTTAAGAGCAAAGATAACAGCTGCCAATTCTAAGTCATGAGTTGGGTAGTTCTTTTCATGAGGTAGAAGCTGTCTAGAAGCATATGCTATTACCTTCTTGTTCTGCTCCAATACACAACCTAGACCTTTTCCAAAAGCATCACTATATATAGCGAATCCTCCGGTTCCAGATGGTAAGGTCAGAATAGGGGCAGTAGTCAGCCTTTTCTTCAATTCTTCAAAAGCATGTTGACATTCGTCAGTCCATATAAATTCTTCATCCTTCCTTGTTAATTTTGTCATTGGTTCAGCAATTCTAGCAAAGTCCTTCACAAACTTTCGATAATAGCCACCTAGTCCCAAGAAACTTCTAATTTCTGCTACAGAGTCTGGAGTGGGCCATGATTCTACTACTGCTATCTTCTTAGGATCTACTGCTATTCCATCTCCAGTTATAATATGCCCCAAAAATTCTACTTTGTCTAGGAAGAATGCACATTTGGATAGTTTTCCATAAAGTTTTTCCTTTCTTAATGTCTCCAATGCTAGCCTCAAGTGTTCTTCATGTTCTTCTGGAGTCTTGGAATAAATCAAAATATCATCAATAAAAACAACTACAAATTTGTCTAAATATTGTTGGAAGACTCTGTTCATTAGATTCATAAATACTGCTGGAGCATTAGTCAACCCGAATGGCATCACTAAGAATTCATAGTGTCCGTTCCGGGTATTGAAAGCAGTTTTAGGGATGTCTTCCTTCCTCACCCTTACTTGGTGGTAGCCAGACCTCAAGTCAATCTTCGAAAATACTCGAGCTCCACTTAATTGATCAAGTAAATCATCTATCCTTGGTAGGGGATACTTATTCTTGATTGTTAAAGCATTCAAAGCCCTATAATCAATACACATTCGAGATATTCCATCCTTCTTTGGCACAAATAATACTGGAGCTCCCCAGGGTGAGACACTAGACCTAATGAAGCATTTGTCTTCTAACTCTTTTATCTGCTCATTTAGTTCTACTATCTCTTTCTTGTTGATTCTGTATGGATTTTGAGATACTGGCGCTGCTCCCGGCACCAAGTCAATAGAGAATTCAACTTCTCGGTCTGGGGGTAATCCTGGAAGATCCTCAGGGAAGACATCAAGATATTCAGAGATGATAGGTAGTGGCAATTCTTCTGGTACTAGGGCTCCACAAATTTGGTTACTACCCAATTCTCTAGAACCTCTATGAATTCAAATTTTGGCTTGTCAGGGGGCCTGAAGATTACACTACCTCTGTGACAATCTATAGTGGCATGATGTTGACTCAACCAATCCATACCCAGAATAATGTCGAAATTGGAAATTGGCATTACGAGTAGCCTAGCATATAATTCTCTCCCACATAGTGTAATAGGATAATTGTTACATGCATCACTAACCGGGATAATTCCTCCACCGGTAATGATCTTATAACAATTCCTAAGAGGTTCTATGACTAAGCTATGCTTCATAAGAAAATCTACGGACATGAATGAATGTGAAGCTCCAGAATCAAATAAAGTAATGGCTAGTACTGAATTTATAAGTACAGAATCTGTTATCACATCTTCTGTGGCTTCAGCTTCCTCTAGAGTCATTGTAAAAGCACGGCCTTGCTGAGGTGCACCCCTCTGTTGCTGATGTTGGTGCTGAGCAAAGCGTTGTTGTTGAGTTGGGAGTGGGGGTCCTCTCTGCTGCGCTGCTGGGGGCCTGGCCTGACCTGGAACTTTTTGTGTAGCTGGGCGTCCTTGAGCAGCAGGACAGTCCTTCATTTGATGTGTTGCTGATCCACAATATAGACAGGCACCTAGCCTCTTTCTGCAAACTTGCCAAGTGTGACCTTGTTTTTGACAATAGCCACAAGGGGGAGCTTGTTGGTTCTGTCCTTGAGTTTGGTGTTGGGGTGCTGTGGTTCGAGGGAGAGGACGCTGGGTTTGTTGCGGGGCCCTCTGCTGTAGTTGTGGTTGGAATGAGCGTTTGTGGGGTCCCATACTTCCAGCATCTCTTTCCTGCTTTAGTCTAGGTCCCATGTCTCTTTCAACACCTTGTGCCACGCTCAAGATTTCATCGTATGTACGAGCTCGGCTAGTGGTGACAACAAGGCGAATATCAGGAGACAACACCTTCTTGAATCTACGGGCTCTATCTTCAGGGGTACGAACCATATATTCTGTAAAGTGGCTCAGTCTGCTAAATTCAGCAGTGTACTCATCAACAGAAATATTTCCTTGTTCCAGCCTCTCGAATTGACTTTCGAGAGCTTCTCGAGCCACTTCGGGATAGAACTTCTTCTTGAACAACCTCTTGAAATCCTCCCAAGTGAGCTCAGGAGCAGATAACTGAGGTTCATCTCTAAACCAAGTCCGAGCTATGTCGAATAGTTGCAGGCTTGCAGATTCCACCTTAAGATCATCAGGGACCCGAGCAGTCTTCAGGAGTCGCTCCACATTCTCTATCCATTCATCGGCATAGAGAATACCTTCAGTCCCATAAAATTCCAAGGGTCCAAGGTTCTTGAAGTCCTTGGCACTTCCTGGCCTCTTTTGTGGTGCCTCCTGGGACCGAAGAGCATCTGAAAGGCTAGTTCGTAGCTGGGCAGTCTGTTCCTTCTGGGATTCTATAAGTCCCTGGAATACTCCGAGTAGCTGTGCTCCATCCATAGTAACTGTCGGAGTAGTTGGAGGCGGAGGGAGTGCAAGTATTTCAGGCACAGTCTGTTCGGCGGGTTCGGATGTGCCTCCTACGGTATTCCTTATCTGAACCATTCTGAAAGGTTAAGGGATAGGAGGATTAGAATAGATTACTTGGAAATCAAGGACGATAGGAAAATTTACTAGGAATGATATCAAGATTTGAAATAGAAGATCATATTATGTGAATGAGCTTTTCCTAAAATCCTCAATCTTATTTCATACTCTGTCCTAGGATATTACACTATTTAGGGATTCTAGACCTGCATGGGCCACCATAAAAACGTGTCACGACCCACACCCGGATATTCGGGCACGAGTACGTGGGTACGTCCAGCCTACGCCGCAGTGTCGGCGGTAGTACGCTGTCTAGGTCATATTCACAATTAAATTAAAATCTAGCTCATTCACAATAATAAATAGGCAAGGATAATAACAGGAAATAGGAATGCTAAGATTTTAAATAAAACAAATGTGACAAACAGATCCATAGTTTATTACAGAACCAGAAGATAAATTGGGGACAAACCCGATTACTATGCTGAAAGGAAAAACTAGCTAACTGTTTAACTACTCCTCAAAAGTAGTCTCCTGAGTGAGAACCGGCTCCTCAAAAGTATCATCTGCTACCTCATATGGGCCATAAAAGGTGGGGGCATAATCCTCATCATCGCCTAATATCAACGGATCCAGTCAGGAAAGGAGCAAAGTATCAAATGCACAACAAAGATTAAACTAAATAATTATGACAAGTAGGAAAAAAATTGACTAAACATCACGATAAGAATATGCACAATAAGTAGTAAAAGTAACTAAGAGTTAATTGCTGTAAATCAGGGATATGAGTAAACAGGAAATATAATGAGACAGGAAAATGGAACTACAACAAGACAAGAAACTATGTGTGTGTGATTGTGTATTTAGAATACATAGTTGGCATGTAGGGGGTTATAAGGCAAATCAGGCCGTCATAGACGGCTATCAGTCAGGAATAATCGAGTATCAGGCTGATGGTACAATCGTATACCAACAGCTAGCAGTCAGGACAGGGGAAAGGGTAAACTACATGCCTCCTAGTATTCTCCCTCCCGACACAAAAAGGAAGACATGAACTCCAAATCCTAACACTAAGTGTAATCATCCAATGGTACTAGTAGAGCAAGGAACTAATTATCACAATATAAAGATTAAACTTGAAGTGTAGGTACTTGCCTGATGTTTGAATTCCACTACGGTTCTGTTCTCGGGGAAATTTCCAGAAATGTGTCCGGATGCTGAAATAAATATTACCATCATGCTCAGAAGATATCAAATAGCTAGAAACGCTTGTCCTTGAGTCCAATTTGGAGACAAGGGCAAAAACGACAATTTTGGGTCAAAATGAGGTCCGCATGTGGGCCCGCTTTGCACCAAAAAATGTGTCAGGGTCAAAGGTCTCCAAATTCACCAAACTTAGTGTCAACAGGTCAGGAACGATACTACGAACCCAACGGAACTTCCAGAATTGGATTCTGATGAGTCGATCACAAAATCGCCCGTCGAGCGGGGCCTGTGGGGCCCACGACACGCGATTTTGTCAACGTTCTCAGAATTGAACCAAACTTGGGTCACAGGACCAGCGTATCGCTACGAGTCCGATGGTGCAAATTTTGTTTCAATCCGACGTGTGTACACAAAGTTAGGGCGTGATTCAGAAAAGTCGAATACGGGGCGTTGTCCGCGGATATGCGTTGATCTCGGTGTGCACGCACACCCGAATCGGCTTCTGCGGAATCCCACATGTCCGTATCAACGACGCGCACGTATTTGTGAAGACCGCGCACGAACAAGTCGTCCCGTTTGGCGGGGCGTACCCAGTTCTGCGGTAAATCGGGTCATTGTTTTTCCTATTTTTGGATCGCGGTGTGCGATCACCATAGGACGCGATGCACCGAGCGGTTTGCCCGGGCACCGAGAGGGTCATGCAGGCTACGTGTTGCAAAAGACGGAATCAGAAACGGGATTACGAGCAGAAGGATACGCGTACCTGAACAGGGTCCAAAAAACCGAATTTTCTCGTGTCCGACACGGCTCGACGTGTCCGTGTCCGAGTCCAATGAGAATTAGGGTTAGGGTTTAGGGGTTTTCTCAGGCGGCCGGAGGCGGAGCTGGCCGGAGGGAGGCCGGGCAGCGGAGGAGGCGGTCGAGGGCAGCTGGGGGCGAGCGGGGACGGCCGGCAGCGGCTGTCGGAGGCGGCGCAGCCGCTGCTCTTGCTGCTGCTACTGGATCGAGGCGGGGGAAGGAGGAGGAGAGTAGAGGAGGAGGAGGAGACTGGGGCGGCTCACGGCGTCACGTCGCTGTGTCGGCCGGGGAAACATAGGCGAGGCTGGGCGGAGGCACGGCGGAGTTCTGGCGAGGTGACGGAGAGCTCGGGGGGTTAGGGTTTTAATAGGGGAGGAGGCGGTGGTCGGTTCCGGGCGAGGCAGAGGAGGGGGTCGTCGTGGCCGAGGAGTGCGGGGCTGCGGGGGAGCGTGGCCGGCGTGCCGCGGCGGTGCCGGCGGCGGAAGCGGCGGAAGAATCGGGGGGGGGGGGGCGACTGGGTCAGGGGAGAGGGGAAGCGGGTCGGGTGCGGGTTCGGTCGGGCGGACCCGACCCGACCCGTTAGACACGGGCTGGGCCGCGGGCCAGACTGGGCTGGGTTTGGGTATTGGGTTTTGGGCTGGGTTTTTTATTTAAAATAAATGAGTAAATAAATAAATAATTTAATAAATAAATAAATAATTATTATTTTCAGGTGTTTTAAATTAGGTCCGGGCCCAATAAATTCCAGAAAAATTATCCTAAGTCCAGTTTTTAATTCTACACCATAAAATATTATTTCCATAATATTTTAATATTATTTATTAACAATTAGAAATCATTTAATAATTAAAACCCTGATTTTAATTACAGAAAATTCTCAAAAAATTTCAGAAAATTGTGAAAAATCCAAGTTTAATATTTTTGAAAATTCAGGGGGTTTACAGAAACTAATTGAAAATTTTATATATATATATTACTTTGTCTAGGAGAGAGGAGAGAGAGAGAGAAGAGGAGAGGAGAGGAGAGGAGAGAGGAGAGAGGAGAGAGGAGAGAGGAGAGAGGAGAGGAGAGGAGAGAAGAGAGAGAGAGAGAGAGAGAGAGGGAGGGGAAGGGAGGGGAGGGGAGAGAGAGAGAGAGGAGAGGAGAGGAGAGGAGAGGAGAGAGAGAGAGAGAGAGAGGTGAGGAGAGGAGGGGAGCAGGAAAGAGAGACAGAGAGGGGAGCGGGAGAGGAGGAGAGCGGAGAGCGAAGAGGAGAGGAGAGAGAGAGGGAAAACGTCCTTAGGAGGGACGTTTTTTTAGAAAAAACGTCCTTTCAAATGACATTTTCATGTGTATAGTTTTTTTTTTCTCCGTTAACTGAGAGTTAACGAAAAGCATAAAACGTCCTTAGAAAGGACATTTTGTTACTCTGCTTGTAAATTTTAAAAATTTAATATTTTTTTGAAATTTTTTATATTATAATGCTCTCATTGAAATTTTCCGATTTTATTATCTATGCTATTTGGACTATCAATGAATTTATGTTTCTTTATATTCAGTTCTATGTATTATCATTTTGAGATGACTGCACTACAAACTTTTTAAGCATTATATATGATGTTTCTTTCTAAAAGTCTGATTCACATGGTTAAAATCTATTTGACTGATAATATTAGTTCAAAATATATGTTATAATCTTTGCATGCAAACCTGTCAGTTTTATACAATTAATGTACCTAACCTTTAGCGCTCTTAAATTTTCTCATTCATAGGAAATATGTCGTATTCACACATTTCTTCCTATGTCTTCATCATTTATTTCAGGAATTTTTTTTTTCATACTGATTAAATTACAAAAGAAAAAAAATATCAATACAAATATGTCAATATTTATAATTTAATATTAAATTTTATAATTTGGTTATTATGAGACATAACAGATTTATAGATAAATAGCAGTCTTCCCAGCTTTTACACAAAAATCAAAGTAAACATTTACTTACAGGGGAGCTCGTTTCGAAGCTCGTATACCTTATCAGATCAAAGGCTATCTAGAATCTGATTTGTATTGGCATAATTTGTCAATTATCATAATGAGGATGATTGTTGACACAAAATGGTCACGGTCAACCTGATTCTGATAATCGACAACACCGAATCTAAATACAAATTACAGTTATTAGATGTAAAAAAAGGTTACCAAAGTCATGTCACATCATTACTGAAGTCAGGTCACATTGATACTAAAGATATGCATCTGCACCACACCAGACATCTGTATCCTTTGTTGTTTAGTCTTTTCTTACGTACAAAACCTCATTATATTCTCTATAATGCATGTACAATATATTCTATATTGACTCGAGCTCGAGAGCCCTATCAAGCTCAAGTTCAAGACTGAGAGTCCATATTTTGCGACATGATGAATTCCAAGTTGTGCTTTGCAAAGTCAAGAACAAATTAACTGACTAAAATATAAGGATCATTCAACTAACCATAGCTGAATTCTTCTTCGTGTGTATATATATATATATATATTAGATTTTTTTCGTCTAAAGCATCAAAATTTTGCCAAATCGCATCTGAGAGAAAATATTTAGAGAAATTACAAATGGGGGGACATCTCGCCAACTCAGTTGGCGGACTAGGGGCGTTGGGGGAAGCGCTCGTCAACTCAGTTGGCGGGATATAAACGTGGGGGACAACGCTCTCCAAATAAGTTGGCGGACTAGTACGCGTTGGGGGCAACGCTCGCCAATTAAGTTGGCGGGAAGGGAGAATCAATAATGCTGACCCGAGAACCCCCCACATCTGCCCCCTCGAAGACCCTCCCTTCCACCTCGAACACCCCTCCCCCTTGAAGACCCCCCCTCCCTCTATAAATCAGCCCCTCACAACACTCTCCTCTCCTCTCAACAATATCAAACTCTTCTCTCTATATACAACATTATATATTCACTTTCTTGCAAGCAACAAGATCAACCGGGAGGAAATGTTGTAATGCCCCGCTCCGCGTCGGCACTATGTACAAGAGATATCAATTTGCTGACTCAAAAATGATATCTTCATTAAGAGCTCCTTGTTGAAGCATGAGATGACTGATCAAGGTGAGTTGGCAGAACTGCATTCTCTGATTCTTGCACGCCTTAATAATGAATATGCGTTTTTGAATGCTTGTTTGCTTAAGAAGATAGTTTCATAAGAAGAATGATAGAACCTGTCTTGCATACTTAATAAGAGAACTCACATAGCTTGTCTTTGAAACGAACCTATCTACTTAACTAGGAGAACTTGAAACACTTATCTAAGAGTAAGAGTTTGCATGAACATGTTCCACTATTGCTTGTGCTTCGAGAGAACCATATCGTGTGCTTGAACTTATTCAGAGAAGGCGGCTAGTCGACACAGAGATAGATGGTCTGCTGGTTCATCTCGTCTGTATCCTAGAGTTTATCCGATAGTATTTCATGCATTCACATCGGTCGGACAATGGCTATTGGTGTAGAGCTGAACCTTGGTCACTACTGCTACAGAGATAGTGGAAAGCAACCATGAGTCACAACTGCTAATAGCATCAGATAAAGGAGTCATTGGTTAGCTGGATTATCGCTACCGATCCTGAGTTTCTCGGGGACCGAAAAGAATATAGCTAGTTCATTATGTTGGCTTGATAGAAGATAGTTCCTAGATGGTACATTGTCCCTAGAGTCTTTGAGTATAGCTCACGAGACACGCTGCGCATACCCTAATAGAACAATCGGTTTGCCTTGTATGCTAGAATGAATCAATATGAACTCTGTTTTCAAGGATATTTCCAAAAGAAGTAATATGACTCCGTTCTTGTGCTGCATGTAATGAACATAGGTAAAACTAAAAAGATCACTAGTAATGTAATATTTTATAACATGATTACTTAGTGTTGGTTTTAGTGAATATTGCTTCTGTTCAGTTGTTTATACTCACCAGTACTTATAAAAGTACTGACCCACCAACAGTTTGCTTGCTTGCAGGTACTGGATCGTCCGAGGAAGCGATAGGCGTGCCTCATCCCCATGACCTAGAAATCTGGTTTCGATTGGCTTGAGCTACTTTCGTATAGAGGGGCATAATGTATGGAATAATCCCATTGTATTCAGAGAACCCTGTGCCTTGATTTGCCCCGAATACTCAGATGAATAAATACTTATAACAATGTCCCTCCACTACTTACTCGATAGATGCGATGATAGCCAAACTTTAACAATATTGCCTTGTGCAGGCGCAACCCCAAACCCCAGGCTCGCACGTCACTCCGGTGGCAAATGACTATATGCTCCGCGGAAGCGCCGAGGCGCGGTAATTCGCGCCTGGCGGGGGCAATGGTCGGGAGACCTTCGAGACCAGGGCATGACATAATGGTATCAGAGCGACTCGATCCTTTGCCTATTTTATTGCTACGACTCTGAGATGTACTCGATATTGTATTGCAATAGAGCGTTCCATACAATAAGTCCATAGATATTCTTAAAGTTGTGCAAAAGTTTTCTGGATTTGATTTGTTGCTTGAGAGTTATGATTTCGTGCTTGTATTTTGCTAGAATTTTTGATTGAGGATGGCTAGGGATGAGGACTATCGCTGCTCGGAATATAAAAGTATTTCTCCTTGAAGTTTCAAGGACAAATTTTTTTGTTGGTGGGTAAGTATGTAGTGCCCCGCTCTGCGTCGACACTATGTACAAGAGATATCGATTTGCTGACTCAAAAATGATATCTTCCTTAAGAGCTCCTTGTTGAAGTAGGAAATGACTGATCAAGGTCAGTGGGCAGAACTGCATTCTCTGATTCTTGCACGCCTTAATAATGAATTTTAGTTTTTGAATACTTGTTTACTCAAGAAGATAGTTTCATAAGAAGAATAATAGAACCTGCCTTACATGCTTAATAAGATGACTAACATAGCTTGTCTTTCAAACGAACCTATCAGCTTAACTAAGAGAACTTGAAACGCTTGCCTAAGAGTAATGTAAAACCCATATTCCAAAAAAAATTCGTAAATACCCTTTTAATTATTAATTATTAATTTAATTGTAGTAATTAGTGGCTAAATAGGAGAAATAGATTTTTAATAATTTTTATTTTAGGTGTTCGGGCACTTAGAGGATTTATGGGACCATTAGGAATTTTTCGGAATTTATTTCATGCTCTTGAGCAGTTGCTAGCCTAACGATGTCCATTATTATAATCTATAAATTTTCTTATGAGTATATATATATATATATATATATATATATATATATATATATATATATAAACAAATATATATATATATATGTATATATATATTTCAAAAAGAAAAAGGAAAAGAAAAGAAAAGAAAAGAAAGTATTAATTAACTAATAATAATAATAATAACTATTAAATATATTAACTAATAATCCAACTGTTAGTTTTCCTAGCAAACCTAGCAAACAAGTTAACAAGCAACTCCTAGCAACTAGCTAGCAAACGTTAGCAAAGTAAGCAAATCCATTCCACAAGCCAGTGCCCCCTTGCTATTTCCTCCAGACCCGACCCCCCACGGACCCGCCTTCTCTCTCCTCTCTTCATATTCCGATTATATATATATATATATATATATATATTTTATAAAACCCTAACCTAAAACCTTCAGACCCTCCTCTTCTCATCTAGACCTAGAGAGAGCCGTCACCACAGCCAGAGAACCCCGCCAGGCCGTCCAAACCAATCCCGACGACCGCGACCTCGCACACTGCAGATTCTCACTCGAGGTACCTTTGTTTCGGAGTTGCTTTCCGTCGACTCGCTCAACCAAACGCCGTTCCGTCTTTACCGGTATGCTCACCCCTTAACCCTCTTCCAAATCTGTATGATAGAATACCTCGAACAACGTGTACCCATAGGCAAAAATAGCGCCCAAGTTGGTGCAAGCAGACCCAATTCTGGGATCGCAGAAAACTACGGTAACCACCCATGTTGCCGAGTTCGTATCTCCCACCACAGAGATCCGAATTCGGTGATTCTTTTTGGTATGCGTAGACCACTTGACCTATTTTATTTTCTGTTAAATAACCCTAGATTATTAACTACTATGGACAGAATTAAATTTGTCACAATATCCCGCGAACCTACTTTTCCCAGATTTCTAAAAGTTGTGAAACGGAGCGCGCTCCGCCAAATGGGACCGCCCCGCCATGTACCAAGTGTACCGAACGGTGCGTGCAGCATAACCGGACACGTAAAAATTCGTGGAAACTGATTCGGACTCGTGTGCGGGCCGAAATCAGCCCGTATCTGCGGACACACCCCGTGTCACAACTTTTGTGGAAGTCACGCGCATTTTGTTTACGCTCGTCAGATTGCGACAAAACTTATGCCACTAGACTCGTGGTACTGTGCTGGTCCTGTGACCCAATTTTCACGCAATTCTGAGACAGTTGACCAAGTCGCCAATTGGCGGGCCCTACAGTTGACTTTTTGGGTGAATTTGTGTTCGACCCATCGTAACCCATATTTGGACATACCGTTGGGTTCGTATTGACATCTAGAGTTGTTTGACCTATAATTTGCCCCATTTAGAGACTGTTACTCTTGGCACACTTTTTGGTGCAAAGTGGGCCACATGTGGACCCCGCTTTGACCCAAAATTACCGTTTTGTCCCTATGTCCAAATTGGACGAAAGGAAAGTGCTTTTTAGCTATTTTGCTTATTCTGGGAACGTTGGTGATGTTTATTTCAGTATCCGGAGACGTTCATTCTGTGGCCGTAGCTTCTGACTCTTGGAGTTGACATCGGGACATTATATTTTTGCAGCTTTCTTACCAGGCAAGATACCTTGTCAAATTGTTTACAGTATTTTGCATGCTTAGTATATTTCTGTATATTTTTTTCATTCTGTTTATTTATTGCATGTGCAGTTTCTTTCAGTCATTACTATATATTAGATATGTTGACACACACTTGACACTTAGTATCATAGAGGACAATCAATAGGCGTATGGGCTTTTAACCACTCTGGTAAACCGTAGTATATAGTTCGCACTACGGGCGTGTTTTGCGCTAGTCGCTACCCCCACGATATGTCGATTTCTGGAGTCTCGCTGGTCGCTACCCCCGCGGTATATCGATTTCTGATGTCCATTGACGTGTGTGTGAGTTGTGAGGTAGATCGAGTAGCCTACCCTTGCCCATACGTCGAAAAGTTGTCCTCATTTGCATTCATATAGATTATCTTATATAGCGTACTTATTTATTTTTAAATTATATGCATGTTTACTGTATTCAAGTTGGCTCGCTTTTCTGTATCTTGTTACGTCCCTCTAAGGACCTGGTCCTCTGCTAGGTGTATCTGTTCTTGAGTATTTGCAGGAGCATAGATTTAGATGGTTACATATATTTCGTGGATGTACTCTCTTCGAGCCCGTGATTGCTAGCCGGTATTCTTATATGGTGTTGTTGTGTTGTACTTATTTTGTATTTGCTCTTACATTCGAGTTGGTAGTGAATTTGTTTACATCCAACTATCATCTTTAGATACTACTTATTGAGATCTAGTTATATAGATGTTAGTTATTTATTTATATTAATTTTTTGTGGATAAGATTTAGACTGTACCCATGTGACTTGTGATACATGTTATACCACTTGTGGATTGATATTCATATTACAATGTACGTGTAGATTTTGGTGTCCATATAATAGAGTTGCCATATCCATGCGGCTGGCATGCTTACGTGTTCCTAGTCCTACGTATTCTGGGACTGGGGCGTGACATATTTTTGTGGTGGCCCATGCAGGTTGAGAGCATATTATCTTGGTTACGTTATTGTACCGAACAAGCCTGCACCTAGGACTAAAGTATAGGATCTCATCCACAATTGACTATAATTCATCTTCCTCCTATCTGTTCTATTTGAACAATTGTATCCTGCTTGATTTCTGTACTTCCCTAATAGTTCTTTGAGTATAGCCTTCTGCTAGAATATAGGAACCTCTGTTATTAGGATGATAATTATGGTAGCACACCTATTAAGAATACAACGAGAATATAGACACACCACTAAGTTTATAATATCTAATGAACCCTAGAATTCCTTATCTCTAGATTGGTTTACCATTACACCTTGATGTATTATGAGGACTTGGGAGTAGTATAGATACTACTAGAGTTAGTTAAAAGTTTGACCATATTGTTTGACCCTAGTATTGAGGGACCAATAGAAATCCAAGGTTAAATATTAGGGCTAGACCTAACTCTTATGGTGAGATAATATTAGAACTATAAACTTAGATTATTGTCTTATTAGTAGTAGACAGTACCTTAGGAAGCCAAGAGCAATGGATATAAAATTTCTCTTGATCAGAACTCGAACATAGCAACTAGCATACCACTCCTCCTTAGAAAACCACGATGCTATCTAGAGCCCTATTTTAATTCCATATATTGTTCCACTACGACCTTAGCGTTCGCTAATTGTGCGACGACTAAATTTTGTTCCTCTATTCTTCATCTTTCAACTCGTGCCATCTGACACTTCTGATTATAGACCAAGTAAATTTATTCTATTTTAGGATATATATAGCTTGCTAGGATTTTGGTTGTTACTCTTGAATTTGAAATTGTGTGCTTAGTAGTTAGAACTTGATGGTTTAAGCTATTCTTGTAGATTGAGACCTGGTGCTTATCCCTTAGTTTTAAATTGCGTAATATGTACCCTACCTCAATACGAGTTATATTCCCTCTCCCTTGAGGCCAGTAACTGTTTTATTCTTACTATTGACACTTGCACTAAGACTAAGACTTAGTACGACCATGACCTATGTAATATGAGCGGATACCCTAATAAGTACCAAGACCCCTTCTCGTAGACCTTAACAGGAGTTTCTACGTTATCCTTATGACAATTACGGTATTAGTTTATTGTTATAAGTTAGGTAGTATACCTCACAACCTAGTATCACATAGTCTTTTGCCCTATTATTGAAGTGTGACTGAACAACATTAACTGTATGCTAGCTTAGGACGACAGTATTTTTTTGGACTGTAGAACTTAGAGGCTATACCCCTACTTGTCGACTATCGACTTAGACAAGGAATTAGTATGACAACTGTAGAGATTGTAAGAGTCTTATCTTTTTGTGAACTTGAATTGTTATGTACCTTCTTTCATCATAATCCAGCGTATTTATATTTGTTGTACTACCTTGACTTATGCTGCTATTGTAGTCTAGTTTTTGCAAGCTTATTCTTTTATCGAGCTTGTTCATGACATATGTATTATTGGGTGCACACAATGATACAATTGCCTAATCAGAATCGGTGTATTAAGGTCTAGCTAACCTTAGTGCGCTTGGTTCGCTCTTCGCATGACTACATTACGTGGATTGAGATATATGGTAGTAGATGGATATACTTGCCCCTAGACATGCCTGACACATCGTATCGGTTACGTAACTGTACTGATACGAGCATGTAAATAGAAAGTTACCAAAAAATAGGATTTCAATCCATAATTGTCCTGACAACTCTCTCTTAGAATTCTTTAATCTCTTTGAACCTCGTACTCGTATTATGTCGCCTTCACCTTGAATTCTTTATTATTGCTCTCCGTCTTCCCCTATTTTGGAAAGACGAAACCTCGTACTGGTATAAGTTGACACTGATAGTACCAGATATACCCCATAAAGCTAATCACATGACTTAGTGACTCTCTTTTATAATTGGTTAAGGGCATATCATAGATGATATGTTTGGTGTTAAAACCTTGAGGATTGAATAACATGATTAAACAATTTAAGGAATAGTGTTCCTAGATGTATAGCCTTAGGTGATAGATGGATAAATTTTAAGTTCGGTAGATTGTGAACCCCTTACCCAAAATTAGACCTACTTGGCTTAGATAGTGAGCCTAAGGCTAGATTGAATCCAGTAGAGATAGAACACGATATTTTTATTTAATTTTACAATAATTATATCACTTAGCGCATCTTATCGTGCTCCGATAATTGGAGCACTACACTAGCCACTGCCTTCCTACAAATTCTACACCCTTATCCTAGACGTGCCCATCATCCAATCCTCATCTTTGTGCAATTTTTCAATTGTTGGGCACTTTTATGCAAAAGAGCATTTAGGTGTCCACACCGTTGGACATGACACATGAAGAAACCTATTTTCGCTCATATAGATTTTTCCATGATTTTTTTGGGATGTGCAACGCGCAACATCGCCCACCCCTTTAAACTTAGTCTTGCATTTTAAACAATGCAAATCTTATACCATCATTGACATTCTATCGTGGCTTAATTTTAATTTCGAGGACAAATTTTTTATAAGTTGGGTAGAATATAAAATCCCTATTCCCAAAAAAAAAATCGTAAATGCCCTTTTTAATTATTAATTATTAATTTAATTGTAGTAATTAGTGGCTAAATAGGAGAAATAGATTTTTAATAATTTTTATTTTAGGTGTTCGGGCACTTAGATGATTTATGGGACCATTAGGAATTTTTCGGAATTTATTTCATATAGGAGACCCCTTGAGCAGTTGCTAGCCTAACGATGTACATTATTATAATCTATAAATTTTCTTATGAGTATATATATATATATATATATATATATATATATATATATAAACAAATATATATATATGTATATATATATATTTCAAATAGAAAAAGGAAAAGAAAAGAAAAGAAAAGAAAGTATTAATTAACTAATAATAATAATAATAACTATTAAATATATTAACTAATAACCCAACTGTTAGTTTTCCTAGCAAACCTAGCAAACAAGTTAGCAAGCAACTCCTAGCAACTAGCTAGCAAACGTTAGCAAAGTTAGCAAATCTATTCCATAAGCCAGCGCCCCCTTGCTATTTCCTCCAGACCCGACCCCCCACGGACCCGCCTCCTCTCTCCTCTCTTCCTATTCCTATTATATATATATATATATATATATATATATATATATATATATATATATATATATATATATATATATATATTATCTTTCATAAAACCCTAACCTAAAACCTCCAGACCCTCCTCTTCTCATCTAGACCTAGAGAGAGCCGTCACCGCAGCCAGAGAACCCCGCCAGGCCGTCTAAACCAATCCCGACGACCGCGACCTCGCGCACTGCAGATTCCCACTCGAGGTACCTTTGCTCCGGAGTTTCTTTCTGTCGACTCGCTCAACCAAACGCCGTTCCGTCTTCACCGGTATGCTCACCCCTTAACCCTCTCCCATATCTGTATGATAGAAGACCTCGAACAACGTGTACCCATAGGCAAAAACAGCGCCCAAGTTGGCACAAGCAGACCCAATTCTGGGATCGCAGAAAACTGCGGTGACCACCCATGTTGCCGAGTTCGTATCTTCCACCACAGAGATCCGAATTCGGGGATTCTTTTTGGTATGCGTAGACCACTTGACCTAGTTTATTTTTTGTTAAATAACCCTAGATTATTAACTGCTGTGGACAGAATAAAATTCGTCACAAAATCTTCCGAACCTACTTTTTCCAGATTTTCCAAAAGTTGTGAAATGGAGCACGCCCCGCCAAACGGGACCGCCCCTGTCACGCCCAGTCCCAAAATACCGAGGAACCAGACACGTGGCAATGGCCAGCAGCACACACCGATGGACAAACCCAATTTAATGGATCCATCAGGGCATACTTAAGCTGTAATACAATAATAAGAGTCTAGATAGACTACTCTCATCCACAGAAATGAATACAACAATATCAGAATCATAAAGCAAGATCAATCTCAATATAATATAAACTCGGGAAAATAACCCGATAATGAGTCTGATACATCTGTCAAGATACAAGAATAAAGATAACCACAGCAAATACTGAGTATGGGTAAAGCCTATACCCAGAAGATACCCTCGCTGATCACTCGTCTACTGGATCTGGTACTACTCCAGTGCTTGCTCCTGCTTCTGCTCCTGCTAATGCTCCTGTCTCGTGTAACTCGGGGTCGATCTCGTCTGCTAGTCCTGGGGACAAAGTCCGGTATCCAGGTCTTCAGGGGACATAAAAGGTACAAAAATCAACATACCAAAATGCAGTGTAATAGTAAATAAGATAAATAGAGTAAACTATATAACCATCTATGTGAAAATGCAATTTGAGAGCATCACTAAAACTCAGGCTGAAACCACTACAAGCTCTGTGTTTGGGAGCCGGTAGCAGTGTTTATTATGTGTTTTACTATGTGTTTACTATATTTTATATATATATATATAAACTCAGCCTGTAGCATGTGTGTCTCTCTCCACCCAATGTAATCACACGTCTCATGTCCACGATGCCTCATGTCAATGTCACGCACGATCATATCTAATGCAGCAAGTCATCTAATATCTATGAATATAATATCTATGTCATAAAAACTGTATTCGACACAGAATCACCATGAATATTTCAGAAAGATTCTGTCTCATGAATAGTGTCAAGTGTCCTGGGTTATAGTGTACTTGATAAGACAAGTACGAGAAATATAAAGGGTCACGAATGTCCATCTCTAAGTGACATTACACAACTCCGCGTACGGTGTTGCAACCCGACTATTAATCGGACGCTAAGTAAGTCACACGGTCCTAGGTCAAGCATGCACAAATATATATATAGTCAAAGGAATAAATAACAAGAACTGCAAGTTTGGCAAGATACACTTGCTTGGGGTTCTGGCTCCAACTGTAGCTCTGGTCTCAGTGTGATCTGCAGGTACTACTCCGGTTGCTGAAATAAACATCACCATCAGTCTTAAAAAATATCAAATAGCTAGAAACGCCTGTCCTTAAGTCCATTTTGGACACAGGGGCAAAAATGACATTTCCGATCAAAGCGGGGTCCACATGTAGGCCACTTTGCACCGAAAAATATGTCAGGGTCAAAGGTCTCCAAATTCGTCAAACTTAGTGTCAACAGGTCAAGAATGATGATACGAACCCAACGGAACTTCCAGAATTGGATTCTGATGAGCCGATCACAAAATCGCCCGTCAAGTGTAGCCTGTGGGGCCCTCGATACGCGATTTTGTCAACGTTCTCAGAATCGAACCAAACTTGGGTCACAGGACCATCATATTGCTACGAGTCCGATGGCGTAAGTTTCGTCTCGATCCGACGTGTGTACACAAAGTTACAACGTGTTCCAGAACAGGCAGATACGGGGCATTGTCGGCGGATACGCGTTGATTCCGGTGTGCACGCACATCCAAATCAGCTTCTGTGAAATTCCACACATTTGTATCAACGACGCGCACATTTCGGTAAAGACCGCGTGCGACAAGTTGTCCCGTTTGGCGGGGCGCACTCAGTTTCGGAGTGAAACATGGCGTTAGTTTTTCTTGTTTTTGGATCACGGTTTGCGATCACCACAGGACGCGACGCACCGAGCGAGTTGCACGGGCATCGAGGGGGTCATGCGGTCTACGCGTCACAAATGACAGAACAGGAAACGGGGCAACGAGAGAGGAAATGATACCTGAACAGGGCTCCGTGAAGATTGATTCTTCGTGTCCGAGTGTCTGCTTCGTGTCCGGGATGCTGCTGTGTCCGTGTCCACTGCTATAGGGTTTAGGGTTCTGGTCCGGAGACAGCGGGGTCGTCGGTCAGCGGGGCGGTCGGAGATCGGCGAGGTTGTTCGGGGCTCGAGGCGGCAGGTCGAGGGGAGGGGACGGCGGAGAGGTGGTGGAGATGGTGCGTTGGCTCCGGCGGGTCAGGGTCAGGTTGTGGTCGAGGAGGATGACAGAGAGTAGGGAGGAGCTCAGGGGTGGAGGTCGATCGGGATGAGGAGAAGAGGTGGTGGCGTGCTGGTGGTTCAGGCCGACGGAGATGAAGTGGTCGAGCGGGGCTAGGGCTAGGGCTAGGGCTAGGTCGGCTGCGGCGGAGAGGATGACTGGGGTGAGGCGAGGTCATTTTGGAAGGAGGAGGAGGGGAGTCGAGCAGCGGCTGGGCGTTGGGGAGTTAGGGTTCAGGGGAGTCTGCGGGTCGGAGACGGCGAGCAGAGGAGAGAGGGAGTCAACGGCGGGGCTGAGATGAGGGAGGTCGTCGGTCGATGGGGGCTGTGGAGTCGGGTCGGTGGAGGAAAGAGGAGGACGACGGTGAGTGACCGAAGCTACGGCGGAGTCGGCTACGTCGGCGGGGATGAGAGGAGAGAGAGGGTTCGATGGTGGCGCGGCTGGGCACGGAAGTCGAGACGGCTTTATAGGGCTGCTACAGGGATTCCGGTAGGGTTAGGGTTTCAATTTGGGTTTCGGGTCCGGGTCGGGTTTGAATCGGATCCGACCCGACCCGACCCGTTATGTTGGGTTGGCTTGGTTCGGTTTAGTCAACGGTTTGGTTCGGTTCAGTCAACGGTTTGGTTCGGTTTGATTTACGTTGGTCTTTAGGGCTTTAAAACTGTTTTCGGAGTCCAATAAATTCCCGGAAAATTACCCTATGTCTAGCTTTTCATTTTATACCATAAAATATTATTTCTATAATATTTTAATATTATTTAACAGCAATTAAGAATCATTTAATTGTAAAATACCTAGGTTTTAATTACAGAAAAGTTCTGAAAATTCCAAAAAATTTGTGGAAAAATCCAAATTAAAAATTATTAAAAATCAGGGGGCTTACAGCCCCGCCGTGTACCAAGTGTACCGAACGGTGCGCGCAGCATAACCGGACACGTAAAAATTCGTAAAAACTGATACGGACGCGTGTGCGCACCGGAATCAGCCCGTATCCGCGGACACATCCTGTATCGCAACTTTTGTTGAAGTCATGCATATTTTATGCATGCTCGTCAGATTGTGACAAAACTTGCGCCACTGGACTCGTGGTAACGCGCTGGTCTTGTGACCCAATTTTTAGGCAATTCTGAGACGGTTAACCAAGTCACCAATTGGCGGGCCCCACAGTTGACTTTTTGGACAAAATTGTGTCTGGCTCATCGAAATCCACATTTGGACATACAGCTGGATTCGTATTGACATTTAGAGTTATTTGACCTATAATTTGTTCCATTTAGAGACTGTTACCCTTGGCACACTTTTCGGTGCAAAGTGGGCCACACGTGGACCCCGCTTTGATCCAAAATTATCGTTTTGCCCCTGTGTCCAAATTGGACGAAAGGGAAGTGCTTTTTAGCTATTTTGCTTATTCTGGAAACGTTGGTGATATTTATTTCAGCATCCGGAGATATTTGTTCTGCGGCCATAGCTTCTGATCCTGTGTGTTGGACTTCGGGACGTTACACTTTACAGCTTTTTTGCCAGGCAAGATACCTTGCCAAATTATTTACAGTATTTTTTATGCTTAGTATATTTCTGTATAATTATTGCATTCTGTTTATTCATTGCATGTGCAGTTTTTTTCAGTCATTACTATATATTAGATATGTTGACACACACTTGACACTTAGTATCATAAAGGATAATCAATAGGCGTACGGGCTTTTAACCACTCTGGTAAACCGTAGTATATAGTTCGCACTACGGGCGTGTGTCACGCTGGTCGCTACCCCAACGATATGTCAATTTCTGGAGTCTCGCTGGTCGCTACCCCCGCGGTATATCGATTTCTGATGTCCACTGACGGGTGTGTGAGTTGTGAGGTAGATCGAGTAGCCTACCCTTGCCCATACGTCGAAAAGTTGTCCTTATTTGTATTCATATAGATTGTCTTGTACAGCGTACTTATCTATTATCAAATTATATGCATGTTTACTGTATTCAAGTTGGTTCGCTTTTCTGTATCTTGTTACGTCCCTCTAAGGACCTGGTCCTCTGCCAGGTGTATCTATTCTTGAGTATTTACAGGAGCGCAGATTGGATGGCTATATATGTTTTGTGGATGTCCTCTCTTCGAGCCCGTGATTGCTAGCTGGTGTTCTTATATGGTATTGTTGTGTCATACTTATTTTATATTTGCTCTTACATTCGAGCACAGATTGGATGGCTATATATGTTTCGTGGATGTCCTACGTATTCTGGGACTTATGCTTCGAGAGAACCATATCGTGTGCTTGCACTTATTCAGAGAGGGTGGCTAGTCCGCACAGAGATAGATGGTCGACTGGTTTACCTCGTCTACATCCTAGAGTTTATCTGATAGTGTTTCATGCATTCGCATCGGTCGGACAATGGCTATTGGTGTAGAGCTGAACCTTGGTCACGGCTGCTACAGAGATAGTGGAAAGCAACCATGAGTCACAGCTGATAATAGCATCAGATAAAGGAGTCATTGGTTAGCTAGATTACCGCTACCGATCCTGAGTTTCTCGGGGACCGAAAAGCATATAGCTAGTTTATTGTGTTGTCTTGATAGAAGATAGTTCCTAGATGGTGCATTATCCCTAGAGTCTTTGATTATAGATCACGAGACACGCTGCGCACACCCTAATAGAATAATCGGTTTGCCTTGTATGCTAGAATGAATCAATATGAACTTTGTTTTCAAAGATGTTTCCAAAAGAAGTAAAATGACTCCGTTCTTTTGCTGCATGTAATAAACATAGGTAAAACTAGAAAGATCACTAGTAATGTAATATTTTATAACATGATTACTTAGTGTTGATTTTAGTGAATGTTGCTTCTGTTCAGTTATTTATACTCACCAGTACTTATAAAAGTGCTGACCCACCAACAGTTTACTTGCTTGCAGGTACTGGATCGTCCGAGGAAGCGATAGGCGTACCTCATCCCCAAGACCTGAAAATCTGGTTTCGATTGGCTTGAGCTGCTTTCGTATAGAGGGGCATAATGTATAGAATGATCCTATTGTACTCAGAGAACCCTGTGCCTCAATTTGCCCCGAATACTCAGATGGATAAATGCTTGCAACAATGTCCCTCCGCTGCTTACTCGATAGATGCGATGATAGCCAAACTTTAATGATGTTGCCTTGTGCAGGAGCAAACCTAGGCTAGCACGACATCACGTCCCGGTGGCAAACAACTATACGCCCCGCGGGAGCTCCGAGGCGCGGTGCTTCGCGCCCGGTGGGGGCGGTGGTCGGGAGACCTTCGGGACCGGGACGTAACAAATGTCACTCCTCGTTCCCGAAATACGTATTTTGGAATATATTTATTTATTACTTGTATTTATTTCTTCTTAGAGTATTTCTTGCTCGCATGATCATTAGGTTGCATGCATGGAGACTAGACCCATTCTTTGGTTTAGCATGGTTCATAATTTATTTGTGGGTTAGTTTATTCATGAATTTGAACCAATGGTCTAAACCTCAAACCCTAGCTATATAAGCTAATTTGTTTCTCTCTCTTCCCCCATTCTTTATTTCCCCTATTTCTTTCATTTCTAGGCAAGTACACCTTGCATCACATGGAGAAATCCTTTAATTTTTTATTCTTGCTTTTTCTTATATTTTATTAGTCTATTATATGCTTATGATAATTCTAAACACTTTTAGTACTTGGATTTTTTGGTTTTGATGGGTGAATTTGTGTAGATATACTTTTATAACTTAGGATTTCATGGGTTCTTTGAGTATTTGGTGCTCTTAATCTACTAAAATATAGTATTTTAGAAAAATAGTTTTTTGGATGGATAGAGCACTTTATTTCGAGCGTTTTGGCTTTTGGTTCACTTAATTCGGAGTTAAAACGTAGTTTTTATGAAGAAAACAAATTTTTGATTTTGGAGATTTTGCCATGGCTGAACCTGCTATTTGGAATGATGAAGATCTCATGCGGTCAGCACCATATGCTGCAGAGAGGGATATGTGGCATGAAGATGCTATGCAGACTGAACTCTTTGTCATATACCACCATGCGTCCATCTCTTTTGGACACATGACTGACTAATACATATGTGTTCTGAAAGGACTTCTTGTATTTAGTCATTGAACGAATGAGAAATTTACTAAGTCCAAAATACTCCATGCGGCATCGAACCCATGCGACGCCGACACTGATGCGGCAAGCAGAGTATGCGGCCACCATCCTTAGACACATGACTCTAAAATTATGGCACATCTTTTCATGGTTTGGTCTTTTCTTTCTGACACACTTTATGTCATATCATACTTTATGTCACATGACACTTTAATTTTTTTTCTGTTGCCTCATCACTTATCCCGAGGAGTAGACCTATCCCTGTCGCTATACGGCATGAATCTATGCGGCATGACTCCATACGGCCGGGATTGTCATGCGGCCTGACTTCTCATGCGGTCTTGATCATTCTACGCGCATGCGGTCCCATGTACACGTTTTATTAGACTAGTTTTGTTTGAATATTCCTTTGGACTTTATGAGTGGTGTCACTACCATATTTTCTAGGAAAGGATATGTTGGTCATTTTATAATTAATTAAATATTGTGCATATGAATAATTATTTATTTATTATTTTATTATTGTTAGATGTTAGTTTATTATTTTGGACTTGTGTTAGTGGACCTAACTAGTTTAGTTTAGACTCATGGACCAACATATATTAATTGTTAGAATTGAGCCCAAAGCCCATTCATTAGGAGGAGGATTAATTTAATTAAACCATTAGGCTAGAACCTTTCCTCCTTAATTATTTCTTCATGAGAGGCACCAAGGGGTATAATGGATATTAAATAGTAGCTTGAAGAAGGGGCAAGGGGGCCGACCTACATAAAGAGGGGGGGGGAGTTTCTCTCTACTCTTTTTATTTCAAATCTAGATCTAGAATTTTCCTCAAGCAAAATCCTTCATTCCCACATTTCTCTACCAACTTTTATCCCAATTTCTTTCCAAATCACCATTGGAGGCTAGTGGAGCAAGGATCTAGAAGGAGGAAGCAAGAATCTACAAAGAGAAGCAAGGATCTACAAGTTGGAGCCCAATTTTATCATATTTGGAGGTTGCATTGAAAATTTATCTTCCAATAGGTACAATTCAGTTTTTCTCCTTCAATTAGGTTCTAAATCTGAGAATTAACCATGAGAAATCAACCCATATGCATAGGCTACCCATAGGAATTGGAATTGAGTTCATAGGAGGCCTATTGAGAAAGTTATGATATTTTTTGTATAAATTTTGGAGGAAAATTTCGAGATTGACACTTGTTGTATTTGTCAATTAATCCTATAGATCAACTTGGCATGTGTTTTTGTGTTTTTGACTAGTATCGTATCCACAATTAGGTACGTGTAAGTCGTATCCCAACAATTTGGTGATACGTGTTGATTTGGGAATTTTTCCTCCAACACGGGACTTTGTGCATGTCATATTTTGACACGGACACGTAGATATGTGTTTGACTCTTTGTATTATTCATAAATAATATATTAGACTTGCTCGTGTCCTTCGGGATACATTTGGTTGTGTGGTGGACTCGTGTCGCAAGCGTATCATAAATCTAGTGTGATACGGGTACGATGCACTTTACGTGTTTGTTGCATTTAAATTCTAGATCCAATTTCTTTGTTCTTAGTTATTGGTAATATATGTATTCATATATAGAAGCATAAGTATTATGTTTACGTATATAGATAACTATATATATGTATGTATATATGTATATAGATATATAAATACTATTGAATATATATCTATGTATCTATTTGTGTTGATTACATGTTATGTATATATATATATATATATATATATATTGGTGTGTATGTTCTCATATGTTATCTATATGTATACATTGATAAGTATATATATAGGAGATACTATCTCTCTCTCTCTCTCTCTCTCTCTATATATATATATATATATATATATATATATATATATATATAGTAGTGCATAGGTATATGTACATATCTATAGGTGTATGGTTATATATATATACATTGTATAGATGAGGGTATGACTACTTGGGTATATATATATATATATATATATATATATATATATATATATATATATGTACATATATATGTAGAGGAATCCATGTGTACGTATGTGTGTTGTTGTGTGTGTATGTGTGCAAGAGGGGGGTTGAGGCTCGGCTTGCAGAAGCTACAGGGGCAGCAGCAACAGCTTCTAGCAGCAGCAGCTGCAGCTTATTGAAGCATCAGTTACCAGCAGCAGTAGCTCTCTGTAGTAGCAGCAGCAACAGAAGCAACAGCTTCTCGCAGCAGCAGCTGTTTACATCAGCGGGAAGCAGAGTTTTTATGTTCAACTAGGTAGCTACTAGTTAGCTAGTTTTAATATTTAGCAATTAGTAGTTAGCTAGTAGCTAGATATATGTATATATGTATTGTTAGAATAGTTGGTGTATGTAGTATATGTATCCATGTATTGATATATATTAGATGATAAAATAGTTTAGCTATAAGTTAGCATATGGGTTAGTGTTTGGGTAACTAATATATACTAGATATCACATTTACCTTGAGATACCAAGGTAAATGTCAATGTATTTGAGGATACTCAAGATAATGGGGTTGGGTACCAAGATGAGTGTTTAGTGGTGCGATACCGTTGGTGCAAAGCCAAGGTATCCACATAGTATTTGGTAGTTAGGATTAGTATACATATTAGTGATTGAATATGCATATGGTATTTTATATCTCTTGTTTGCGTATCCTGTGATACGGTATCTTAGTATCCTAGATTTAGCTTGTATGACCTAGTTTCATAATTTATGAACCCAATATCATTAAGATAGACTCACGCAACATAAAAATAGGTAGTTTGACCAAGTTTGACCGGTTTGACTTAGAGTTGACCTAGTTTAACTATTTTGACTTAGAAATAGCTCTTTGACCTAGATGTTGACTAGTTTAACTTATTTTTATTTCGAAACCTTGTATTGATATTATATTCCATATCTAGGTCTTCGAGGCACCATATCATACATCTGTGAGACTATTTACCGGACTTCAGGAGTGTATATTCTCTGATAGTTTCTCATTTATAATATCATCTATGTTTATTGTATCTAGTGTAGATATCCATGTTTTCTTGACACGATGGTTACATGGATTGGTATATCCGGATCTCGTCATGAGATTTTATTCCTTGGTATATGGTGTATCTTGTGCAACCCTTGTTTCATTGTTTATCTTGTATATGTACAAACACTGATTCTCGAGGAGAGTCGTTATCTTCCTGAAGAATCCTGTGCCATAGCGTACACTACCAGAATAAGCGAGATTAGCAATATTTTTAGTGACATCAACGTTAAACGTCGCTAATATTAAATATATTAGCGACTCCAAGTAAAAACGTCACTAGACGTCGCTAATTGGCGACATATATCGACGTTTAGCGACTGTAATTCAGTTTTTAAAAGATTAGTCGCTATAAGTTCAATTAAGGTCGCTAAACGTCGCTAATATGTTTCATTTAGCGACGTTTAGCGATGTACTTAGCGACATATCTCTTTTAGACATTTAGCGATGACATTAGCGATGTCAAGGACGTCGCTAAGTTAGCGACGTACTTATTTGCGTGGCTAAAACGTCGCTAACACTACTAAAAATTACGTATTTAGCGATATTTTTTGACGTCGTTAAACATCGCTAAAATTTTGTTAATTAGTGATCGGTTTTGATTCCCCCCATCTGTCGAATTTTTTAAAATTTCTGAAACCCGCGGCATTCCCCCCCTCTCCGGCGATCGTCATCCTCCACAGCGCCCTACTCCGGTATCCTCCTCCTCCTCCTCCTCTAGGTAAACCCTAACTCGCTCCCTCTCTCTCTCTCTCTCTCTCTCTCTCACAGGACACGGCATGATACTGACACAAACATGACACACACACGTGACAAACACTGACACAGACATGACACACACACGTGACACTAACCCTAACCCAAAACTGACACGACCTGGGATCAGGACCTAGGGTTAGGGTTAGGGTTTTTGACCTGGGGTTAGGGTTTTTGACCTGGAATCTTGGTTCTTCCAGTGCTACAAAAGGAAGCTGTTGTTGCTACAACGCAATATTGCTTGTTGTTGCTACAATGTTGTACTACTTGTTGTGTGCTCGAAGGGCCTTGCTGCATTGCTGCTAGTATAGCTCGGGTAGTTGCTGAATGTTGCTGCCACTGAAATACTGTTTCAGTGCTGAAATGCTGATACATATAGCTGCACTGCTTTGGCCTTGCTGTAGTGCATTTCTGCGCTAAAGAGGCAGCTGATGCACTGCCCGAGCCTACTCTGCTTGCTGCTCCTCTGTTGTGCTTGCTGTTTCCTGTGCACTGTACTGCCTGCAGTTCCCGACCCTCTCCAAACACACAGCTAGCTGCTAGCAAAGAGCTGGCACACTGATTCCTCACTACTGCACTGTTAACTACTCTCCCTAGTGACCCAAGCTAACTTAATCCCTCAAACAACCATATGCACACACACACACACACACACACACACACATACATAAGGCATTGTGTTTCAAGTTAGAGCAGTTTTTACCTTCCTCTAGAGAATCATACTGTATTTAACGATTTATAGGACACATACTGTCATTTTTGCAGAAGTATCTAGAAATGGATATGAATTACTATCTGCGTCATCGTTCGTGGATATACAATCGTCATCCTGATGACATGTATGGTGTGCGGGATAAATTCATTGAGGGTGTACAGCAGTTCCTGCAGTTCGCCAAGGCGTTCCCTCAGTACTTGGACGGTACCAAAATTAAGTGTCTGTGTGTGACATGTCGCAACTTAAAATATCATCCAGAAGTGAAAGTCACATATCATTTGTACTCAAAGGGCTTCACGCCAAATTACTATCAGTGGACCACACACGGAGAACTTGTGTCTCTAGCAACGGAGTCGAAGCCATATATGGAGCCCTATATGGATGTCCACGACTACGCTGCTTATGATGACGGGTGGGTGAACATGGTTTTTGATGCGGCGGGGCCTAGTTTCAATTCGAACAATCATGATGCAGCTGAGGAGGCACCGAATGCCGATACTGCAAAGTTTATGAAGTTGCTAGAGAATACAAGGACTCCATTATATCCTGGTTGTGAGGATCATTCACCATTGGAGGTGGTTACAAGATTGTTGAGCATCAAGTTCGATTTTAACATGTCGCAAGAAAGCTATAATCGACTGATCGATTTAATTATAAAGATCTTGCCCGATGGTGCAAAGTTGCATAAAGACTTCTACCGATCTAAGAGGATGGTGAGATCGCTCTGGATGGAATACGAGAAAATTGATGCATGTCACAACGGGTGCATGTTGTACTACAAAGACGATAAGGATAAAAATGAGTGCAGATTCTGTGGAGCTAATCGCTACAAGGCCACTGGTAGAGGAAAGTCTGTGGATACAAGGAAGCCTACCGATTCGATGCACTACTTGCCTTTGACGTCGCGGTTGCAGAGGTTGTTTATGATTAAGGAGACTGCATAAAACATGAGTTGGCACAGACGGAAACAGATCGAAGGAGTATTAGATCATCCATCCGATGGAGAAGCATGGAAGCACTTTGATCGAGAGTATCCAGATTTTGCTTTGGATCTACGTAATGTCAGATTGGGGCTCTCATCTGACGGTTTTATCCCATTTGGACTTTCGGGCTCCCAGTATTCATGTTGGCCTGTGATCGTCACTCTGTACAATCTACCGCCTTGGATGTGTATGAAGACTCCGTATATGTTCCTAACCATTATTATCCCATGTCCGAACAATCCGAAGAGGAACATCGATGTGTATTTATAGCCTTTGATAGATGAGTTGAATCAGCTATGGGTAGTAGGTGCCAACACATACGATGTTTCTAGAAAGCAGAATTTTTAGATGAGGGTAGCACTTATATGGACCATCAACGACTTTCTGGCCTATGGAATATTATCGGGATGGAGCTCTCATGGTCGTCTCTCATGTCTGTATTGCATGGACCGTACTAAGGCTTTTCGTTTGAAACAAGGAGCCAAACCATGCTTCTTTGATTGTCATCGACAATTTTTGCCGAAGGATCATCCGTACTGGAGAAACATGAATGCTTTTCGTGCGGGCATTGTGGAGAAGGCCAATCCACCGCCAAGGTGGCCCGGATACACAATATGGGAAGAGGTAAAAGATTTACCAAGTGCTATCGAAGAGCTTGCTAAGGGGTACAAGTGTGACGGATTTGGTCGTACCCATAACTGGACGAAGAGGAGTATATTTTGGAATTTGCCATATTGGAGCACCAATATGATCAGACATAACCTTGATGTCATGCATATCAAGAAGAATGTGTTTAATAACATAATTAATACTGTAATAGAGGTAAAGGGGAAGATGAAAGATAATCTGAATGCCAGGTTGGACTTAGAAGAAATATGTAGACGTCTTGCGTTGCATTTGATAGAGGAGGAGAATGGAAAGTTAAAGCAACCTAAGTCAGTTTTCTCACTAGAGAAAGAGGATAAAAGGAGACTTTGTAGATGGATTCAGGGTCTAAAGTTTCCAGACGGGTACGTGTCAAACTTGAGAAGATGCGTTAACCTCAAAGAGAATAAACTGGCAGGTATGAAGAGCCACGTTTGTCACGTATTCAGAGGTTAATTTCGATTGCATTTTGGGAATTCTTACCGCAGTTTGTTTGGGATCCATTGACAGAGCTCAGCATATTCTTCAGAGATCTTTGTTCTACTAAGTTGCTCGTCGATCGTCTAGAAAAGCAAGAGAAGGACATTGTGGTAACACTATATAAGCCGAGAAGGTGTTTCCTCCTGGATTCTTCGACTCTATAGAGCATTTGCCAATTCATCTTTCCTATGAGGCACGTATTGGTAGTCCTGTCGGTTATCGGTGGATGTACCCCTTTGAGCGGCATCTGAATCATCTAAAGAGAAAGGTGAAAAATAAGGCACGGGTTGAGGGCTCTATTTGTGAAGCTTATGTTCTCGAGGAGATTACAAACTTTTGCTTGACGTATTTCAAACCTCATGTTGCTACTAATAGAACAAAAGCTCCGAGAAACGACGACATATATCAAGAATCTAATGATGCAATACTCAAATTATTCAATGCTCAGTTGTATATATTACTCAATTGCATTCAGGATGAAGTGAAGGAGCTAGAGGGGTAAGTAATTAATACATCCACGTTTACATCATCTCAATGTAATAGTATAAGCTACAATTATGCTACTAATCAGCAGTTGCTTCATTATTTTTTAGCACATATAATGATGAGTTAAGGTCGGTTAGACCCTACATAACAGACGAAGAAGTAGAACAAGAAATAAGATGCTTCATTATTTTTCAGCACATATAATGATGAGTTAAGGTCGGTTAGACCCTACATAACAGACGAAGAAGTAGAACAAGAAATAAGATGCCATTTTCCTTCTTGGTTGAGCGCATATGTAAGGTGCTTGATAATTACTTTTTATTTCTACACTTACAAAAAAAATAACTTACTATTGCTACTTTGGTATTTAGGTCGATCGTCTAATAACACCCGAGACTGAATCTATTAGAACTCTAGCCAAGGGATCAATTACTGCCGTTAAAATATGGCCAAGTTTCTGTGTGAATGGGTTTAGGTTCAAATCAACAAATGCTCCTATCAGAGATAGCTTTCTGGATCTTGATTCCACGAAAAATAGTTCTTTGTGTATCAAATCTTCGAACTACAGAGATGTCGATCCAGGCAATGATTTCTTTGACATCTTACGAGAGATTGTGGAGTTGACATATAATTATGGCACAGAACCTGCTAATATCGTGCTATTCAAGTGTGAATGGTTTGATCCGATTCAAGATCAAGGTTGGAAAATTGTCAAGCATGGCCTTGAGGATATAAACTACAAGCGTAGATATCAAGGCTACGAACAATTTGTCCTATCAAGTCAGGCTCAGCTCGTGTACTTCACAACTTATCCTAGACGGGGGACAGCGAGGTCGGATTCGTGGGCAGTATGCAAGACTAAAGCTAGAAATACCTTTGACATTGACGAAATAGCTTATCAGGAGGACGAGCTACCTCTTGTAACAAATATTTTAGATGTGGACTCAACGGAAGTTACTCATTACAAGAGTAATAATGTAGAAGATGTATAATTATCCGAAGAGGAGACGAAGACGAAGACGAAGTAGATGAAAGTGAAGACGAGGATGAGAAAGAGGAAGCAGAGGACGAGGAAGGCGAACATGATAAATTTTCTGAAGATGATTAAAAATAAAAAAATTTGCCTGTAGAATGTACTATATTTTAGCTGTAGAATATACTATTTTGACGAATATATATATAATATTTTGTACTGTAGAATGTATTATCCATTTAGACTTGTGACACCACTAGTTATTTTCTGTATAATTCTATGAATGTTGTGAGATATGCATAATATTTTGACTGTAGAATGTACTATATATATTTGTGTATTTTTTTATTCATCATATGTTGTTATCAGGTATGCCAGGACGACGCGGACGGTTCGGCAGGTCCCGAGGTAGACAGAGTGATCCTTCGGTACTGCCTACTGTTGGTTTCGGATCCTCGTCGCCCAGTACTCCAGTATATCGATCAGTCACATCTTCGACTGCGACGATATTACGTGGCATCACTCCTGGGACGAGTAGTTCCAGGCCTGCTAGTACTCCCTCGTCCAGCGTTACTCCTGCTGACGGAACTATGGAGACAGATGAGCTTGTGGAGGAGGTTGTGCCTACGTTGTCCCAGCATCAGCTAGATCCTCCATGGGCACCTCCGGAGGAGACGAGGACAGAGATTTGGGCCGACGGTACAAAGTAAGTCAATTAAGTGGTTTAGCATCATATATATCGTGTATTTCTTTATTCATCATATATTGACTTTTTTGATCAAAATAATTATCTCTATATAGATATCTTCCTTCGCCGGTTCAGAGATGCCTGGGCCTCTTTCTGAGGAACAACTATGGTGGCCCTTGGATCAACTACTCTGAAGCTCCAGAGGAGGGGAAGGCATTCTGGTTTACGTACTTCAAGGTAAAAGTATATTATATAAATCCTCTAATTTATGCATATTATATAACTTATCAGTGATGCTCACTTACTAAATTATTTATTGTAGCAAACGTATTTCTATCATCCGTACCGGGCCGAGTTGATCTAGCGGATGTTTTCTGCCGTTGCCGCCAAGCTTATCCGTGATGCTCTGGATGACCAGAAGGCTCATGATCGTGCTGGAAAACCGATCCAAGGTTGGATCACACCTGAGCAGTGGACTGCGATGAGGGCTAGATTCAATGATCCAAGGTACAAGGAAAGGTCTGAGAAGGCCAAGGCGGCTAGGCGGAATGCTGCAAAGTGGTGTGGTGGCTCGATTCCGTTGATGGAACATTTTCGTCGTTTGGTATGTTTTTATTTAAGATATATTATTTTAATGTAAGTACGATAAAATGGTAGTAGAAAAAAATATTTAATTTTAGTACTAAATAATATATTTTTAATAGGTACAAAGGGGTGAGGATGCAAATATGGTGACCGTCTTCTTGGCCACCCATCGAAAGGACAAAAATCTCATTGATGAGAGGACCTCGCAGACCTATGTAAGTATTACTTTACTTTGTGTTAATTTTAATATAACTTAGGCAATTATCATGTATCCAAACTTTTCTAGGACGAGTATCTTATGCTGCATGAGCGGGCGACTGCTAGTGCACCTACAGCTGGAGAGGTTGGTACTTCCTCGCAGCCCACTCCAGCTCCATCGGCGGACGAGCTGTGGGTTACCGTCGCTGGTGGTCTCCAGAGCGGTACGTACTACGGTACGGGATCCTATGGCGCCCTGGTTGCGACGCAGTCATCTAGGGTGTAACACCCTATTTTTTTTAATCTTCAAAATAATTTTTCTAGATATTTCTATAATTTTTAATTAATCATTAAAAATGTCCTTCTGGGATTAATATTTTTATGTATCAAACTAATTACTAAAATATTATAAAAATTATATTTTTGGGTGTATTATAAATTATTAGATATTGTATAATTTTTCTTGAATTTATTGGGCTCAAAAACTATTTTTAAATAGCTAAAAAACTAAGGTTTTAATTAAACCAGACTCAAACCGGATTAAACCGGGTTGAACCGGACTAAACCGGACCAACCCAACCCAACCCAGGTGAACCGACCTAAACCCTAAACCTAATGGGTCGGATCCTACCTGACCCGACCCTACCCGACCCGCTAAACCCTAATCCCTAACACGTTCCCTACGATCCCCCGCCCCCGCGATTCCCGACCGACGACCGCGCACGTCCCTCGCCGTCGACTCCGCGGCTACCCCTACGACCCCACAACCCCCGCCAGCCCTCAACCCCCTACTCTGTCTCGCCCTCCCCTATATAAACCCTCTACCACTTCTCCACCACCATCATCATCCCCCGCGGCCACCACCTCCCTGACCCTCGTCGTGACCCAAGCTCTCCGGTGACGTCTACGCCCAGAACCACCAGCAGCCCCCATCTCCCCGCTGCCACTTCTCTGCCACTTCTTCCCCACCACCACCACGAACACTAACCCAGCGACCCCAGCTCCGACTCCTACAACAGCTGCTGTCACCCCCGCCCCTGCCACCATCGCATCCGCCGTGACCCCCGATCACCGCCTCTGACGACGTCTCCTTTGCCGTGACCTGACGGGCAGCACGCCGACAACCCCACCGTCGACCAACAACTAGAGCAACTGCAACCGTGCCACCACCTGCCGCCGACGTGTGCCGTGCCACCTCGCCTGCGCGTTGAACAATCGTTACTGACGTCCTGTTCAAGTGAGTGTTTCTCTCTCCTCGCTACCTCATTTTTTAAACCGTCTGCTGTGACGCATAGACTGCATGACCCTCTCAAAACCCGTACAATAAGTTTGGGATATCACGTCCTTTGTCGCTCGCAAACTGCGACGCAAAAACAGAAAAAAAAAACCCTATTTCTGTAAATTCAAAAAGTGGCCCGAACTTCCTGGTTTACGACCATTTTGCGACCAACCTACTAAATGTTTTCAAAATTTACCCAAACAGTAATTTAGAACTTATGACTATGTCTTAAAAAACTATTTTAGTTCAATTTATTGAGCAGTAATTTGCACGTTATTCGAGGGTAAAAATGATCAAAAACTTGGTCTTGTGCGAACTTCAACGAAAGGTGCGCGCCGTCGATACGGACATGTAGGATTTTGTGAAAGTTGATTTGGATGTGCGTGCACACCGAAATCAACGCATATCCGCCGACAACGCCCCGTATCGGCCATGTTCTGAAACTCGTTGTAACTTCGTGTATGCTCGTCATTTTAAAACGAAACTTGCGCCATCAGACTCGTAGCGATACGCTGGTTCTGTAACCCAAATTTGGTTCGATTCTGAGAACATTGATAAAATCCCGTATCGTGGGCCCCACGGCTCCACTGGACAGGCAATTTTGTGATCGGCTCATCGGAATCCAGTTTTGAATATTCTGTTGGGTTCGTATCATCATTTTGGACTTGTAGATACTAAGTTTGACGAATTTGGAGAACTTTTTCTCTGTCACATTTTTCAGTGCGAAGCGGGCCACATGTAGATCCCGCTTTGACCAGAAACTGTCAATTTTGCCCCTGTATCCAAATTGGACTTATAGACAGGAAATTATAGCTATTTGTTATCTTCTGAGCATGATGGTAATATTTATTTCAGCAACCGGAGGAGTACTTGAAGACCCCACGAATACCGGAGTAACTGTTGGAATCCAAATACCAGGCAAGTGTACCTTGCCAACTTGCTGTGATTCTTGTTATAGTAATTGTTTGAGTTCTTTGTATATATATATATATATATATATATATATACTCTTGATATATCTATTCAACCTAGGACCGTGTGACATTGCTTAGTGTCCGAAGAATATTCGGGTGCCAATATCGTACGCGGAGTTGTGTAACGTCACCTAGAGATTGATATCGCGACCCTATATATCTTTGTGCTTACATTATCAAGTACTTCATACCATAGGACACTTGACACTGTTCATGAGACAGAATCTTCTGAGTTATTTCTGGTGATTCTGTATAGGTTACAGGATTCGTGATATAGACTTTATTGCATATGCTTAGCTATCATTATGACTCGCTGCATCAGTTAGAGGTCATGATCTTGCGTGTCATAGACATGAGACATGTGATTACATTGGATGGGGAGAGACTTAACATACTAAAGGCTGATTATATTATATATATATATATATATATATATATATAGTTATCTAGAGGTGCCTTATACTCTGACACAGAGCTTTGCACATGTACTGGCCCTTCGAGAAAATGCTGCTATGGGTTTCCCCGACACAGAGCCTATAGTAGTCTCAGCCTGAGTATGATTAATGCTCTCACTTGCATATCACATAGCTGGTTACGTAGTTTACCCTATTGATTCATTTATTACTGTACTGCATTTATTTAGCTTGAGTTATTCTTGTACCTTGGTATGTCCCCTGAGGACCTAGAATCCGGATTATGTCTCCAGGTTTAGCAGAAGAGATCTACCCCGAAGTGTACGGGACATGAGCAGACATTGGAGCCGTACCAGTACCGGAGGACGAGGTCGTGCCAAAGGATTTCTCCTGAGTATTGGCTTTATATACTCATTTATTTCTGTTTCTAGTTACTTTATTTCCTGTCTCTTAGATTATTGTATTAAACTTATTCTCGGGTTGTTTCCTGAGACACTTTTTATTGAGACTTGTTAGATTATATTTTATTTCGATTATTCTAGCATCTGATATGTGATTACCTTCTGTGGATGAGAATAGAATTAGACTGTGACTTGTATCGTAGACCTATTTATTGTTGTTTACAGCTTAAGTACACCCTAATGGGTCCATTAAATTGGGTTTGCCGATTAGTGTGTGTTGTTGGCCATTGCCACGTGGCTAGTCCCTCGGTACTTTGGGACTAGAGCATGACATAATTTTTGTGGTGGCCCATGCAGGTCTACGACTAAAATATTTTGGTTTTAACTAAGGGACCGAGCAAGACTGCGACAAAGATATGATAAGTTATAGGATCTCATCTACTTGTTTGAATCGTCATTGATCTCTATCAGATTCAAAATTTCTTGACTTGCATCCTGCCTTGATTCCTCTGTACGCCTTTAATAGTTTATTTTGGATGCATAGTAACGGATTCACAAGCAAGCAACGAGACTTCCGCAGGAACACCACAAGTTGCAGTTGTCACCTACGACGATTAAGTAACACCAGTTGGTGGAGGACAATCATCTTAACAAAGCAATCAAGCAGATCAGCACTCTTCCAGCAGGCCCAGCAACAGCAGAGGACACCACCACAAGGACGCGGACAAGCTTATGCGATGACAATGGAGGACGCACAAACTCGTGGAGTAGCGAATGCACGTAAGATTTGAGTTATTCATAGCTACCTATTCCTAGTAATGCTTTAACACGTGCCTGTTAATTCTATTCTCTCGCCCAAACCTGGTATTTTAAACTTGTTAATAATTGATAACCTACTTATCCTAAGCTGTAGTTTTCATTGCTCTAACCAGATTTCTTTACTCTTGAATTACCTAACTTTCATTGTCTAGGAAAATACTTTATTCTTTCCCTATGCGTTCTGCTTAACCCTTTCTCTTAATTTTTTCTTGTGCATAATTTCTTATTCTCGGTGGCATGCTTCAACAAACATGTCTTGCAACCGCGTTAAATCTTCTGACCGGTTTTGTTTTGTTTCTTAATTGCGAGAACGCAAGTCATTTAAGATGGGTAGATTGTAACACCCTATTTTTTCTAAATCTTTAAAAATAAATTTTTGGATTTTTCGGTAATTTTTAATTAATTATTAAAAATGTCCTTCTAGGATTAATATTTTTATGTATCAAACTAATTATTAAAATATTATAAAAATTATAATTTTTTGGTGTATTATTAATTATTGGATGTTGTGTAATTTTTTTAGAATTTATTAGGCTCAAAAACTATTTTTAAATAGCTAAAAACCTAAGGTTTTAATTGAACCAGACTCAAACCGGATTAAACCGGGTTGAACCGGACTGAACCGGACCAACCCAACCCAACCCTGCTGAACCGACCTAAACCTTAAACCTAACGGGTCGGATCCTACCCGACCCGACCCTACCTGACCCGCTAAACCCTAATCCCTAACCCATTCCCCACGATCACCCGCCCCCGCGATTTCCGGCCGACGACCGCCCACGTCCCCTGCCGCCAACTCCGCGGCCACCCCCACTACCCCACGACCCCCGCCGGCCTTCAACCCCCTGCTTCGCCTCGCCCTCCCCTATATAAACCCCCTACCACTTCTCTACCACCATCATCATCCCCCGCGGCCACCGTCTCCCCGACCCTCGCCGTGACCCGAGCTCTCCGACGACGTCTCCGCCCAGAACCACCAGCAGCCCCCATCTCCCCGCTGCCACTTCTCCGCCACTTCTTCCCCACTACCACCACGAACCCTAACCCAGCGACGCCAGCTCCGACTCCCACAGCAGCCGCTGTCACCACCGCCCCTGCCACCACCGCATCCGCCATGACCCCCGACCACCGCCTCCGACGACGTCTCCTCCGCCGTGACCTGACGGGCAGCACACCGACGACCCCGCCGTCGACCAACAGCTAGAGCAGCCACAATAGTGCCGCCACCCACGGTCGACGTGTGCCGCGCCACATCGAGTGCCCGTTGAACAGTCGTTACCGACGTCCTGTTCAGGTGAGTATTTCTCTCTCCTCGCCGCCTCATTTTTTGAACAGTCTGCTGTGACGCATAGACTGCGTGACCCTCTCGAAACTCGTACAATTAGTTTGGGGTATCGCGTCCTGTGTCGGTCGCAAACTGCGACACAAAAACAGGAAAAAATCCTATTTCTGAAAATTCAGAAACTGGCCCGAACTCCCCGGTTCACGATCGTTTTGCGACCAACCTGCTAAATATTTTCAAAATTTACATAAACAGTAATTTAGACCTTATGACCAAGTTTTAAAATCCTATTTTAGTTTAATTTATTAAGCTGTAATTTGTATGTTCTTCGAGGGTAAAAATGACCAAAAATTTGGTTAATTAAAATCCTGATTTTCCCGAAACTGGGTGCGCCCCGCTAAACCAGGCGACTTGGTCGTGTGCAAACATTATCGAAAGGTGTGCGCCATCGATACGAACGTGTAGAATTTCATAGAAGTTAACTTGGATGTGCGTGCACACCGAAATCAACGCGTATCCGCCGACAACGCCCCATATCGGCCCTGTTCTGAAATTCGTTGTAACTTTGTGTAAGCTCGTCGTTTCAAAATAAAACTTGTACCATCAGACTCTTAGCGATACGCTGGTCCTGTGACCCAAGTTTGGTTCGATTCTGAGAACGTTGACAAAATCTCGTATGGTGGGCCTCACGGCTCTACTTGACGGACAATTTTTTGATCGGCTCATCGGAATCCAGTTCTGGACATTCCTTTGGGTTTATATCATCGTTCTGGACTTATAGACACTAAGTTTGATGAATTTGGAGAACTTTATCTCTGGCACATTTTTCGGTGCGAAGCGGACCACATGTGGACCCCGCTTTGGCCAGAAACTGTCAATTTTGCCCCTGTGTCCAAATTGGACTTATGGACAGACAATTCTAGCTATTTGATATCTTCTGAGCATGATGGTAATTTTTATTTTAGCAACCGGAGGAGTACTTGAAGACCCTACGAATACCGAAGCAACAGTTAGAATCCAAACACCAGGCAAGTGTACCTTGCCAACTTGCAGTGGTTCCTGTTATAGTATTTGTTTGAGTTCTTTGTACATATATATATATATACATTTGATATATCTATTCAACCTAGGACCATGTGACATTGCTTAGTGTCCGAAGAATATTCGGGTGCCAACGCCGTACGCGGAGTTATGTAACATCACCTAGAGATTGATATCGCGACCCTATATATCTTCGTGCTTGCATTATCAAGTACGTCATACCATAGGACACTTGACACTGTTCATGAGACAGAATCTTCTGAGTTATTCCTGGTGATTCTATATAGGTTATAGGATTTGTGACATAGACTTTATTGCATATGCTTAGCTATCATTATGACTCGCTGCATCAGTTAGAGGTCATGATCATGCGTGTCATGGACATGAGATGTATGATTACATTGGGTGGGGAGAGACTTACCATACTAAAGGCTGATTATATTATATATATATAGTTATCTGGAGGTGCCTTAGACTCTGACACCGAGCTTTGACACATGTACTGGCCCTTCGAGAAAATGCTGCTATGGATTTCTCCGACACAGAGCCTATAGTAGTCTCAGCCTGAGTATGATTAGTCCTCTCACTTGCATATCACATAGCTGGTTACATAGTTTACCCTATTGATTCATTTATTACTGCACTATATTTTTTTGGCTTGAGTTATTCTTTTACTATGCTATGTCCCCTGAGGACCTAGAATCCAGATTATGTCTCCAGGTTTAGCAGAAGAGATCTACCCCGAAGAGTACGGGACATGAGCAGACATTGGAGCCGTACCAGCACCAGAGGACGAGGTCGTGCCAGAGGATTTCCCCTGAGTATTGGTTTTATATACTCAGTTATTTATGTTTCTAGTTACTTTATTTCCTGTCTCTTAGATTATTGTATTAAACTTATTTTCGGGTTGTTCCCCGAGACACTTTTTATTGAGACTTGTTAGATTATATTTTATTTTGATTATTCTAGCATCTGATATGTGATTACCTTCTGTGGATGAGATTAGAATTAGACTGTGACTTGTATCATAGACCTATTTATTGTTGTTTATAGCTTAAGTACACCCTAATTTGTCCATTAAATTGGGTTTGCCCATTAGTGTGTGCTGCTGGCCATTGCCACGTGGCTAGTCCCTCGGTATTTTGGGACTGGGGCGTGACATGGTTTTTGTGGTGGCCCATGCAGGTCTACGACTAAAATATTTTGGTTTCAACTAAGGGACCGAGCAAGCCTGCGACAAAGATATGATAAGTTATAGGATCTCATCCACTTGTTTGAATCGTCATTGGTCTCTATCAGATTCAAAATTTCTTGACTTGCATCCTGCCTTGATTCCTCTGTGCGTCTTTTATAGTTTATTTTGGATGCAGAGTAACAGATTCACAAGCAAGCAACGAGACTTTCGCAGGAACACCACAAGTTGCAGTTGTCACCTACGACGATGAAGTAACACCAGTTGGTGGAGGACAATCATCTGAACAAAGCAATCAAGCAGATCAGCACTCTTCTAGCAGGCCCAGCAACAGCAGAGGACACCACCACAAGGACGCGGACAAGCTTATGCGATGACATTGGAGGACGCACAAACTCGTGGAGTAGCGAATGCACGTAAGATTTGCGTTATTCATAGCTATCTATTCCTAGTAATGCTTTAACACGTGCCTGTTATTTCTATTCCCTCGCCCAAACCTGGTATTTTGAACTTGTTAATAATTGATAACCTACTTATCCTAAACTGTAGTTTTCTTTGCACTAACCAGATTTCTTTACTCTTGAATTACCTAACTTTTATTGTCTAGGAAAATACTTTATTCCTTCCCTATGCGTTCTGCTTAACCCTTTCTCTTAATTTTTCCTTGTGCATAATTTCTTATTCTCGGTGGCATGCATCAACAAACATGTCTTGCAACCGCGTCAACTCTTCTGACCGATTTTGTTTTGGTCTTAATTGCAAGGACGCAATTTTTTTAAGGTGGGTAGATTGTAACACCCTATTTTTTTAAATCTTTAAAAATAAATTTTCTGGATTTTTTGGTAATTTTTATTTAATTATTAAATATGTCCTTATGGGATTAATATTTTTATGTATCAAACTAATTATTAAAATATTATAAAAATTATATTTTTTGGCGTATTATTAATTATTGGATGTTGTGTAATTTTTTGGAATTTATTGGGCTCAAAAACTATTTTTAAATAGCTAAAAACCTAAGGTTTTAATTGAACCAGACTCAAACCGGATTAAACCGGGTTGAACCGGACTAAACAGGACCAACCCAACCCAACCCAGCTGAACCGACCCAAACCCTAAACCTAACGGGTCGGATCCTACCCGACCCGACCCTACCCGATCCGCTAAGCCCCAATCCTTAACCCGTTCCCCACGATCCCCCGCCCCCGTGATTCCCGGCCGACGACCGCCCACGTCCCCCGCCGCCGACTCTACGGCCACCCCCACGACCCCACGACCCCCGCCGGCCCTCAACCCCCTGCTCTGCCTCGCCCTCCCCTATATAAACCCCCTACCACTTCTCCACCACCATCATCATCCCCCGCGGCCACCGCCTCCCCGACCCTCGTCGTGACCCGAGCTCTCCGACGAAGTCTCCGCCCAGAACCACCACCAGCCCCCATCTCCCCGCTGCCACTTCTCCTCCACTTCTTCCCCACTACCACCACGAACCCTAACCCAGCGACGCCATCTCTGACACCCACAGCAGCTGCTGTCACCCCCGCCCCTGCCACCACCGCATTCGCCCTGACCCCGACCACCGCCTCCGGTGACGTCTCCTCCTTCGTGGCCTGACAAGCAGCATGCCGATGACCCCGCCGTCAACCAACAGCTAGAGCAGCCGCAACAATGCCGCCACCCGCCGCCGACGTGTGTCGCGCCACCTCGCGTGTGCGTTGAACAGTCATTACCGACGTCCTGTTCAGGTGAGTATTTCTCTCTCCTCGCCGCCTCATTTTCTGAACTGTCTGCTGTGACGCATAGACCGCGTGACCCTCTCGAAACCCGTACAATTAGTTCGGGGTATCGCGTCCTGTGTCGGTCGCAAACTGTGACGCAAAAATAGGAAAAAAACCTTATTTTTAAAAATCAACTCCCCGGTTCACGACCATTTTGCGACCAACCTGCTAAATGTTTTCAAAATTTACATAAACAGTAATTTAGAACTTATGAACAAGTTTTAAAACCCTATTTTAGTTCAATTTATTGAGCTATAATTTGCATGTTATTCGAGAGTAAAAATGACCAAATATTTGGTTAATTAAAATCTTGATTTTCTCGGAACTGGGTGCGCCCCGCTAAACGAGGCGACTTGGTCATGTGCAAACATTATCGAAAAGTGTGCGCCGTCGATACGAACGTGTAGAATTTTACGAAAGTTGATTTGGATGTGCGTGCACACCGAAATCAACGCGTATCCGCCGACAACGCCCTATATCGACCCTGTTTTGAAACTTATTGTAACTTCGTGTACGCTAGTCGTTTCGAAATGAAACTTGTGCCATCAGACTCCTAGTGATACGCTGGTCCTGTGACCCAAGTTTGGTTCAATTCTGAGAACGTTGACAAAATCCTGTATCGTGGGCCCCATGGCTCTACTTGACGGACGATTTTGTGATTGGCTCATCGGAATCCAGTTTTGGATATTTCGTTGGGTTTGTATCGTCGTTCTGGAGTTGTAGACACTAAATTTGATGAATTTGGAGAACTTTATCTCTAGCACATTTTTTGGTGCGAAGCGAGCCACATGTAGACCCCGCTTTGACCAGAAATTGTCAATTTTGTCCCTGTGTCCAAATTGGACTTATGGACAGGCAATTCTAGCTATTTGATATCTTCTGAGCATGATGGTAATGTTTATTTCAGCAACCGGAGGAGTACTTGAATACCCCACGAATACCGGAGTAACTGTTGGAATCCAAACACCAGGCAAGTGTACTTTGCCAACTTGCAGTGGTTCCTGTTATAGTATTTGTTTGAGTTCTTTGTACATATATATATACATTTGATATATCTGTTCAACCTAGGACCGTGTGACATTGCTTAGCGTCCGAATAATATTCGGGTGCCAACGCCGTACGCAGAGTTGTGTAACGTCACCTAGAGATTGATATCGCGACCCTATATATCTTTGTGCTAGCATTATCAAGTACGTCATACCATAGGACACTTAACACTATTCATGAGACAGAATCTTCTAAGTTATTCTTGGTTATTATGTATAGGTCACAGGATTCGTGACATAGACTTTATTGCATATGCTTAGCTATCATTATGACTCGCTGCATCAGTTAGAGGTCATGATCTTGCGTGTCATGGACATGAGACGTATGATTACATTGGGTGGGGAGAGACTTACTATACTAAAGAGTGATTATATTTTATATATATAGTTATCTGAAGGTGCCTTAGACTCTGACACAGAGCTTTGGCACATGTACTGGCCCTTCGAGAAAATCCTGCTATGGGTTTCCCCGACACAGAGCCTATAGTAGTCTCAGCCTGAGTATGATTAATGCTCTCACTTGCATATCACATAGCTGGTTACATAGTTTACCCTATTGATTCATTTATTACTGTACTGTATTTATTTGGCTTGATTTATTCTTGTACCTTGCTATGTCCCCTGAGGACCTGGAATCCGGATTATGTCCCCAGGTTTAGCAGAAGAGATCTACCCCGAAGTGTACGGGACAAGAGAAGACATTTGAGCCGTACCAGCACCAGAGGACGAGGTCGTGCCAGAGGATTTCTTCTGGGTATTGGCTTTATATACACAGTAATTTTTGTTTCTAGTTAATTTATTTCCTCTCTCTTAGATTATTGTATTAAACTTATTCTCGGGTTGTTTCCCTAGACACTTTTTTGAGACTTGTTAGATTATATTTTATTTCGATTATTCTGGCATCTGATTTGTGATTACCTTCTCTGGATGAGATTAGAATTAGACTGTGACTTCTATCGTAGACCTATTTATTGTTGTTTACAGCTTAAGTACACCCTAATGGGTCCATTAAATTGGGTTTGCCCATTGGTGTATGTTGCTGGCCATTGCCACGTGGCTAGTCCCTCGGTATTTTGGGACTGGGGCGTAACATAGGGCCTCCCCGACAAGTGTGCATTCCCCACAGCCCTCGCAATCGTCGGCTAGAGTCCAGGAGGCCATTGACCGTCAGATTACGTCTCTCCGTGACGAGTTGCTGCGAAGGATGGAGGAGCAGCCCCGGTCCCAGCCGTAGGCGGATGATCCGACGCTCATCGTACAATTTGATATGCTCGACCACAATATTAGGAAGCTCCGGGATTTGACAAATGATCTTAGAGCCTAGACAGAGCGCAGCATGATGGAGCTGCAGGCATCATAGTTATCCATGGACAAGAGGCTGACGATGATGCAGGATTCAATGGTTCATAGCAGTACGAGGCTATTATCTACCATGGATTCTTACAACCAGCGACTCGTAGAGTTGGAGCGGATACGTCCTCCTGGTGCGCCTACATCGACACAGACTCCACCAACGTCACTGTCTTCTCCATCGACATCGGTGTCGATTTCACGGGAGCAGTATGATCTGTTCTTATCCTTCATGCGCGTCGGTGGTCATCCTCCTGCAGATCCGTAGTAGTTTGGATATTTGCATAGATATTTGCTGGATATTTGTATTATTTAGAATGAGACTCAGTTGTATGGATATTTGCTGTATTCTTTACGACAATATTTTTCCTGATTAGGTTTTTAATTTCAATGTTTTATTTTCTTTAAATTTTATTATATTATTCATATTAAATATATGTTAATTTATCGGTGTTGAGTGTCCAACCCAAAGGGTCGGCGAACCCAGTAAATTCAACGGAGGGTTGCTTCGGGTCTATTTGTACAGATTGTGAATTAATAAACTGCAGGAATAATAGTTTGGAAACAACTCAGTATTATTATTTTTATTTTTTTACTGTATCATTAGCGACATTTTTAGCGAAATGTAGCGATGTTTAGCGATGTTTAGCGCTAAGTTGTGACATTAATACACGTCGCAGATGACATCGTAAAAAATGTCGCTAAAAACGTCGATGTACGTCACAACTTGCTGACATGGCAGTATTGCCAGGTCATAGTAACGTCGCTATAAAAGTCGCTACATACGTCGCTAATTTGTGACGTAAAGTAAAAAATCACCACGTCGCTAATTAGCGATGTTGAATCGCTAAACGTCGCTAATCTAGCGACGAATTTACATCGCTAGAAAACGTCGGTATAGCGACGTTTGGCGACATTTTTTCTGTCAGCGACTAGCGGAAAGGCGACTTCTGTAATTACGTTGCTAAATAAATTTAGCGACTTTTATTGGTCATTTAGCGACGTATCTTTACGTCGCTAATTTGACTTTTTCTGGTAGTGGTACCATGGTTGGATCCCTTATACCTGTCGGGGGTGGAGAGTATTTTAGTGTAGATATGTGATCATACCCTTCTTGTGCATGTCTTGTTTTCCTGTGAGTGTTGGTCATATATCGCACGTATGACTAACCATGCCATATTTTCTGTGCAAGTTTTCTTGTGCAAGTTCCCAAGCCGATCATATGTTAAAGCTAGTACTCACACACTTAGTCATTAGTATTCTTGTTCATTATCATATTGTTCATTCTTGTATTTATTTCGAGAATTTTATTTATTGTATATCTCTTGTATCTAGTATTGCATCTTATATATTTACATCTATTTACTGTTATATAGTTTATATCATTGATTAGAACTGTTGTCAGAGATGTACTCTGCTCCTTTCCTGACTGGATATATTTTTTCCAGATGACACTGAGGAGTGGTACCCTACACATTATGGGCCTCAGGAAGTTGTGGGATTATAGTCAGAGACCCTGGCTCAGGAGGGACTCATCCCGATTGAGACAGATGACCCGGAACTTGTAGCTTCTTAGTATTCTTTTGTACTGGATTAGTCTCCAGCTTATTGTTTAGCATTTTCTAGACTCATTGATGTTATTATTTGACTCGTGAGTGTATTGTGACTATTCTATTCTTCTATCATATTCGTGCTCTTTTTTATCTTAGATCTGTGATTGAGTATATTGATATTATTGGTGGCTCATTATATTGTTGGATAGATTAACCAAACAGCGTTCTACCATCGATTCTGCGGCGTAGGCTGGGCGTTGTTCCTGACTTGCATTCTTACACCGGGTGCGGGTCGTGACACATTTTTAGTGGTGGCCCATGCCGGTCTTTGAGGTCGCAACTAGTGCGATTCGTAGTGGTGCTCTGAATTGAGTGCCATTACTAGCCTATTCAGGATATAGGATATAGGCTATAGGCTAAGAATACTCAATCACATCTAGGAAAAACTATTTTGATTCATTCAAATGTTCTTTCTTGATATTGATATTTGACCTTTAAACCGTCCCTTCTTTGTGTGTCTTACATCATGTGCCATATTGATTCTTTCTTTCGCTTTATCTCAGGATGCCGCCTAAGACTAGATCGCAGCAGGGGAGAGCAGCTTCTGAGAGGTCTGCGACGTCCCGAGGGCCTGCACCAATCACTTCTCTGGTGATTGGAGTATCAGCTGCTTCGGAGGTCTACCACCTACTCAGAGGACCGTGCCAGTTGTATTTGAGGGACTTCCACCTCCACATTCCGTGCCAGCAGATGCGACACAGATATTCTTACTGTTTTGCGAGATGCTAGAGGCGCAGAGGGCTCAGTCTGAGGCACATCAGAGGCAGACCGACGTCTTGCGGTAGGGCATCGAGAGTGCTCATCAGCTTGCTCGTGCTATAGTAGAGAGAGGAGTTCTGGTCCTACAGCAAGTTGCTCCTCAGGTTGCTCATCTTCTGCCAGGCAACATTCAGGACTTCAAGAAGCTGGAGCCTAGGGTCTTCAAGGGTACGGAGGGCATCGTCTATGCTGATGATTGGCTCAAGGAATTGAGCATCTTATGAGGGTGTCCCGTCTTTATGAGGATCTGAAGGTTGAGGCGGTAGGACTTTAACTGTTCGATGTCGCCCATACTTGGTTTAGGAATGAGCCGATTCTTGTTGACGTAGACAGTCTTGGGAGGTATTCAAGGACCTCTTCAAGAAGAAGTTCTTCGCTCGGGCAGACATGATACACATGGGGAGGCAGTTTAAGAGCCACATTCAGGGAAGCATGTCTGTGGAGGAGTACGCCTGTAGAGTTGGAGTATTTGGTAAGAGATCCAGAGGTTCGGGTTATTCATTTTTGTGAGGGTCTAAACTGTGAAGTGAAGATCCTCATTTCGTCTTTTTATGAGACATACTCGAAGATACTTGCGGAGGCAAATAAGGTTGAGCGGGAGTTGGGTTTGAAGCCCAAGAGAGATAATAATTCTTTTTTGGGAGCCAACAACAGTACAGTATCTGCCAAGCGTCTTCATTTCCAGTCCAGGCCTTTCCAGCAGTCGCAGCAGCACCAGACTCCAGCTAGGGCACCATTTCACCAGGCACCACAACAGCAGAGACAATTATAGCAAGCTTCCTGCCACTTCTGCAAGAAGCCTAGCCACATCTGGGAAGCTTGCTGAAAGAGGTTGGGAGTTTGTTTGTATTGTGGTACTGAAGGTCATCAGATGAGAGAGTGTCCTCGTCGTGTAATTCAGGGAGCAGCTTCTACTCCGAGGACACAGGCGAGACCACCTGCAGTACAGCCGAGGGGACCGCTTTCAACCCAGCAGCAACGTTATGTCCACCATCATCATCAGGGAGGTGCACGACAAGGACGAGCGTTTACTGTGACCGTCGAGGAGGATGAGCCCAGTGGAGATGTCATCGCAGGTTTTGTTCTTCTTGATTCTATTCCAGATTTAGCTTTGTTTGATAGTAGTGCTTCCCATAGTTTTGTATCTGTTTTTTTTTGCTCTAAGGTATGGTTTGGTAGCTAAGTCTTTGCTTAGGACTTGCAAGATCATGACCGGGAGAGACATTATCCTGGTTAATGATATTTGCAATGATCGGAGAGTTACTTTGGGAGGCCGGGAGTTAAGTGCGTGTCTACTTGTAATACTACTTTTCAGCTATGACATTATACTCAGGATGGATTGGTTAAGTAGGTATCGTGCTAGTATAGATTATAGAGGAGGTAGAGTTTTATTTGGTCCACCAGGAGAGCCAGAGTTCAAGTTTGCTAGAAGAGCTACAGAGTAGGGAGAAGGCATTATCTGCGGAGCTATGGTGGAAGACAAGGAGTTGTCGCATCTGTTGATAGCAGAGTTCTTGGATGTGTCTCTTGAAGAATTGCCAGGATTGCCGCCAGATCGAGATATTGAATTCTCTATAGACTTGGTGCCAGGTACATAACCAATTTTACAGCATGTCTATAGAGTACACAACAATGAGCTGGTCGAGCTGAAGAAGTAGGTGGACGAATTGCAGGATAAGGGATTTATCAGATCGAGTTCTTCACCGTGGGGAGCCCTTGTTTGTATCGAAGAAGGATGGATCAGTGTACATGTGCATTGATTACAGGACATTGAATAATCTTACTATTAAGAATAAGTACCCTTTGCCATGGATTAATGACTTGTTCGATCAGTTGAGTGGTGCCAATATGTTTTCTAAGATAGACTTGAGATCAGGCTACCACCAGGTGAAAGTAAAGCCGGAGGACATACCGAAGACTGCTTTTAGAACTCGGTATGGTCAGTATGAGTTTATGGTGGTGCCTTTAGGTTGACTAATGCCCCGACGGTATTTATGAACTTGATGAACAAGGTGTTCCATCAGTACCTTAACAATTTAGTGGTGGTGTTTATCGATGACATACTCATATACTCGAAGACACCGGAGGAGCACGAGGAGCATTTGCGAATTATGTTGGATGTGCTGAGGAAGGAGAAGCTGTACGGAAAGTTGTCCAAGTATGTGTTCTTCTTGGACAAGGTGGAGTTCTTGGGACATGTTGTGACAGGTGATAGTATTTCAGTGGATCCGAAGAAGATCGCAGCAGTGGAGTCTTAGAAGACCCCAAGTTCAGTAGCAGAGATCAGGAGTTTCTTGGGATTGGTAGGCTACTATAGAAAGTTTGTGCAAGATTTTTTAAGGATTGCCGAGCTGATGACGAGACTCACTAAGAAGGATGTAGAGTTTGTTTGGACGGAGGATTGCCAGGTTGCTTTTAAGGAATTGAAGAAGAGGTTGATGTCTGCTCCTATTTTGACGTTGCCATCAGGGTTTGGAGGTTTCACTATTTATAGTGATGCATCGGAAAAAGGTTTGGGTTGTGTTCTTTAGCAGAATGGGAAAGTAATTGCCTATGCATCCAGACAATTGCATCATCATGAGAAGAACTATCCTACCCATGATTTGGAGTTGACATCAGTCATCTTTACCCTGAAGTTATAAAAATATTATTTGTACGGAGAGCATGTAGAGATCTTCACAGACCACAAGAGCTTGAAGTATGTTTCACACAAAAGGAGTTGAACATGAGGCAGCGTCGGTGGTTGAAACTGATGAAGGATTTTGATATCTCTTTGCAGTATCATCCTGAAAAAGCCAATATAGTTGTTAATGCCTTGAGCAGGTATCCGGTAGCTATGTTCTTGACGCAGGATCAATATTTGTTGGAGGACTTGGAGAGCTTGGGCATTGAGGTGATAGTTCCTGGTTTGGCTATACAGATATGGGGGTTGTAGATACACTCAGATTTGATGGACAATATCAAGGCAGCACAGTATGAGGATGTATCTCTGGGGAGCATCAGAGCTCAGGTGAGAGCAGGATTGGAGGATAATTTTACCATTACTGAGGATAGTTCTTTGCGGCATGGAGTTAGATTGTGTGTGCCTAGCGGGGAGCTGCATGAGAAGATATTGCAGGAAGTGCATCGCTCTTAGTATTCCATACATCCAGGTGCCAACAAGATGTATCAGGATATGCGAGAGAGTGTGTGGTAGTATGGCATGAAGAGGAAAGTGGCACAGTTTGTATCCATATGGTTAGTGTGCTAGCAGGTGAAAGCCGAGAGGCAGAGGCAAGGAGGTTTACTTCAGCCATTACCCATTCCAGAGTAGAAGTGGGAGCACATTACTATAGATCTTGTATCCGGACTTCCACGATCTCCAGGAGAGAAATACGCGATTTGGGTCATCATTGACAGGTTGACCAAGTCGGCCCACTTTTTGTCTTTCAAGGTGGGTTTGTCTACGGAGAAGTTGGCAGAGATGTCTGTGAGGCAAATCATCATGATACATGGAGTTCCTATCAGCATAGTCTCGGATCGGGATAATCGTTTTACTTCTCATTTCTGGAGGAGTTTGCAGGCGAGTTTGGGCACTCAGCTCAAGTTCAGTACTGCATATCATCCCCAGACATATGGGCAATCAGAGAGGACTATTCAGACTCTCGAGAATATGTTGCGCACTTGTGTACTAGATTTTGGGGGATCTTGGGAGGACCATCTCCATTTGGTAGAGTTTGCTTACAACAACAGCTACCAGGCTAGTATATAGATGTCACCATTTGAAGCTCTGTACGGTCTAAGATGTCGTACTCCCTTGTCATGAAACGATATTGGAGAGAGATTTTTACTTGGACTAGAGATGGTTGTGGATGCAGCGGAGAAGGTTCAGCTGATCAGAAACAAACTTCGAGTGGCGCAGGACAGACAGCGGCATTGGGCCGATAGCCACCGGAGACCTTTGGAGTTCGAGGTATAGTTTTAGATTTTTGTTTTGTGCTTTTTATTGGTTGTATGTTATAGATTAAGTTCTTAAGGTAGTATTTTGTTCTAGGTGGGTGGTTTGGTATTTCTGAGGATTTCTCCGACACGAGGCACGATTCGCTTCGGTGGAGGCGGGAAGCTTAGTCCGTGATTTATCGGACCTTTCACTATTCTCGAGAGGGTTGGTACAGTTGCTTATATACTAGACTTGCCACCTGCATTGGAGGGAGTGCATGACGTGTTTCACGTATCGTAGTTGAGACGGTACGTGACAGATCCTAGTCACGTGTTGGATCACTCGGAGATAGACGTGGGCCCTACTCTTAGCTATCCAGAGCAACAAGTTGAGATTCTAGATCGGAGAGAGAAGGTGATGAGGAACCAGACTATTCCCTTGGTATACGTCGCATGGAGACATCACTCTCCTGGGGAGTCTACCTAGGAGAGAGAGGATGAAATACGGGAGCGTTATCCATATTTGTTTATAACTTGAGGTATGTTCTTTCATAGTTATGTTATGTTATGTTCTTTTGTTATGTTATGTTATTTTTTGGGGGTAGTTTTCATCTTTGAATTTCGATGACAAAATTATTTTAAGGAGGGTAGACTTGTCACTACCACATTTTCTTTGAAAGGGTATTTTGATTATTTCATAATTAATTAAATATTGTGCATCTGAATAATTATTTATTGTATTATTTTATTATTGTTAGATGTTAGTTTATTATTTTGGACTTGTGTTAGTGGACCTAACTATTTTAGTTTAGACTCATGGACCAACATGTATTAATTGTTAGAATTGAGCCTAAATAGAAGCTCATTCATTAGGAGGATGATTAATTTAATTAAACCATTAGAATAAAATATTTTCTCCTTAATTATTTCTTCATGAGAGGCCCCAAGGGGTATAATGGACATTACATAGTAGCTTGAGGAAGGGGCAAGGGGGCGGCCTACATAAAGAGGGGGGAAAAGTTTCTCTCTACTCTTTTCATTTCAAATCTAGATTTAGAATTTTCCTCAACAAAATTCCTTCATTTCCACATCATTTTTTTACCAACTTTTATCCCAATTTCTTCCCAAATCACCATTGGAGGCTAGTGGAGCAAGGATCTAGAAGGAGAAAGCAAGGATCTACAAAAAGGAGCAAGGATCTACAAGTTGGAGGCCAATAGATAAAATTTAGTTTTTCCCTTTAATTAGGTTCTAAATCTAAGAATTAACTATGAGAAATGAACCCATATGCATAGGCTACCCATAGGAATTGGAATTGAGTTCATAGGAGGCATATTGAGAAAGTTATGGTGCTTTTTGTGTCAATTTTAGGGGAATTCCGAGATTGACACTTGTTGTGTTTGTCAATTGATCCTAAGATATACTTGTCATGTGTTTGTGTATTTGTGTGTTTGTGAATAGTATCATATCCACAATTAGGTACGTATAGGTCGTATCCCAGCAATTTGGTGATACGTATTGATTTGGAGATTTTTCCTCCAACACGGGAGTTTGTGCATGTCACATTTTGACACGGACACGTAGATATGTGTTTAACTCTTCATATTGTTCATAAATAATATATTAGACTTTCTCGTGTCCTTCGGGGTACGTTTGATTATGTGGTGGACTCGTATCGCAAGCGTATCATAGATCTAGTGTGATACGGGTGCGATGCACTTCACGTGTTTGTTGCATTTAAATTCTAGATCTATTTCCTTGTTCTTAGTTATTGATAATATATGTATTCATATGTAGAAGTATAAGTATAAGTATTATATTTATATATATAGATAACTATATATATATGTATGTATATATGTATATAGATATATAAATACTATTGAATATATATCTATGTATCTTTTTGTATTGATTACATGTTATATATATATATATATATATATATATATATATATATATATATATATATATATGTTGATATATGTATATTGGTGTGTATGTTCTCATATGTTATCAATATGTATATATTGATAAATATATATATATAGGAGATACTATATCTATATAGGTATATGTGTATGTGAGGCTATGTATATATATGTATGGATACTATATCTAGTAGTGTCACGCCCCAGTCCCAAAATACGTAGGACTAGGACACATAAGTATGCCAGCCGCATGGATATGGCACTCCAATATATGGAAACCATAACGCATACGTACGCTGTATTATGAATGATAAATCCATAAGTGGTAAAAGCTATCACAAGTCACCGGGTATAGTCTAAATCTCATCCGCAGAAAATCAATATAAATAAATACCCAATATCTATATACTAGATCATAATATGAAGTATCAAAAGAGGATAGTTGGATGGAAACAAATCCACTGCCGAACTAGAATATAAAAACAAACACAACAATAAGTACATCACCAATAATCACTAGGCCCGAAGAGAAGACATCCTCGAAATATAAGTAACCAGTCGGGATCTGTGCTCCTGTGAATACTCATGAACATCTACACCTGGAAAGGGACAAGGTCCTCAGAGGGACATAACAAGATACATAGAAGCATGCCAATAAAGTACTGAAATAAATATCCAATGGGTCGCCTAACCATCTATGTGAATGCAGTTTGAGAACAACTTTCTAATAAGTGGGCTATTTGGCCATAAAATAGGATTGGCGTGACTCTCTCAGAGAATCAGGGGCCTACAAAGCATGTCATCTTTTGAACGACAGATGACGCCAAGTAGTATAGGGGTCATCACGATGGCGTATCTCCGGCGGAGCGTACAGATTACATAAAAGAAAAGTGCAAAGGAGCCCAAATGCGGTACTTGTTGTTCTCCCCACCCCATGCTCTAAGCATGTCACATCCATGACACAATTTGGTTCATAGCCTATTTTTAGTACAATAGCCCAACCCTGCAACCAAACAAGGACAAGGATTGGACCACCATACTACAATAGGCTATGTCCATAGACTACTAATAAATGCTAAGTCTTCTAGCATACATAGTTTCTATCAACAGTTATCCCTAACGCACGGCTCATACGTACAGGAGGCCAGACCTGTCACGTAGTCCATGATCTATATGAGACTCACACTCGTGTAACAGCTGTGTCACGGCCAATAAAACCTAATGATGCTTTATGATAATAGGGTGGTCTCATAAACAAGGTCAATGCATATACATAATAAAAATAATCACGACGACACCGTCGTTGCACCCAATTTTTCTTGGACGCATATTTTATATATAGCAGTTAAAATATAAGAACTAATGACAGAAAATAAAGATGCATGCAACATATGGAATAAGAATAACTGTACAATGGCAAGATATACTTGTCTGGCAAGAGAGCTGTAAAATATAACGTCTAGATGTCAAACACCAAGAGTCAGAAATTATGGCCTCAGAATAAAGTCTCCGGATGCTGAAATGAACATCACCAACATTCCCAGAGTAAGCGAAATAGCTAGAAAATACTACCCTTTCGTCCAATTTGGAAACAGGGGCAAAACGGTAATTTTGGGTCAAAGCGAGCTCCACATGTGGGCCACTTTGCATCGAAAAGCGTGCCAGAGGTAAAATTCTCTAAATGGGATAAATTATAGGTCAAACAAACTCTAAATGTCAGTATGAACTCAACGGTATATCCAAATATGGATTCCGGTGCGCCAAACACAATTTCGTCCAAAAAGTCAACCGTGGGGCCCGCTATTAGGCGACTTGGTCAACTATCTCAGAATTACGTAAAAATTGGGTCACAGGACCAGCGCGATACCACGAGTCCATTGGTATAAGTTTTGTCATATTCTGACAAGCGTGCACTAAATGGCATGATATTTTATAAAAGTTGCGACACGGGAGATTTTCTGCAGATATGGACTGATTCTGACGCGCACACGCGTCCAAATCAGTTTTCGCGAAAGTCCACATATATGGGTATACTGTGCACACCTTTTGGTACACTCGGTACGAGATGGGGCGATCCCGTTTGGCGGGGCGCGCTCCGTATCATAATTTTTAGAATTTAGAAAAAGCATATTTTTGGGGTTTTCCATCGAATTTAATTCTATACACAGCAACTCATAAATTATTGTATTTGACAGAAAATAAACTAGGTTAAGTGGTTTTCGCATACCAAAAATAAAAATTGAATTCGGATCTCTGTGGTGGGAGATACGAATCCGTGAACATAGGTAGTTACCGCAGTTTTCTACGATCCCAAAAGTTATTATTTTTTGCCAACTTGGTTGTTGTTTTCGCCTAGGTTTACGCGTTGTTCGAGGTCAACTAACATACAGATATGGAAGGGGGTTAAGTTGTGAACATATCGGTGAAGACGGGGTCGATTTTGGTCGAGTGGGGATACGAAAAACAGGGCTTGAACACAGGTACGTTATAGTCAATTTCTGCAGTCGCGGCGCGCGGTCACATGTTTGTGCGGTCACGCGGCGGGCGGCGGTGGTTCCCCGGCGGCTCTGGGCTGAAGACTTCGACGGCGGTTTGGTCGAGAGGAAGAGATAGGGTTTACGGTTAGGGTTTTGGGTTACTAGCATATATATTAGTAGAGCATGGGGAAACAGAGCTGTGAGGGGTTTGCGTTTGGCAGCTGTTGCTGCTTGCAATATATATGGGGTTGAGTTTTGCATGCGGGTAGGCTAAGGTGTTAACGGGTTAGGTATTACGATCTAGCGGGTAGGGTAGGTTTTATAGTAATGGGTTAGGGTTCGTTAGGGTTTAATTTTTTTCCAATTCTTTTTCTTTTTCTTTCTATTTTCTTTTTTATTTTTTTTCTAATTCTATTTCTTTTTCTAAGAATTATATATGTATATATATACATATATATATATATATATATATATATAGAAAATTTTAGGAATTATATTAGTGCATACCATAAATCTACTCAACCGTCCAAAGGGTCTCCTACATGGAATAAATTAGAAAAAAATTATAATTGCTCCATAAATTCCTAATTGCACAAATACCTAGAAATAAAAATTAAATAAATTTTATTTCCTCTAATTATCTCATAATTACTATAAATAAATTAAATAATTAATTAAAAAGGTTAATACAGTTTTTAGAATTAGAGATTTTATATTCTACCCAACTTTTAAAAATTTCGTCCTCGAAATTAAAACTAAGCCACGATAGAAAGTAAAGGATGGTATAAGAGAGAGATTTGCAGCTTATTCTGTACCTTCCTCCATCCTAACCTCCATGATTTTCCAATTATCATGGAGATGTTTGGAGAGATATAAATTGCATTGTTTAAAATGCAAGGCTAGGTTTAAATGTGGGGTGATATTTTGCGTTGCACATTCCGAAAATCATGAAAAAAATTCATATGGAGGAGAATTAGGTTTCTTCATGTGTCATGTCCAATGGAGTGGACACCTCAATGCACATTTATAGAAAAGCACCCAACAATTAGAAAATTGCACAAAGATGGAAATTGGGTTAAATTAATTAAAATTAATGCGCAAGGTGTTCTGGAATTAATTAGAAGTACATGGGACTAAAATTGGGTAGGACACAAGTGTCATGGACATAGAGGGCTCAGGATAGGATATTATCAAAAATTGGGTTGCACGAAATGGGTCAAGATTATGTCTCTAATTTTGATTGGAACGCACAAGGATACAAGTTGGAATTAATTTAGGATTAAGAAATAACGTTTGCGACGAATGTTGTACGACTAAAATATAGCACAAGGGAGATTAATTATAAGTTGCACAAACGTCAGAATGGAAGTTTGACACGTCTAGGACAAGGGTGTAGAATTTGTAGGAAGGCAGTGGCTAGTGTAGTGCTCCAATTATCGAAGCAACGATAAGGTACGCTAAGTGATATAATTATTGTAAAATTAAATAAAAATACCGTGTTCTATTTTTTAATTGGATTCAAACTAGCCTTAGTCTCACTATCTAAGCCAAGCAGGTCTAATTTTGGGTGAGGAGGTTTACAATCTACCCAGCTTAAAAATAATTTCATCCTCAAGATTAAAATAAGGAATAATTTGTTAACTCCTTCACATTCGCATATAAGACAAGTCAATCGTAATCTCTTCCAAAATTTAAAATCTATTCAAAATCTATTGTAATCACTTTCAAAATTAAGATAATCACTGTTCAAATCAAAATTCAACCTATCATAATTTCTTCTCACTTTTTTAAATCATCAACATCCAAATTTAAATTGAATCCATATAACATCTTCAATATTTAATTAAACCACATCAATTTTTATATCACGATCTCCAACTATCATAATCTCCTTAAAAAAAAATTCTAATCCAATATTATTCCTATTTTCACGTATGAATTTTATATTCTTCAAATTTTTAAATTCACTTCACATCCTCAATATTTCCAATAGGTAATTCTACAATCAAAATTTAACTTTTAATTCAAATTATCAAATTTGGAATTCAATCCGTCAATGTTTATGTTTAGAGTTCCATTTATTTTTCTCAAGATTTAAATCGATGATTCAACCTTCAATATTTAAAATTTTAAATCATGTGCCCAAGTATAAATATTTGGTCCGCAATACCAAGATATAAATTTTTATTAAATCCTCGTTATCTTAATCATTCTTCTAAAATTCTTAATATTTAAAATGACTTAATCTCTCAATTTTAACCTTACTTGATCACCATCTAAAAGAATTTATCTCAAGTTAACAATATAATTTCTACCCAAGTTAGAATTTATCCATCTATCACATAAGGCTATACATCTAAGAAAATTATTCCTCAATTTATTTACTCATGTTATTCAATCCTCAATACTTTAACACCAATTATATCATATATGATATGCCCTTAATCAATTATAAAAGATAGTCACCAAATAATGCGATTGGTCTATGGGGTATATCTAGTACTATCAATGTATCAAACTTATACCAAGCACGAGGTTTCGTCTTTTCGAAATAAGGGAAGACGAAAAACAATGATAAAGAGTTCAAGGGAAAGGTACTAGAATAGAAGTATGGAGATCATGGCGATTAAAGAATTCCAAAGGGAATTGTCAAGACAGTTGTGGATTGAAATTCTATTTTAGTAATTCCTATTCACATGCTCGTATCAGTACAATTATGTAACTGATATGATCCGCTCAGACATATCTAGAGGGCAAGTACATGCGTATACTAGTCAACTATATATCTCAATCCACGTAAAGTATTATTGCGAAGGATGAATCAAGCGCACTATGGTTGATTAGACCGTAATACACTGATTTCAAAATGTATTATTGTAGTACTCCAATAATATATGTCATGAACAAGCTCGATAAAGAATAAGCTTGCAAAACTAGGCTATAATAGCAGCATAAGTCAAGGTAGTACAAAAATTATAAATACGCTGGATTATGATGAGAGAAGGTACAAATAATTCAATTCTCAAAGGGATAAGACTCTACAGTTGTCATATTAACTCCTTGTCTAAGTCGCTAGTCGACCAAATAGGGTATGGGCCTCTAAAATTTACAGTCTGGATAAACATTATCGTCTTATGCTAGCATATAGTTAGTGTCATTCAATTATACTTCATTAATGGGTCAAGAGGACTATGTAACACTAGGTTATGAGGCATACTACCCAACTTAAAAGAATTAAATTAATATTGTAATTGCCTTAAGGGTGTTCCACAAATTAACCTTGTACTTGCAAATAAAGTAGAAACTCTTATTAGGGTACACGAGGAAAAGATCTTGGTACTTATTAGGGTATTCTCTCGTATTATATAGGTAGTGGTCATCTTAAGTCTTAATCATAGTGCTCATAGAACAAGTGTTAATAGTAAGGATAAAAGAGTTACTGGCCTTCAAGGGAAAATAGGATATAACTCGTATCGAGGTGGGGGTACATGTTACGCGATTTAAAACTAAGGGATAATCAGGTCACAATCTACAAGAATAACTTAAAACTATCAAGTTCTAACTACCAAGCATAGAAATTCAAAATTTTAAAATTACAACTATAATCCTAGCAAGCTATATATCCTAACATAGAATAAAATTACTTGGTCTATAATCAGAGGTGTCAGGTGGCACGAGTTGAAAGATGAAGAAAAGAAGGACGTAATTTTAGTCGTCGCACAATTAGTGAATGTTAAGGGTTCAAAGGAACAAGTCATAAAACTAAATAGAAAGACTCTAGATAATGTCATGGTTTTTTGAGGGAAGGTGGTTTCTAATCTCTTTGTTCGAGGTATGATCAAGAAAAATATTCTAGTCATTCCTCTTGGCTTCCTAAGATACTGTTCTGCTAATATCAAGACAAGAAGCTAAAGTTGTAGTTCTCTAGTACTATCTCACCATGAAAAGATAGGTTAGTCCTAATATTTAACCTTGGATTTCTATTGGTTCCTCGATGCTAGGGTCAAACAATATGGTCAGATTTATAGCTAACCCTAGTAGTGCCTATACTACTCTTAAGTCATCCCCAATTATCAAGGGATAATGGTCAATCAATCTAAAGGTAAGAGATGCTAGGGTTCATTAGGTATTAAGGAATGCTAGGGTTCACTAGATATTCTAAACTTAGTGATGTGTCAATACTCTAGTTGTAATCTTAATAGGAATATTATCCAAATTATCATCTACAACAAGGATTTCTATATTCTAGGAGAATGTCGTACTCAAGGAACTATTAGGGAAGCACATGATTCAAGCAGGATGTGATAGAACAGATAGGAAGGAAGATAATTCACAGTCAATTATGGATGAGATCCTATACTCTAATCCTAGGTGCAGGCTTGCTCGGCAAAGTAACGTAACCGAGACAATATGCTCCCGACCTGCATGGGCCACCACTAAAAACATGTCACGCTCCAGTCCCAAAATACGTAGGACTAGGACACGTAAGCATGCCAGTCGCATGGTATGGCACTCCAATTTATGGAAACAATAACGCATACGTACGCGGTATTATGAATGATAAATCCACAAGTTGTAAAAACTATCACAAGTCACCGGGTATAGTCTAAATCTCATCCGCAGAAAATTAATATAAATAAATAACCAATATCTATATACTAGATCACAATATGAAGTATCAAAAGAGGATAGTCGGATGGAAACAAATCCACTATCGAACTGGAATATAAAAACAAACACAACAATAAGTACATCACCAATAATCACTAGGCCCGAAGAGAAGACATCCTCGAAATATAAGTAACCAGTCGGGATCTGTGCTCCTGTGAATACTCATGAACATCTACACCTGGAAAGGGACAAGGTCCTCAGAGGGACATAACAAGATACATAGAAGCATGCCAATAAAGTACTGAAATAAATATCCAATGGGGTCGTCTAACCATCTATGTAAATGCAGTTTGAGAACAACTTTCTAACAAGTGGGCTATCTGGCCATAAAATGGGATTGGCGTGACTCTCTCGGAGAATCAGGGGCCTACAAAGCATGTCGTCTTTTGAACGACAGAGGTCGCCAAGTAGTATAGGGGTCATCACGATCGCGTATCTCCGACGAAGCGTACGGGTTACATAAAAGAAAAGTGCAAAGGAGCCCAAATGCGGTACTTGTTGTTCTCTCCACCCTATGCTCTAAGTATGTCATATCCATGACATGATTTGGTTCATAGTCTATCTTTAGTACAATAGCCCAATCCTGCAACCAAACAAGAACAATGATTGGAACACCGTACTATAATAGTCTATGTCCATAGACTACTAATAACTGCTAAGTCTTCTAGCATACAAAGTTTCTATCAACAGTTATCCCTAACGTACGGCTCATACGTACAGGAGGCCAGACCTGTCACGCAGTCCGTAATCTATATGAGACTCACACTCGTGTATCAGGTGTGTCACGGCCAATGAAACCTAATGATGCTTCATGATAATGGGGTGGTCTCATAAACAAGGTCAATGCATATACATAATAAAAATAATCACGACGACACCGTCGTTGCACCCAAGTTTCCTTGGACACGTATTTTATAAATAGCAGTTAAAATATATGAAGTAATGACAGAAAATAAAGATGCATGCAACATATGGAATAAGAATAACAGTACAATGGCAAGGTATACTTGCCTGGCAAGAGAGCTGCAAAATGTAACGTCCAGATGTCAAACAACAAGAGTCAGAAACTACGGTCTCAGAATAAAGTCTCCGGATGCTGAAATAAATATCACCAATATTCCTAGAATAAGCAAAATAGCTAGAAAATACTACTCTTTCGTCCAATTTGGACACAGGGGCAAAACGATAATTTTGGGTCAAAACGGGCTCCACATGTAGGCCACTTTGCAACGAAAAGCGTGCCAGAGGTAAAGTTCTCTAAATGGGACAAACTATAGGTCAAATAAACTTTGAATGTCAGTATAAACTCAATGGTATGTCCAAATATGGATTCCGGTGAGCCGAACACAATTTTGCCCAACAAGTCAACCGTAGGGCCCGCCAATAGGCAACTTGGTCAACTATCTCAGAATTGCGTAAAAATTGGGTCATAGGACCAGCGTGATACCAAGAGTCCGGTGGCATAAGTTTTATCGTATTCTGACGAACGTGCACTAAATGGCGCGAGATTTTGCAAAAGTTGTGAAACGGAAATTTTTTACGGATATTGACAGATTTCGACGTGCACACGCGTCCAAATCAGTTTTCGATAAAGCCCACACGTCTGGGTATATTGTGCGCACCTTTTGGTATACTCGGTACCCGACGGGGCGGTCCCGTTTGGCGGTACGTGCTCCGTATCACAATTTTTAGAATTTTAAAAAAGCAGATTTTTGGGGTTTTCTATCTAATTTAATTCTACACACAGCAATTTATAAATTATTGTATTTGACAAAAAATAAACTAGGTTAAGTGGTCTTCGCATACCAAAAAGAAAAATTGAATTCGGATCTCTATGGTGGGAGATACGAATCCGTGAACATAGGTAGTTACCACAGTTTTCTGCGATCCCAAAAGTTATCGTTTTTGCCAACTTGGTCGTTATTTTCGCCTAGGTTTACGTGTTGTTCGATGTCAATTAACATTCAGATATGGAAGGGGGTTAAGTTATGAACGTACCGGTGAAGACGGGGTCGGGCGGGGGCACGAAAAACTGGGCTTGAACACAGGTACGTTGCAGTCAATTTCTGCAGTCGCGGCGCGCGGTCACGCGGTTGTGTGGTCACGCGGCGGGCGGCGGTGGTTCCCCGGCGGCTCCGGGCTGAAAACGGCGGCGGTGGTTTGGTCGAGAGGAAGAGATAGGTTTTAGGGTTAGGGTTTTGGGTTACTAGCATATATATAAGTCGAGCGGGGGGGAACAGAGCTGTGTGGGGTTTGCGTTTGGCAGCTGTTGCTGCTTGCAATATATATAGGGTCAGGGTTTGCAAGCGGGTAGGCTAAGGTGTTAACGGGTTGGGTATTAAGGTCTAGTGGGTAGGGTAGGTTTTATAGTAATAGGTTAGGGTTCGTTAGGGTTTAATTTTTTTCCAATTCTTTTTCTTTTTCTTTTTCTTTTTCTTTTTCTTTTTCTTTTTCTTTGTATTTTTTTCATTTCTTTTCTAATTCTATTTCTTTTTCTAAAACTTATATATGTATATATATACTTATACATATATATATATATATATATATATATATATATATATATATATATATAGAAAACTCTAGGAATTATATTAGTGCATACCATAAATCTACTCAGTCGTCCAAAGGGTCTCCTACACGAAATAAATTAGAAAAAATTTATAATTGCTCCATAAATCTCTAATTGCACAAATACCTAGAAATAAAAATTAAATAAATTCTATTTCCTCTAACTAGCTCATAATTATTATAAATAAATTAAATAATTAATTAAAAAGGTTAATACGGCTCTTAGAATTAGGGGTTTTACAAGTAGTGCATAGGTATATGTACATATCTATGTGTGTATGGTTATATATATATATATATATATATATATATATATATATATATATATATATATATATATATATATATATATATATATATTGTATATATGAGGGTATGATTACTTGGGTATATATATATATATATATATTGATAAGTGTATATATATCTATGTGTACATATATATATGTAGAGGAATCCATGTATACGTATGTGCGTTGTTATTGTGTGTGTATGTGTGCAAGAGGGGGGTTGAGGCTCGGCTTGCAGAATCTACAGGGGCAGCAGCAGTTACCAGCAGCAGCAGCCGCAGCTTATTGAAGCAGCAGCAGCAGTTATGTAAACACCCTCACCAAAAATAGAAATTTTGTGTGTATTTTATATTAGTATATTTATTATAGATTATTTTAAATATTAAATTTTTTTAAAGTATTTTTTTAGTTAATTAGAAAATAAATTTATTGATATATTTACTTATATAAATATTTATTTAGAATTATTTTTAGACAATTTTAGATTTTTGAAGATTTTTCTTGAATTTTTGGGTAATTAAAACATAGGAAACATAAACTTGTAGGACTTTCATGATTTATTATGAGACCATACTTGCATATTGTTTCTACCAAATATTTAATTTAGGTTAAAATATTTAATTATATTTTTTGTAATTTATTTAGAATTTTAAGAAATTTATTTAGATCTTTGAAATTATTTAGGATTTATTTGGATATATATAGTCTTAATATTAGATAGATGCTAATTTAATATTAATAGATATTAATAAGATTATACATAAATTATTTGTTTTATCTTTAATTCTATTTAATATTATAAATTATTGAGATAAGTTTAAACTATATTTTAAATTAATTCAAATCCTGAGCCTACTAGGAAAATAACTTCATGCATATCCTATCCTTATTTAAACTGATCATAATCATATCCAAATTAGCCAATCCTACACGTATTAAATTAAATAGTCTCCACCATTATAAATACCTATTAGACTTATGAAATAAACTCATCTTTCATATTTTTCTTCCCAAAACTTCTCCATTTTTCGTCTAAAAATAGTCAAAATTCATCATAAAATCAGCCTCATTTTCTAGTAGTTATGACGATTTAAAAAGACGATATCTCCTAGCTCCGGACTCCAAACGCGCTCTAGTTTTTTTTGTTAGAACCATATCAAGGTTAGTTTTCTGAATATATAAATTATTTTAGTAATTTCAGAACCTATTTTTTCAGAATATTTTAAAAGTGTCAGTTGTCCGAAATGAGATATATTTTCGTATTTTCGAGATTTTGGGAGATCACGAACTCGAAATTATGAGCTGTTTGAAGTTTCAAAAATCTAACATGATGAACTTACATAAAACTATTTTTTCAGAATTTAATATGCAAGTTTAGTCTACTGTAAAATTTGTGCAACATAGACATAAATAAGAAACTACCGAAACCTGTCATCTGTGCGCCCTTGTGGCCATAACTCTTTACCGACTTGTGATTTTATAAAACTGTCGGTTTCAGCGTTCATGTAGCGTTAAAATCTATGGGATTCATAAATCTAGGATTTAAGTTGGTTGACTTTTTGGTCAACGGATTGCCTCGATTTGCGTACCACGGATCACAAATCCGTAAAGTTGACTTTCTTTGGACCAAAATTAGAGTTTAACATTAAAATCAGATTATAATAAGATTAAAATATTTTTTAGGTTATTTTATTCAGTATTAAAATAGATTAAAATGGAGGAACCTATTCACCCACTTTTGTAACCTAACTTGTTTAATTTATGTGACGGGTAGATCGGACGACGCCTTGAGTTGGGACTTCATCCTTTTCAGACCAAGCAAGTATACCTTACCAAATTATTTATAGTACTTTGCATGCTATTTATATTTCTGTATATTTATTGCATGTGTAGTTTCGTTCAGTCATTACTATATATTATATATGTTGACACACACTTGACACCTAGTATCATGAGAGGACAACCATTAGGCGTATGGGCTTTAACCACTCTGGTAAACCATAGTATCTAGCTTGCACTACGGTAGTATGTCGCGCTGGTTGCTACCCCCGCGGTATGTCAATTTCTGGAGTCTCGCTGGTCACTACCCCGACGGTATATCGATTTTTGGTGCCCCCTGACGTGTGTGTGAGTTGTGAGATTTAGATCGAGTAGCCTACCCTTGCCGATACGTTAAAAAGTTGTCCTTATTTGCATTCATATAGATTATCTTGTACAGTATACTTATATATTTTTAAATATTATGCATGTTTACTGTATTCAATTGCATGCTTCTATGTATCTTGTTATGTCTCTCTGAGGACCTGGCCCCTTGCCAGGTATAGACGAACATGAGTACCCGCAGGAGTACGGACCCAGACCTGACGTATTACTTTCTGTCGAGGAGACCTTACCCACTGAGCATCATTGATTATCTCTAGCGAGGGATACTTTAGCTGACACTCTTATATCATCACCTTATTTTATATTGGTCATTTTACTCTTCTCTCTCATTTTTAGTTGTTATAGTCATTGGTAGTGGATTTGTCTCCACCCGACTATCATTTATGGATTATTCAGACTCTTTATTCTAGCTTAGTTATATTCTTTTCTATGACTTATTGTGTGGATGAGATTATTATTTCTATGACTTGTGATAATATAGATACCACATGTGAGTTTTATTCATATTACGGCGTACGTGCGTATTATGGTTTCCATATATTGGAGCTGTTATATACATACAGCTGGCATGCTTACGTGTTCCTAGTCCTACGTATTTTGGGACTGGGGTGTGACATATTTTTGTGGTGGCCCATGCAGGTCGAGAGCATATTATCTCGGTTACGTTACTGTACCGAGCAAGCCTGTAATTAGGATTAGAGTATAGGATCTCATCCACATTTGACTATGACTCATCTTCCTTCCAATCTGTTATATCTAAATAATCGCATCTTGCTTGATTCCTGTGCTTCCCTAATAGTTCCTTAAGTATAGCCTTCCCCTAGAACATAGGAACCCTTGTTGTTAGAATAATAATTAAGGTAATATTTCTACCAAGAATTGACACACCATTAAGTTTAGAATATCTAGTGAACCCTAGCATTCCTTATTTATAGATTGGTTTAACATTATCCTTTGATGTATTTATGAAGACTTGAGAGTAGTATAGACACTACTAGAGTTAATTAGAAATTTAACCTATTGTTTGATCCTAGTATTGAGGGGCCACTAGAAATCCAAGATTGAATATTAGGACCAAACCTAACTTGTATTATGAGATAGTATTATCGAACTATACATTTAGATTCTTGTCTTGATGTTAGCAGACAGTACCCTAGGAAGCCAAGAGGAAAAATAACACTTCCCTAGATCATACCTCGAACACAGAGATTAGCAAACCACTTTTCCCTTAGAAAACTATGATATTATCTAGAGTCTTTCTATTTAAATTCAATCCCGTTCCTCTAAAAACTTAGCGCTCGCTATTTGTGAGACGACTAATTGTGTTCTGCTTTTTTTTCAACTCGTGCCACCTAACCCTTGAATCCTTAAATATTAACCCTTTTGTTCTATAAGCACTATGATTAAGACCTAAGATGACCATTACCTATGGAGTTTTATAATAGGATACCCTAATAAGTACCAATATCTTTTCTCGTATATCCTAACAGGAGTTCTACTTTATCCTTAAGGCGGTACAATATTAGAAATTATTTTAAGTTATGTAGTATGCCTCATAACTCATTGATGTTATTATTTGTTTCCAGCTTATTATTTAGCATTTCTTCTGACTCATTGATGTTATTATTTGACTCATGAGTGTATTGTGACTATTCTATACTTCTATCATATTCGTGCTCTTTTCCATCTTAGATCTGTGATTGAGTATATTGATATTGTTGGTGGCTCATTATATTGTTAGATAGATTATCCAAATAGTGTTCTACCACTGATTCTTCGGCGTAGACTGAACGTTGTTTTCGACTTTCATCCTTACACCGGGTGCGGGTCATGACAAGTGGTATGTGTGACTTTAATGACCATAAAACTATTAGACCCATCTATGCGTCATGACCCGATCACTTGTATCCGTGCTGATACACTTACTACGTGCTATGTGTTCCTACGTGCTAAGTGTTCCTACTCGATTATATTACATGTTTGCACTATGGGGTACCTATGTGCTAAGTAACGTATGATATGACTCAATCTCCAGCATAGACATAAGGGTTAGTCAATGACCAAGCCTGGCTAGGATCTATTGATTGTTGCATCACGCTGGGGTGAATCCAAATTGAACTATCAAGTGACAAAGTGGATTCGTATCTAGCATGGCCGTGCTACGGTACATCATATAAGAGGAATACCATGTGACCACATCATGAGATTTCAGTTAACATTAGGGTTAACTAGGCAACTAAATTTGTAGAGCATTGGGAGGGAATTAAATCTCGAGAAAGTGCCTAACTAGCCACCTCTAGTCATCTGAATTGGGGTGTGCAGGCTAGTCTCCATGGATATTTTTTAAATTCTCATTAGTGGATGGCAATATCTAAATACTATATGATACTATGTGTTCTATGCGATCTTAGCACGGTGGCCTTACGAGGGACCGGTGCATACTACTATGTGTTATGTGGCGATTTATGGCTCGGCTAACCCTTCTAGTACCTAGTTCGATCTGAGGATTCCTATATGCATAATATCTCTGGGATAACCTAGACTTCATCTAGTAAGTCGTACAAGTGATTGGTCGATTATATAACTGTGCATGTTTGTGCATTGTATATGTTGTCAAATAGTCAAGAGACATGGACTATCATGGTGCGATGGTTTAACCCTTGTCCTTGTTTGGTTGTAGGGTTAGATTGTTGTGTTAGGATAGGCTATGAACCAAAACTACGAGACAGGACTATATGTATATATATGTATCTATTCCATAACCTAATTTTATTTCTGTATTTGTGCTTCTTTTGTGGTACTAGCTATTTGGGGTCTAACCCTACTGGTTTTGCATGGCCAGGTTTAGAACCAGCACCCGAGGATCAAGCGTACTCCCCCTGAATAATGGCGTGCACTATGCGGATAGCCACTGAGGGAAACGAGTGGGTCTCTTCTTTCCTGCTCGTTAATTCATATTTTACTCATTTTGGACGTTTAGCCAACGACACTTGTTAGCCGTGAATCTAGATATCTAGTTTCCTACATGATTGTAATTAATCAGATTGCAGCTGATCATGGTCATGTACTCTTATTACTCTTCCAGCCTTCTCATTTTTGCATAACTGGTTTCTTGAATGTTGTGGCAGGACGTTTGGGATGCCTTACTTCCTTGTCATATAAGTTATATATTTACTCTTCTTATTTAACTGATTGAGACATTAGATGTTCTATGTGACCCTAAGTTACTTGCTTGTAGTACGCACCCTCTTGTCTAGCTACAGTCATGATCGTCGTACGATATTCTATACCTTGTACGAGGGAGCTGGCCATGTCCGTCTTCGTATTCCGGTACTGGGGCGTGACAGAAAAAGAACCAAAAAAATCTAATGTAAGTAAAATTATTATATTTTAGTCGTAAATGATCATAGTTACTTTTTTAAATCGTTGACAGACTTATTATATTTTACTCGTAAATGATCATAGTTAGTTTTTTTTTGTAGATGGCTAACGAAAATGACGGTCGTATTCCGGGTGGACCGACTACCAACCTTATTATTAAGCAACGTAAAGACCACATATCTAGTCGAATATTTACCAGAGAGGTAATTTTTTAAATTATAAGTTTGCAAGTTAAGTAATTTTCACATAAAACATAATGCATATATTTTTTATAGTTATACGATCATGATATTGATTTACGAATTCGGATCCATATACAATGGCGGACCGAAAGAAACTATCGTACGTGAGAGCTAAATTTTGCCCAAAAGGCTTTGGTGGAATCCTTTGGATTCCACTATATAGATTGAATTAGATATTTAATCCACGATATTCATCTAGTTGTAAGTCTTGCGGAGCGTTGGTGGCATAAACGTAATATTTTCCAACTCCCATTCGACGAGATGACGATCACCGTATTTGATCTTATATTATATATGATCGGTTCACCATTTATCATCTGGCAGACCGTGTTCTTCGACAATTCGGGATGAGTCAAATAATTCTTGATGATCCACCGACTGTCGGTTATGAGCCAGCAAATACAATACACTGAATCCTTGATCTCTTTCCTGATTGGAATAATCAGTTCGAGAATTATAGTGTGAGGGACATGTCTCCCGGACTAAAATTTGTTGATGAATGTAAGTTCTAAGTTACTCATTATTTGGATTGATTTAGGATAAATAGTTTACTAAAATTTTGTTTACATTATGCAGACATTGGTAACTTAGATTATAGGCAATGGTGGAGATGCCCTCTTATGAGCAACCGAGTATACAAATATGAGGAGCAAAGGTTCAAGAGTAGATCCGTAGATTAATTCACAATCATTATTCCCATAGTCGTTGTCACTATCATCATCATGATTAGATTCATCTGATGAATGACCTTCTTGGAAAAATAAAATAATTTGTTGAGAAGAACTAGCACCCGAACTAACATGCTGGTATTCAAAAAATATTCACTATTTCTATTATCTAATATTGCTGCTACTTTAATAACATATATTTTTATATAAAGTAATTATGAATTAATCTTAAGAATATAATTCGATGCATCTTCACTATCTATCAAAAAATAATTAGAACCAAAAACAAACTTCAGAATAAAATCGTAATGAATAGAACAACATTCAATAATATGATTACGTATATTTTCAAAAATAATATTCGGATAAGTTAAATTTTGTTGGCTTTCTCCTCCTTTGTAATTTAACCCATTTACTTTACCTCAATGCGAGCATACAATACTTACGCTATGATCCATGACGGTTGAGAACTTTTGTCACGCCCCGGTCCCGCAGGGCCGTTCGTCCTCGCCTTGGTCCCTACGGAACCGATCGTCCTCGCACGGGCGTGATGCCGTGCAAGCCTAAAGTGCGCTTGCACAAGGCCAAAGCTTTGAAACAAGGGCAAGTAAGCTATTCAATATCTGAAGCAGCGGCACATAACATTGTAGAAAAGTGAAGATCACAATGGCATATGAAAATAAGCTCTTTTATTGATATCGAAATTGTTACAAGCGGCGCATGGACGAGGTTACAGATCGCTCAAGCACTCTTCTCTCGATTACAATGATACCGTTCCATACATTATGTCCCTTTATACAAAAGCAACTCAAAGCAGGCCCAACTCGATGCGGCTCCAGGCATCGACTCCAGATTTCCGGTTCCTTGGGATGAGGCACGGCTATCGCTTCCTCGGACGAACGAGCACCTGAGAACAAGCAGACTGTTGGTGGGTCAGCACTTTATGCAAGTACTGGTGAGATAAAACAACTGAACAGAAGCTACACCCCCTGAAACCCACACTAAGTAGACTTGTGGCAAAATATTGCATTTCTAGTGATCTTGCTAATTTTACCTAAGTTCGTTTCATGCAGTTCTAGCAGAGTCATATTACATCTTTTGAAATATAACTTTGAAACAGTTTTGCATATTCAAACTATAAGCATACAATTGGGACAGTGCTCTATCGTGCAGTGCGCAGCATGTATTGTGCATCACAATCTATCTCGTTAGGGCAAAGTTAATCTAGCAGACTGAAAATATCGAATCAAGGCAAGCATCTCAAGTGGACTGTCATATCTTCAAGCATTTAAGGCAACATATCCATATACATGAAGTACTAACAGAAACTCAACGGTGCAGACTAGATGAATAAGCAGGCTTATGTATAAACTCATATTATTTCTTACCCACGGTCGAACGGTTATCCCTGCAGCAGACACACAAGTTAGCCACAATTTGCATAATATAATGTATACAGTTCTCTAGTTTTCCTGTTCGTCCCTGCATCAAACAGTTAGGTATGCAAGAAGGCTAGCCTAGCATACGCCCTAACTACATGATGGTCCCCTCCACGGGATTAGCAGTTGGGACGTACAAGCCCATCTCACTAATAGACTTGTCTTTGGTCTACCCAAGAACGTACAAGCCTTGGGTATCTAGATCTCTTCCCGGACCGAACGATCCCCAGTGCCCCAGGAACCGCTCGAGAGATAATCCTTGTGCACAAGTTGTCCTGACCAAATGCATGAATGCAAGCCCTATCAGAAAAATATGCTATCATGCAACTGATGAACAATGCACAACAAGTCTATCTCTTCTTTTCTCTTTTCTCTTTTCTCAAGTCCAGATAGCCGAAGCTCATTGTCTTTATGCACGTTGCCTAATAGCCACACCTGTTAAGCCTCGAGGTGGACTATTAGTCTAGATTCACAAGTTCACGCTATTCTCCAAGTTTGTCTTTTCACAAGCCAACTATAACACATATTCAAGCAAGCTAACTCTTAAACAAGTAACAAGCAAGAACAGTTCTTATAACTCTAGCATGCAAATTCTATCTCTTGTGGACAAGCATTCTAGTATTCCAGTCTAGCATACGATATAAGTGCAAGCAATCCTTTTTACTCTTGTTATTAGCATGGCAAGGTTCTATCTCGTTTCAGACAAGCATTCTAGTTCTCTTATTAGGCAAGCAAGCAGATTCGTTTTAATGACAAGCTATGTGAGTTTTCTTATTAGCATACTGAGTCGGTTCTATCTTTCTTCTTATGAAACAATCTTATTAAGCAACAAGCATTCAAAAACTCAGATTCATTATTAAGTCGTGCAAGAATCAGAGAATGCAGTTCTGTCCACTCACATTGATTAATCGGCCGGGAACTCTCCGAGAAGACTTCCGTTCGAGCAAGCAAGGCGATCCCACTTGTACATAGCGCCTGACGCGGAGCGGGGCACTACATACTTACCCACCAACAAAGAGTTTCGTCCTCGAAATTCAAGGAGAAACTCACGATAACACAGAGCAGCGATAGTCCTCATCCCTCACCCTCCTTAATCAAAACTCAGCAAATCCAGAAATCACAAATCACTTCTCAAGCAATGAAAACAAATCCAGAAAACTTTTTGCGCGCATCTTTCAGAATATCTATAGACTTATTGTATGGAACGTTTATTGCAACACAATCACAACTCAGAGTCGGAGGCAACGGAATGGGCAAAGAATCGAGTCGCTCTGATACCATTATGTCACGCCCCGGTCCCGCAGGGCCGTTCGTCCTCGCCTTGGTCCCTACGGAACCGATCGTCCTCGCACGGGCGTGATGCCGTGCAAGCCTAAAGTGCGCTTGCACAAGGCCAAAGCTTTGAAACAAGGGCAAGTAAGCTATTCAATATCTGAAGCAGCGGCACATAACATTGCAGAAAAGTGAAGATCACAATGGCATATGAAAATAAGCTCTTTTATTGATATCGAAATTGTTACAAGCGGCGCATGGCCGAGGTTACAGATCGCTCAAGCACTCTTCTCTCGATTACAATGATACCGTTCCATACATTATGTCCCTTTATACAAAAGTAACTCAAAGCAGGCCCAACTCGATGCGGCTCCAGGCATCGACTCCAGATTTCCGGTTCCTTGGGATGAGGCACGGCTATCGCTTCCTCGGACGAACGAGCACCTGAGAACAAGCAGACTGTTGGTGGGTCAGCACTTTATGCAAGTACTGGTGAGATAAAACAACTGAACAGAAGCTACACCCCCTGAAACCCACACTAAGTAGACTTGTGGCAAAACATTGCATTTCTAGTGATCTTGCTAGTTTTACCTAAGTTCGTTTCATGCAGTTCTAGCAGAGTCATATTACATCTTTTGAAACATAACTTTGAAACAGTTTTGCATATTCAAACTATAAGCATACAATTGGGACAGTGCTCTATCGTGCAGTGCGCAGCATGTATTGTGCATCACAATCTATCTCGTTAGGGCAAAGTTAATCTAGCAGACTGAAAATATCGAATCAAGGCAAGCATCTCAAGTGGACTGTCATATCTTCAAGCATTTAAGGCAACATATCCATATACATGAAGTACTAACAGAAACTCAATGGTGCAGACTAGATGAATAAGCAGGCTTATGTATAAACTCATATTATTTCTTACCCACGGTCGAACGGTTATCCCTGCAGCAGACACACAAGTTAGCCACAATTTGCATAATATAATGTATACAGTTCTCTAGTTTTCCTGTTCGTCCCTGCATCAAATAGTTAGGTATGCAAGAAGGCTAGCCTAGCATGTGCCCTAACTACATGATGGTCCCCTCCACGGGATTAGCAGTTGGGACGTACAAGCCCATCTCACTAATAGACTTGTCTTTGGTCTACCCAAGAACGTACAAGCCTTGGGTATCTAGATCTCTTCCCGGACCGAACGATCCCTAGTGCCCCAGGAACCGCTCGAGAGATAATCCTTGTGCACAAGTTGTCCTGACCAAATGCATGAATGCAAGCCCTATCAGAAAAATATGCTATCATGCAACTGATGAACAATGCACAACAAGTCTATCTCTTCTTTTCTTTTTTCTCTTTTCTCAAGTCCAGATAGCCGAAGCTCATTGTCTTTATGCACGTTGCCTAATAGCCACACCTGTTAAGCCTCGAGGTGGACTATTAGTCTAGATTCACAAGTTCACGCTATTCTCCAAGTTTGTCTTTTCACAAGCCAACTATAACACATATTCAAGCAAGCTAACTCTTAAACAAGTAACAAGCAAGAACAGTTCTTATAACTCTAACATGCAAATTCTATCTCTTGTGGACAAGCATTCTAGTATTCCAGTCTAGCATACGATATAAGTGCAAGCAATCCATTTTACTCTTGTTATTAGCCTGGCAAGGTTCTATCTCGTTTCAGACAAGCATTCTAGTTCTCTTATTAGGCAAGCAAGCAGATTCATTTTAATGACAAGCTATGTGAGTTTTCTTATTAGCATACTGAGTCGGTTCTATCTTTCTTCTTATGAAACAATCTTATTAAGCAACAAGCATTCAAAAACTCAGATTCATTATTAAGTCGTGCAAGAATCAGAGAATGCAGTTCTGTCCACTCACATTGATTAATCGGCCGAGAACTCTCCGAGAAGATTTCCGTTCGAGCAAGCAAGGCGATCCCACTTGTACATAGCGCCTGACGCGGAGCGGGGCACTACAACTTTTGCTACAAGAAACTGAGATAAACTTTGGCTACAGAAAAAAAAATGATTGCTGGAAGCTTTGCTAGAGGCAGAGAGAGTGCTAGAGGCTTTGCTAGATGCAGAGAGACAGAGAGAGTGATGGATGATTTGGTTGAGGTAGGAAGAGAGTGTGATAAAGATTTAATTAGTTGTGGGTGGTATATATAGAAGCTTGCATTAGCCATTATGCAATGATTATAATTCCTCTCCCCACACACATCACAAGACAACGGCTATAATTCCTACCCGCCCCCCCCACCCAGCTCTCCACCCGCCAATTAAGTTGGCAAATTTCCCCCTAACAGATATAATACCCACCCCCCAAGCCAACTCGGTTGGCGGGCCCACACCCAGCTTTCCACCCGCCATCTGAGTTGGTGAGTCCTCCTCTTTCGTTTGACCCCGCCAACTGAGCTGGCGAGATGTCCCCCCGTTTGCAATTTCTCCAAACATTTTCCCTCAGGTGTAAAACCCCATATTTTTAAATATTATATTTATTTAATTAATTAGTTATTTATATTATTTTGTAGTTATTTAGATAATATATACGTAGTGATTTAATTACCTAGATAAATATTCACTTAGAGTTATTGCACGAAACCTACTATTTTATTTTAGGAATATTTGCAGGAGAGGGATAGATTTTTGTATAATCTATTTTAGGTACTAATACATTTTTTATATATACCTTAATAATAATCGTAATATATATTCGTAATAATAATAATAATAAATAATAGTTATTATTAATAATAATAAGTGTTATTTGTATTAATAATAATAATTATAATAATAATAATATTATTATTATTAGTAATAATAATAATGTGATTGAATAAGAAATAGAAAAGAAAAAGAAAAGAAAAGAAAAGAATAAGAAATAGAATAAGAAAAAGAAAGAGAAAAGAAAAAATAATAATAAAACCTAAACAGTAATCCCCTTTCCCCCTGCGTTGTGACCCGCGCGCGGCCCGCGCGAGTCCCTGTTACCCGCTCCGCTTCTCTCTCCCTCTCTATATAAAATTTGACTAAACCCTAACCCTAAACCTATACCCTAGCTCCCATCACCTTCCCAGACCGCCGTCGTTGACCCTGCGCCGACCCCAGAGCCACCGCCCCAGTCGTGCCGGCGATCGCCGCAGCCACCGAACGCCATGCGATCGCGAGCGTCGCCGCGTAGGAATCGCAACAGAGTACCCCTGTTCACGTTCTGATTCCCGTTCGATCGCTCGACCAAATTCGACCCCGTCTTCACCGGTATGTTCACGACCTATCCCTCTTCCAACTCTGTGTATTAGTTTTCTTCGTTCAGCGCGTAACCCTTGACGAAAATCGACGCCAATTCGGGAAAAAACCACAACTTTTACGCTGCATAAATATGTTGTGATGACCCATGTTTACGGACTAGTATCTCCCACCACAGAGATCTAAACTTAAAAATTCTATTTGCAATGTGAAGACCACCAAACCTAGATTATTTTCTGTCAATTATATTATTTTATTTGGTGTTATATGCAGAATTAAATTAGGTTAAAAATCCAAAAAATTTTATTTTTAAAAATAACAAAAACTTATGATACGGAGTGCGTCCCGCCAAACGGGACCGTCCCGTCGTATACCAATTGCATCGAAAGGCACGTATGATATGTACAGATATGTGGGCTTTCGCGGAAACTGATTTAGACGCATGTGCGCGTTGGAATCAACCCGTATACGCGAAAAGTTCCCGTATCGCGACTTTTGTAAAATACTGCACCATTTAGGGTACGCTCGTCAGAACATGACACAACATGCGTCATTGGATTCGTGGTATCACGCTAGTCCTATGACCCAAGTTTCATGCGATTCTGAGATAGTTGATCAAGTCGCCTATTTGCGGGCCCTATAGTTAACTTTTTGGGCGAATTTGTGTTCGGCTCACCGGAATCCAAAATTGGACATACCATTGAGTTCGTATTAACGTTTATAATTGGTTTTACCTATAATTTATCCCTTTTAGAGACCTTTACCCCTGGCACGCTCTTCGGTGCAAAGTGGGCCACATGTGGACCCCTCTTTGACCCAAAATTACCGTTTTGCCTTTGTGTCCAAATTGGACGAGAGGGTAGTGATTTTAGCTATCTCGCTTATTCTGGGAACATTGGTGATGTTTATTTCACCATCCGGAGACGTTCATTCTAAGGCCGTATTTTCTGATCCTCTATGCTTGACTCCTGGACGTTACACTTTGCAGCTTTCTTGCCAGGCAAGATACCTTGCCAAATTGCTTACAGTACTTCGCATGCTTATTATATTTTTGTATATTCATTGCATGTGTATTTTCTTTCAGTCATAAGTATATTCTATATATATATATATATGTTGACACACACTTGACACCTAGTATCATGAGAGGGGAGGACAATCAGTAGGCGTTTGGGCTATAACCACTTTGGTAAACCGTAGTATCTAGCACGCACTACGGTAGTGTATCGCGCTGGTCGCTACCCCCGCGGTATGTCAATTTCTGGAGTCTCGCTGTTTGCTACCCCCGCGGTATGGCAATTTCTGATGTCCCTGACGTGTGCGTGAGTTGTGAGATTTAGATCGAGTAGCCTACCCATGCCCATACGTCGAAAAGTTGTCCTCATTATGCATTCATATAGATTGTCTTGTACAGCGTACTTATATATTTTTTCGTCTATATTGCATGTTTACTGTATTCAATTGGCATGCTTCTATGTATCTTGTTACGTTCCTCTGAGGACCTGTCCCATTCCAGGTGTAGATGTTCATGACTATTCTCAGGAGCACAGATCAGGACTTAATACTTATATCTTTCGAGGAGGTCTTACCTTCTGAGCATCATTGATTATCTCTAGCGAAGGATCACTTCGCTGATACCTTTATATCATCATCTTATTTATATTGCAGATTTACTTTCATATGAATGCTAAATTGCACCTTCAAGCCAAAAGCTTAGGTGACGCAATTATGGCTGATAAGCCAATATCTGCACAAGATAAAGCGAAAGCTTTAATTTTTCTAAGACATCATATTCATGATGATCTCAAGGCGGAGTACTTAACAGTCAAGGACTACTTGGTTCTATGGAATTCTTTAGCTGAGAGATATGATCACCAAAATGGTCATACTACCATGTGCACTCCATGAATGGCTCAATCTACATTTCCAAGATTAAAAGACAGTTACAGCCTATAATTCAGCTATGTTCAGGATTATTTCACAATTGAAGTTATGTAGTGAAGAAGTGACAGAGCATTCCATGCTAGAGAAAATATTCACCATATTTCATGTGACTAATATGACCCTACAACAAACGTATAGGGAGAGAAATTTTAAGAAGTATTCCGAACTCATTGATGTCTTACTTGTGGCCAAGAAAAATAATGAGTTATTAATCAAAAATTATACTAGTAGACCAACTGGGTCTGCATCAATTCCAGCTAAAGTGAATGCGACTAGTGCTCGAAAAAATATGACCAATACTAGGGGACGAGGAAATCATAGAGGTAGAGTGCATGGACGCCGTGGAAGCCAAAGAAATTGCTATAATCTGGGTTCAAGGAACGATACACAGTTCAAAAATAAGGGATTTAATCATCAAAGAAACAATGCCCAAAATCTCAATCCAGCTGCTCCAACTGATATTTGCAAACGTTGTGGAAGAGCTGGTCATTGGATGCAAAACTGTCGCACCTCACAAAAGAAAGTGGAGTATGATGCCTCAAAGGGTGTGGAGACTAATCTTATGGAGGGTACAACACACATAAATTTTAATGATTTCTTCCAAGATAAGGATGGAAACACAATTTCGGAAGACCAGTTCAATGCCATGATAGGCGAAGTCAATGAATAGTTATTGTATGCTTATATAAGTTTATGTACTTTCCACTTTGAATAAATTGGTCATTATATGATCAATAGTATAGGTAGTTTACTTTCTTTGAAGCAGTTTCATTTAGATTTAGATCAAGTTATAATAATTGACAATATGCCAAGTTTAACCATTTAGTAGCATATTAACATATTATTAATTTTTGTTTTTGAAAGATATGGACAATGATGATGGCATATGCTTGATAGATAGTGCAAAAACTCATACTATGTTAAAAACTAAGAAGTTTTTCACAACATATGCCTCAAACACTACCAAGGTGACCACCATTGCTGGACTCGTGCATATTATAGAAGGTTATATGGTAAGGCCAGTGTTGTGTTGCCAAATAGAACATACTTAGTCATTCGAAATGCATTATTCTCTAGTAGATCTAATATCAATCTACTCAGCTTTAGAGATATTCGAATGAATGGGTTTCATGTTGAAACCATGAACGATGATAGCAAAGAGTATCTTTGTATCACCTCTAATGTTGGAAGCAATAAGCTCACATTAGAAAAGTGCATGCTAATCTCCTCGGGGCTATATCAAACTACTCTGAAGGTAGTAGAATCTTACCCCATCACTAGTAAAAGGCTACAGGATACAAAGAATATAATTATTTGGCATGATAGATTGGGTCATCCAGGATCTACTATGTTGAGAAATGTCATCAACAATACCAATGGGCATAATTTATCATACCAAAGTCTTTCCTTTCCTACTGAACATTTGTGTGTAGCTTGTTCACAGGGTAAACTCATTACAAGACCTTCAATTCTCAAAATAGCTTATGAATCACCATCATTCCTTCAGAGAATACAAGGTGATATTTGTGGACCAATTGATCCTACTAGCGGACCTTTCAGGTGTTTTATGGTTCTAATAGATGTTTCTAGTCGATGGTCAAATGTTTCATTACTCTTATCTAGAAATTTTGCCTTCTCCAAGCTACTTTCTCAGTTGATTAAGCTTAAGACTCATTTTCCTGACCAACATGTTAGAACAATTCAACTTGATAATGCAGCTGAGTTCACTTTCCATACTTTTGATGATTATTGTGCTTCCGTAGGAACAAAAGTTGAAAAATATGTCCCTCATGTTCATACCCAAAATGGTTTAGCAGAGTCCTTGATTAAGCATTTTCAGCACATAGCAAGGCATTTACTCATGCAATCAAATTTATCCGTTTCAGCTTAGGGACATGCCATATTACATACTGCTAAATTGATCATTGTTAGGCCAACTGCATATCATGAATTTTTACTATCACAACTTGTGACAGACCATCAACCTAACATCTCTCATTTGCGTAAATTTGGTTATGTTGTTTATGTTACTATTTCCCCCCAGTGCTCTAAAATGGGACCTCAACGCCGTTTAGAAATTTATATTGGTTTTGATTCGCCCTCTATCATTAGATATTTGAAAACTTTAATTGGTGATATTTTTACTGCTAGATTCGTAGACTACCATTTTGATGAGACTAAATTCCCGTCGATAGGGGGAGACAAGAAAGAAAAGAATGTTCTTACAGAACCATTCACCACTAATAAACGACATAAATTATTATGGGATAATCCCACTCTGTCTCATCTAGATCCTCGCACTAATCAATGTGAAACTGAGGTACGAAGAATATTGTATCTACAGGAGATTGCAAATCAAATGCCAGATGCATTTACTGATGCAGCTAAAGTGATTAAATAACATGTGTCCGCTGCAAATGTGCCAGCTCGAATTGATATCCCCGAAGGAAAAAATAGTAGAGTGGCTAATGAATCTACTGCACGCCAGAAATATGGTAGACCTATAGGTTCAAAGGACTGTCCCTAGAAAGAGAAAAATCCCAAGTAACGCTCTTAAGGAGGTTACACATAACTCTAAAGAAGAGGTTATGAATGTGTCACGCCCCAGTCCCAAAATACGTAGGACCAGGAATACGTGACACGCCAGCTACGCATTCGACCAGACTCTGGTCTGACTCGAATACGTATAAGCTGTAAAATAAAGGCACAATCTAGATATTCCATAAATGTAAACCTCTATGTCTCAATCCACAATGTACAACAGTATACAAGAAAGAGCTATATGTGCTAAGGTCGGCCGCCCAATAACACACTAACTCGAATAGACTCGAGAAGAAATATGAGTCTACAAAACTAGGCTACAACAGCAGATGAATAATCAATGTAAATAACCATAATGCCGGTAGATATAATGTGAGTACCTGGTACCATGCTCGCAAGATATGCCACTCCATCAGTATCTCCAAGTGCTCCGTAATCGTCTATGCTGCAAAACTGGCAGGGAACCAGGTCCTCAGAGGGACGTAACAAGGTACAGAAATATATCATGCCAAGTAAACAGAAAGTACAAGTGCACGACAGGGTACTCTATCATAACCAACTAGTGTGACACAGTTTAAAGACAACGTTCGACGCGTGGGCTGTCCAAAATAAAACCGTAGCTCCGGACACGGAAACACACGGCACGTACCGCAGCTCCGGGCAAAGAGTCACACGGGTGAAACAGGCTACACTAGAAACAGGTATCACTAGAAACATGTATCACTAGAAAATACTACATATATATAAGCGCGTGCAGAGTAGCCCAAACGTCTAGTAACTGTCTTCCCCTTCCCAAGCGGTCAACGATTGTGCGTTGAACCTGAACCTCTAACTACAGTCTCGACACAAGGAATAACTCAACAGACGCGACCCTAAGGTCGTCCCAGTCTCTGGTCATGATGTCAGTATCAGGATACAGGAATCCGGCACGATCACAGTGACCCTAAGGTCGTCCCAGTCTCTGGTCATGATGTCAGTATCAGGATACAGGAATCTGGCACGATCACAGTGTATGAGTGTGTCCTGGGGTATCGATGTACTCTGGTACGTGCATCGAGGTGCTATGAAGCATCTAGTATTTATTCTAAGACGTTAAGTCGAATGTCAACACCCGGTTGCGATCCGGACGTGAAGTATCGAACGTCAACATAACTACGTGCACAATGTACATAACGAAACAAGAAATATCTGTAAACTGAAATACAGGGTGGCAAGGTACACTTGCCTGCGTGCGGCTGCTGATGACGGGGATCCGGTACCACGTCCAAGTCCTCAGGTCCCACAGTACCTAGAGATAGATACAAACCAAAAATCAATAATCTATTCTACGTCAAGCAGGGATGCGACACACATCTACACTTAAACTCAGTCTCAGCTACGACCCACATGGACAAGTCACTAGGGGTTGACCATAGTTGACTATCGGTGCGATACATCAAATTAACTAGTCATCTACCCACTATCATCAACCCATCATTTTTAAAACTTCATTACAATTCCACAATAACTACCTCTTCAATTAAACCCACCATTAGTTTTCAGTTAGTCAACTCCTGATTAACCCTCAGACATATATAACCTTAACCATTTCTCAATAAAACTGCTACGTAATTTTGTTCAATATTTTCATCAACGTCAATCCACCACCAATTTTAACTGATCATCCTCAAAAATAATATGCATGAATAAAATCGAACTACCTTAACATCTCAATCCTTGCATTCATAAACTCTAATTCATAACCATGCGTCTCACCCTCATTGCATAATATAAAATGAACTAATCCTTAAATCTCAATGCAACTATGCAACATATTCATTTTATAATCATCATTTCCTTAATATCAACAAATTCATAAACCATCAAATGTATGTTTTAGTCCTGCATTCGACAAAAACTCAAGTATGTCCATTTACGCATATAATTCATAGCCTTTCATATAATCCATCCCTAGAACTTAACCTTAACTAGCATACTTAACCACAAGATACATGGGCTACACTCCATCTTCATATACACCAATAATTATTTCACATAACCCTAGCTAAATCCACACATCCATATATGAATCATACTAAATAATATGTTAATAAACATGCTGAAATTTAAACGAAGGGGGAGAAGATCGTATACCCCGTCGTTGGCTTCGTCGGCCGTAGTTGATCGGACCGGAGGAGGGGAAGAATCAGGCCGGGAAGCTACCGTCGACCGGTCGGCGGTCGTGGCTGACTGCTCAGCCGGAGCGGGGTCGCACACGAGAAAGTGAAAGGCGGCGTCGGCCAGGCGCACGCGAGAGCTGCTCGGAGTGGTGGCTGCTCCGGTCTGGAGGAGACCGGATGGCCGGGGACGCACGCGAGAGCTCGGCTGTGGTCGGAGGAGACGAACGCGGCGGCCGGAGTCGCTGTACTGGAGCGGGGGACACCTCCGGCTGTCGGTCGTGAGGACGACCGCGGAGGAAACTGCACCGCCGACGGTCGGTCGGGAGCGCACGGCTGGGCCAGGGAGGCACCGCACTGTCGTTCAGAGACCGCCGCGGGGCGGGGCTGACTGCTCCAGAGCGGAAGCAGCACCAGAGCGGGGGCAGCACTGGAGCGAGCGGCGCGGGGTTCTCCGCCGGGGCGGGGTGCGGGGGCAGCACTGGGGTCGGCCACGGTGGGTCGGCCGGAGCTTCACTCAGAAAAATAACAAAGGAAGAAGAAGAAGAAGAAGAAGAAGGAGAATATAATATATATGGAGGTGGTGGCTTGGTTTCCTATGTAGAGGAGAGAGGAGAGAGAAGCTTGCATGGAGAAATAAAAGAAAAAGGAGAGAGAGTGGTTTCTCTAGGGATTAGGGCCGGTGATGTGTTGAGGGTGGGGAGGGGAAAATGTTACTTTATAGGGAGATGTGTTGGGAAATGAAGGGTTGGGATCCATCCATTTAAAATGGATGGATGAGATTTAACATGAATAGGTGAGGGGTTTCTTCATGAGGGAAATGGGTTTGGAACCCCATTTTGGGACCCAATAAATAACCATTGACCAATGAGGTGTTGCCAACAATTCAATAATTGCAAATAGGCCCCCGTAAATTCGGGAATTTGCATGGACACATGAAATGACGCAAAAATTGCGGAGAAAAATATATTTAAAATTGTCATAGTGAGGGGGCGTTGCGCGTTAGGCGCGGGTCAAATTTGAAGGGCATTGGGATTAATTAGGATTTAAATGGGATTTACCAAGTTGGTAATCCCGAATTAAATAGAAATAAGCGTCCCGCGAATTTAATTTAAATTGGGGCACTTGGGGTCAAAATCCGGAAATGACGCAAAAGCCAAAAATGGTGGGGGCTTGGAGTCAGTCTTGGACCCTTTTGTTGGTCCGGCTCAACGGGTTAAGTTGGTATCCCAAAATTTAGAGTAACGACACAGGAGTCCGACACCTAATTAAATATGGATTTCGGATACGAAAAATTGTACAATTAATTTAGAGCACAACGGAATCTGACTTTTTGTGACGGAAAGGTCCAGTGCCTAATTTGGCGAGTTGAGTCGAGTGTACAATATTTGTACGGAATTTATGGGCTAAAAATGGGCTCCGAATAATTAGGCGACGATAGTGCGCGCCAAGGGTTTTAATTAAATAGATTAAAATTCCAGATAAATATTCTCTACTCTAAACCTCAATATTTTCTATAAAAATTTTCCTGGACCACTCTAACTATCCACTGAATAAATTGAGGGGGTTTACAGAATGATAGATCCATACTCCCTGAAAACCCAGAAGAGCTTGTCTTAGAAAAGACACAAGCCCAAGAGGAGGCTTAGGTACCTGAAAGCAAAGAGATCTCTATGTTATATAAATATACAAGAGATGTATGGGATCATAAAGATATAACAATATATGAGATATTCTCATTCTCAGTAGCTACTGAAATATCTAAGGACATTGATGATACTGAACTACGTAGCATCGATGAATATTGACAAAGAAAAAATTAGTCAAAAATGTAAAGATGCTATTCAAGCAGAATTGGATTTCCTTAATAAACGTGGAGTGTTCGGACCTATAGTACGAACACAAAAAGACGTCAGGCCGGTAGATTACAAGTGGGTGTTTGTAAGAAAGCAAAATGAAAAGAATAAAATCGCTTGATTTAAGGCACAATTAGTGGCACAAGGGTTTTCTCAGAGACCCGGGATTGATCACGAAGAGACATATTCTCCCGTAATGGATGTAACAACGTTCCGTTATTTAATAAGTCTGACAGTTGAGAAAAAACTGGACATGAGACTTATGGACGTTGTAACAGCCTATCTATATGGTGATTTAGATAGCGATATCTATATGAAAATCCCAGATGGATTTAACCTACCCAGCTCAAAAACTAAGAACATGTATTCCATAAAGCTAAGATGTTCATTGTACGGTTTGAAATAATCCGAAAGGATCTGGTATAACCGTCTTAGTGAATATATGAAAATGGAGAGATATGAGAATAATCCTATATGCCCATGTGTCTTCATAAAAAAATCTAAGGAGGATTTTATTATAGTTGCAGTATATGGCGATGATATAAACTTGATTGGGACAAGACATGAAATCGATGAGACTGCTATCTGAAAAAAGAGTTCGAGATGAAAGATCTCGGAGACACGAAATATTGTCTCGGATTACAAATTGAGCATTGCACTAATGGAATTTTAGTGCATCAATCCAAATACACAGAAAATATATTGAAACGGTTTAATATGGATAAAGCTCATCCCCTTAGCACTCCAATAGTTGCTCGATCTTTATATATCAATAAAGATCCATATCGTCCTAAGGACAACAATGAAATGATGCTATGACCCGAAGTACCGTACCTTAGTGCCATTGGGGCATTAATGTATCTATCACAATATACAAGGCCAGACATATCATTCTCTGTCAATTAGTTGGTTAGATATATTTCGACGCTAACTCGCAGACATTGGAATGGCATTAAACATGTGATAAGATATCTTCGTGGAACTACCGACATGGAATTATTTTATACTAGTGGTTTATCTGACATCGCGAATCTAGTTGGTTTTGGAGATTCAGATTATTTATCTGATCCCCATAAAGGTCGTTCACAAACTGGATATGTGTTTCTTAATAGTAATGCAGCTATTTCAAGGGACTCCACTACACAATGAAGAAATCTAGAGCATTACAGCTAAATCATTGTCTACGAGGATTATCCAGGACAATTTCGATGGAACAAAAAATCTTGTAGGTGACATGAATACCGCTACGGTAGATTTGCCAAGTACATATTAGAACGGATCTGCCGTTCGGTTTTTACTCTCTGGAACAGTGTCCCCTCCTCTATTTTTGCTTTTTAGAAAAATAAGAAGTGGACCCCACCATACAAATAGGAGGGGGGACACTGATCGTAAAAACCGGACAGCAGATTTGCTCTGAGCACATATTACTATTACATGCATATTAGTCAATGATTTGTCATAACCTACCTGTCACAAAAACTGAGAAAACGATTTGAGTGGCAGCATTTGCTCTCTCCCTCGAGCCCTCACAATGCTACAACTAGAAAATAAGGACAGCTATATAACCACCAGTTTGATTTTGATGTGCCTACTTTATAATCAATGTATAAGAACCTCTCTTGGTTATTGACCTCGGTGAAAAACAAATTACAACATAAACTATAGGAACTCCTTTAATGGCTCATTGAATCTTTAGCAAGAGTCATGGAACAATACAAAACCTACATATACATACACATTATACATCGGAAAATTGTACATAGAGCATAGAAGTTTCATTTTATTGTATCCAGAGCAATAAAATTTTAAAATTTTCGAAGTGAGCAATAAAACGTCCTTAAAAAGAATATTTTTGAACAATTGTCCAAAAATATCCTTTTAAAAAAATATTTTGGTGTAAAAATTATTATTAATTACTTTTCCATTCTAACGGACGGATTAAAAGTCGGATTTTATAATACCCAATTTGCTCCAAAACATCCTTAAAAGAACGTTTTTGGACTTTGGTTTCCAAAAACGCATTTTTTAAGAATGTTTCTATGTTTTGTACGCAATTTTAAATTTTCTATGTTTTGAATACAATTTTTTAAACTTTCTATGCTCTATACGTTATACGTAATTTTCTTAAAATAGATAAATATATGTTTATATATAAAAGAATATGACAGAAAACTAGAAGAAGACAAAAAAAATAGATGACCAACCAAACCCACCAATGATTGATTACATCCCTCCAACCGCACACCTGGTGGCAGACTAGACTAGACTAGACTAGACTAGTCCGGCCCTAAGATTCATTTCCCCATGAGAAAACAAATCCATACTCAGAAGAGCTCCCAATCAAACCTTGGGGTCGGCTTGGCAGTACTGGCCTTTGTGTTGGCGGATGTTGTTGACGATGATGACGTCGGCAACAAGAGAGAATCGAACGTCTCCCACTTTGCGGTCGTCGCAGCTGGTTGCAATATTTGCTGCTGCTTCCATTGAGGAGGTTGTTGTCGATTCTTTTCGTGTCCGGGGGTCGACTCGTTTCTAATCTTGATCATGTCTAAGGTCTCCACATACTTCAGAACCCTCCGCACCTGCATAAAAAATATTTTTTTTTCTTTTACATGATAACATTGGCCGCGATTAGGGAGTGAGCTTTCCATTTATTAGGTTTTTTGGAAATAACCAAAATCGAATAAATAAAAATTCTTAAAATTTGAAATCGATCCAAAATGAGTTAAAATCGAAACTGAACCGAACCAAATAATCGATTCGTTTTGTTTGACTGAACTATTTCAACTATTTAATATGTCGGATCGTAGTTAAATTATATTAAAATTATATTTTTTATACATCTTTTTATTTTATTTCAAAGTTGTGTCCAAAATTTGACTAGTTACTAAATTATCAAAGTTAAACTTCAAAACACATATAATTTTTTTTCAAATTATTCACAATATTTAATCACAAAATATAAGCGGCGATGCACGAGGAGTTAGGCGCTCTTGAGAAGAAATAAACTTGAGAACTGGTAAAACTGTCAGAGGGGAAGAGGACAGTCAGATGCAAGGGGGTCTTTACTGTGAAGCAGAACCCAGATGGAAAAGTAGAGCGCTCCAAGGCTCGACTTGTGGGAAAATGATACAGTTATACGTACGACATTGACTATGATAAGACCTTTGCACCAGTGGCGAAGATCAGCACCATCAGGACCTTGATTTCTTTGGTAGCGAATGGTGGATGGAAGCTACACCAACTGGATGTGAAGAATGCGTTTCTTCATGGAGTTCTAGTGGAGGAACTGTACATGGAGATACCACCAGAATTTTGTACCGATAAGACAGTGGAAAAGGTCTGCAGGTTGAAGAAGTCCTTCTATGGACTGAAGCAGTCTCCTTGAGCGTGGTTTGACAGATTTAGGAGGGCAATGATAGGGATGAGATATCAGCAGATGAATGCTGATCATACTGTATTCTTCCGTCAGAGTAGAGGCCACATCACCATAATTGCAGTGTATGTGGACGATATGATTATCACAGGAGATGATGAGCAGGAGATTATCCGACACAAGAAAAATCTTGGCAAGGAGTTCGAGGTGAAGGACCTTGGCCTTCTTCGGTACTTTCTTCGGATTGAGGTTGCTCGAGAAGCAGTGGGGATTGTTCTTTCTCAGAGGAAATATGTGTTGGACCTTCTCACAGAGACGAGGATGTTGGGATACAGATCTGCAGCGACGCCGATCAAACAGGGGTTCAAGATGTGTGCTGAGGCTGGAGAACCAGTTGACCGAGATAGATACAGGAGACTGGTGGACAAGTTGATCTAGTTGAGCCACACATGTCCTGATATCCGCTTTGTAGTGAGTGTGGTGAGCCGCTACATGCATGACCCAAGGAAGGGTCATATGGACGCAGTGTACCAGATTCTGAGATACTTGAAGTGTGACCCCAGAAAGTGGTTGATATTCAGGAAGAATGATCTCTTGAGCATCAAGGGCTACTGTGACTCTGACAGGGCTAGATGTACTGATGTCAGGAGGTCTACCTCGGGCTATTGCATATTTGTAGGAGGCAACTTGGTCTCTTGGAGGAGTAAGAAGCAGTCGGTGGTGTCCAGATCGACAGCTGAAGCGGAGTACAAAGCTATGGCCTTGGGAGTTGTAGAGTTGCTATGGCTGAAGAGTATGCTGGTGGAGCTGAAGCTGAATCAAGGAGCCTAGATAAAGCTATGGTGTGACAACCACTCAACTATCAGTATCGCCAACAATCCAGTGCATCATGACAGGACAAAACACATCAAGATCGATAGGTTCTTCATCAAGGAGAAGTTGGACCGGGGACTACTGGAGTTAGATCATGTTCCAACCAAGGACCAGGTAGCAGATAGTATTACCAAGGGACTTAGCTCTGCAGATATGATTAGAGGATGTGACAAGATGATCTTAGTGAATATCTTTCGTCCATCTTGAGGAGGAGTGTTGGTATATTATAATATTCTTGGTATATTTATTGGTATATTCTAATATTCTATATACCAACACTCCTCCTCAAGATAGGCGAAAAATATTCACTAAGCCCATATTGTCACATCCTCTAATCATATCTATAGAGCTAAGTCACTTGGTCATCCTGTCTGCTACCTGCTCCTTGGTTGAAACATGACCTAGCTCCAATAGTCCACGGTCCAACTTCTCCTTGATGAAGAACCTATCGATCTCGATGTGTTTGGTCCTGTCATGCTGCACTGGATTGTTGGCGATACTGATGGCTGACTGGTTGTCACACCACAGCTTCATCTTGGCTCCTTGATCCAGCTTCAGCTCCACTAGCATACTCTTCAGCCATAGAAGCTCTGCAACTCCCAAGGCCATAGCTCTGTACTCCGGTTCAGCTATCGATCTGGCCACCATCGTCTGCTTCTTACTCCTCCAAGAGACCAAGTTGCTTCCTACAAATATGCAATAGTCCGAGGTAGACATCCTGTCATCAGTACAGCTAGTCCAGTTAGAGTCATAGTAGCCCTCGATGTTCAAGTGATCATTCTTCCTGTTTAATGCCGCTTTCAAATGCTACTTTAAACTTTAAAAGAGCCACAATTTGGTAGCTTTAATTCCAGCTACCAAGTTGCTCAAGTTTAATGCCGCTTTCAAATGCTACTTTAAACTTTAAAAGAGCCACAATTTACGTATCAATCGGTATTGGTAGGTGTATCGGATTGGACATGCCAAAAAGGATACTTGTTGATGTTGTACGATGTTGCGAACCATGCTTTCAACTTCCTTGGCGATGTATCCATTAATAGCTCGGATGGCTACATCTTGGCTTCAATGATATCCTTACACCTTTGGGTCAGTAGGTATCTGGAATTTGTAACAATTTCCTTCAAATGCATTGCATAGTACTCAACTACAGTTTACATACATAGCTACCTTTAGCGGATTCATATTCTAATTTTGAACAGGAACTGAAATAGGTATCATGGACTAACATATTAAGAGTTTTAACTTGTATTCATGCTGTATGCAGGTAGCTGTAGCATTAGAGAAAGCGGCATTGTCTGATGAGTACTTTGTTAAGAGGAAGCTGTATCCTAATGTTGATTTCTATTCAGGCTTAATCTACATGTATGCTTTTAAACATTTTGTTACCCTCAAATGTTGCATACAAAAATTAAGCCAAATAAAATTTCCATCAGGGCAATTATGTTCCCCACAGAGTTCTTCCCTGTTTTGTTTGCGATTCCTCGTATGGCTGGAAACTTGTCACACTGGAGAGAATCCTTTGATGATCCTGATACGAAGGTCATGAGACCCCAGCAGGTTAGTTTTCTTACATAGCTTCTAAGTTTTTAGCGATATACAATATTCATGTTACATCCTTTTATGAGAGAAAAAGTTCAAACATTTCTACCCTATGGATTATGAAACCTGATTAAAGACATTTAAAATTATGACAAATATCAAAGATGTAACTGTGTGGAATTGGTTGTTCAAATTTCCGATTTCTTAAGAACAGATTATTATTCAACTAGCCAGTCATTCTTTATGTTGGTAACAAATTCTGGAGCAATCGTTGTCCAGCATTCAATATTATTATAGAGATATGTTTAAGTTTGACTACACTACTTGTGAGTGCTTGTGCACATAATTTATAAAGTTTCGAACATTTTAGTTGTTTGTTACTTGAGTACTCATTTCCCTTCCCACCTCATGATCTTGTTGTACTTCTGGAATCTCTTTGATTCAAATTGATAGTATAAATTCCTCCTTTCATTTTTGTGCAGCTCCAGGGTTTTTTTTTTCTTTCTCTTCTTTTTCCTTCCTTCGGCTGTAATTTCATTTTTCCTTTTCCAATTCTAACTATACCTATTTAGATTGTCATATGACCACTTTTTCTCATGTAAAGTTTCTGTTAGTTGCTGGAAACTGTACACTTCATTAGATTAATTTCTTCTCGCCCTTCTTTATATTCTAGGTATACACTGGTGTCTGGTTGAGATATTACAAGCCTCTCAAGGAAAGAATGGCATTAACTGATGGGGACAAGCTAGGTCAGGTGGCGGTTTCTAATGCAACGAGGCGGCGGCTGATAGGGTCAGGTGTATAAACTTGTGCTGATTGATGGGGAATGTACAATAAAGAGTGAGAGTCAAATTGTCCGAAAAGTTATACAGAAGGCACAATACCAATGCTCTTGAGGGTAGGAAGATAAACAACCTTTCATGAAGAACACAGGAATAGCAATAAAAGAGCCTGTACTTGTGGACGGGATTTATCATCTTTGTTTTTGATAATGTTAATAACATATGGGTAAACCTATGCTCGACTTTTGTTATATTGCAGCTATGGACTTACTTTACCCAGGTTTTACAATAACTGGAAAATGTAACCATGTTTGTCATACAGACACTACATCTCCATGTATTCTTTTTTCTTATACCCGTATTTACTTCAACAGTTATACATGTTTTTTTGCTATAACATGGAAGGGTCGAAATTTGTTATAATCATGTATAGTTCTTGCTCATTGCAATACAAATATATGCAGTTATTAACCCTTGGAATAGTGGGAGGGCCTGGAATCATGGGTGACAAATCCCACTGGTGCAGAGAAGATAGGGTAAGTTCAAGATATATTAAGATTTCCCTCTCCACTATCATACCTGTTCTTCTGTGTCTCTTTGACAAATCAATGAATTGGAAAGGGTTTATTAGAATTTAGAAGTATATGTGTGCGACTTTGTAAATACTTAATTATGCTGGTATTGATCATTCCATTAGCCATAGTCGGAAATGTGTGTGGCAGGGCAATGATACAAAATTGTATGAACATTTATAATTTAGGTGTAGCGGCAGTACTCATAATGAATTTATAGTAAGGAGTCATTTTATTTGAGAAACGCTTATCGAATGAATTAAAGCATATCCTACCTACATCCAACCTGCGCTTAATATCCTAATCATGATTAATTTATTACTTTTTGGTTGCCCATTAAACTTTTCTCTTTTAATCATATTTCTTTTTGGATTACTCTTGGCTTGTAGGTATATTAGACCAGTCCCAGTGATAAAGCATTTTATTGCTGGTGTTGAAGGAAAGTATATTGGATTTTGTTCTCTTGGATTATCATGCCAAGATACTGAAAATTATCAATTGAGGGAGCGCTTCCACATGGGTCCAGATATGACTGGCGTGCTTGTGAGTAAAATTAACCATCCTTTTTCTAGCTAATGCCATTAAATGTATGTTGTTCTAGTCATTGATATTCGTCTTGATATGTTTTCAATCATCCTCGTCATTTTGTCTGATATGAATATGGGAACAGGAGTGGAGACCACAGTGCTCCTATCCTGCATGAAGCTTTGCATGAAGCTCTCGAAGGTTTCGGAGGAAAACTGTCGAACGGGGCTATTATGAGAGCAACATGGGAAAGGGAGAGAGAAGTCATGGTAGGCATTTCACGAAGGAGAGGGTCCCTGCGGCCGAGGCAAACGCGGTTGAAGGGATCGCCGAGCATGGAGACGAGATCCCACGTGGCAAGTGCGAGAATGTCGGCGGAGTATCAATTCAGTGCTCTTAATGAATCTCCAAACCTTGTACCATAGTAGAACTAGATATTGTTGTATATGATGAAAGAATTAGATAGTGTTTTTAATGAATCCCCAATCAGTCTGATTACAAGAGTGTTGTTCTATAAGAATTTCAGACATTGGATATGAAAGTTGTTTGACACGGTGTAGTTGTATCGTTCTTGCTTGCCTTTGCTTTGCTATATTTTAGTTTAGAATATCTATTGGAAAATGAGAGGAATAACTTTTACAATTAATTATTTTATTTGTCATTTACAACGTTCAAATATGCGTTGTAAAAAATATGGATAGGGTCATTTACAGCGTTCGAATTCGCGTCGTAAAAAGAGGGTTATTTACGGCATGCATTATTTTGTATTTACAGCGTGCAGTAGGTGATCATTTACAGCATTCAAATTTACATTGTAAAAAGAGGATCATTTACGGCGTTCAAACGCGCGTTGTAAAAAGAGGATCATGTACAACGTTCAAATGTGCATTGTAAAAGATAGAGATGGTCATTTACAGCGTTCGAATGCACGTTGTAAAAAGATGGAGAGGGTCATTTACAACGTTCGAATGTGCATTGTAAAAAAGATGAAGATGGTCATTTACAGCGTTCAAATGCGCATTGTAAAAAAGATTGAGAGGGCCATTTTCAACGTTCGTATGCGCACCGTAAATAATATGGTCATTTACGGCATGGCCTTTTATGGCACAAATGTATGCCGTGAAAGATCTTTTACGACGTATTTCGCGTGCCATAAATGATCATTTTTCTTATAGTGCGTATCATGGCGAATGATCAATCTTCAATATATCTCCGATGTAGCAACTGTAATGGTTTAGAACACAATATAAGAAGATGTACCAACCAACCAAGAGAATCAATGCATTGGCATAGTTTTTGAGAAGCTTTAATTTCTGAGAAAAGTTACAAGTTCATTGATGTAATTTCATTTCTAATACATAAATTCTAACGACCTCGCCTGTCTGATCACCAATAGTTTGGATGATCAATTTCTCTTATATTCAGTCAGTTTCTCTTTTGTCGTGTATTCTCCGGGGATGCATCACCACCTCCTCCTTGGGTATCCTCATGTTGAGTAGGTATCGATGATGATAGAGTCTTCAAGAGCTGCATATAACTCAAAATATCGGGGGAGAATATTCTATCACATTGAGAAGTGCCTTCGACAGACTGTTGCAAAGTTCCTTGGCCATTCCATCGAAAAGTGCCCTAGCCAGTCCACTGGGAAGTGCCATCCCCAGCCTACTGGAAAGTGCCATGGCCAGCCCACTGGAACATACCCTGGATAAATGTTATGCGTGCTACTTTTTCAGAATCACCTCATTTTTATTGTATTAAACATTTTAAACAAAATTTTAAAAAAAGTATGTAGATTGCCTTATTTTTAATGTAAATTAGACTACATTGCAAGATGTTATAATAAAATAGATGCAAACATTTGCTTTGAAACAATTAAGAATGAAAATATCGATGTTTACAATTTGTCACTACCACATTCCGAAAACAGGGGTATTTTCGAATTTTTACAATATTTAATATTATGGTATTATAATTAATTAATTTCCTGATAGTATTTAATTTAATAATTATGTGATGTGTAATTATACATATAATTATATGCAGTGTTAATTATTTTATATTAGCTAGCAGACTGACCTAGAAGCCAGTAGATAGCACCTGTCCGAATTATGGAATTTTGAGGTTAATTATTTTATCTAGAATTTAATTCTTGGAGTTTATAATTAATTACTGTATTTTATTTAAAATTTTGCGCTTTGCCTTTGCTTCGATATTTGGAGCACTATCCAGACTTTTGTCTTCCAACAAATTTCACAATCTTGCTCTAGACATGTCCGCCTTCAATTCTGCTATTTTTGCAACTCATAATTTTGCTCCTTGTGCATTATTTCTGGCCGCACAAAAATCGTCGCGGACGTTATTTTAAAATTCCTATTTTGTATCGTTGTGCGTTCCAATCGAAAATTGGAGGCCATCTTGACCTATTTTTCGTGCGGCCCAAATTAGGGTAATATTCTGTTCTGAGTCTTCTTCAATATTGGTATTGATGACTTGATCTGATTTTGACCCCAAGTACTCCAAATTAATTGTTGAACACAACTTGCATTTATTTCTATTTAATTTGAGGATACCATTTTATCTGATTTTAAAATCCCAAATTAATTCCAGTGCCCTGCAAATTCAGCCCATACCCATCTTACAGCGTCCCCTGACCCTACAAAACACCGGACCCCGAATCGCCTGCCCTATTTTCGTCATTTCATGTGCTTATGCAATTTCCCAAATTTAAGGGGACTAAATTGCAAATTGGCATTTTATGGCCTCACCCAATTATTTTAACCAATGAGGAATCCTAAATATTTTAATTAAACCTCACCCTTAATTTCTCACATGAATTAAATTTCCTCATATTCAATCCTGGCCACCCATTCATGGGATGCAATCACCACCCTCCATCACACCCTCTCTCATCCTATTTAATATCATGTCACCCTCAACCCTAATCCCTAGAAACCTAGAAAACCCCACCTCCTCACAAGTCTCCTCCCTCTCCCCTACGTATGCAAAATTCTTCCTTCCTCTTCTCATTTCTTCTCTTCTCCTTCTTCTTTTCTTCTTCTCTTCTCCTTCCTTTCTTCTCTTTTTCCTTTTCTTCATTAAAATTTGAATTTCAATAGGGGGGGAATACTGTTCACCCCCCCCAAACTACTGTTCCCTGTGCACCCAGCCGACTCCCCGGCGGCTCTCCATACACCCCGGCCTGATTCCTTCCGGCCGACCCGCTGCTGTGATCGAGCTTCTCCTCCTTTGGTCCCCCTCGGCGTACATCCCTCCGGCGGCCAAGCACGGCCCGCTGGCTGCAGCTCCCCGCTGCTCAGCACCCGCACGGCCTCCCCCTCCCGCTGCACGACCCGCCGGCTGCTCCTGCTGCTCGACGACTGTCCCGGCGGCGCTGCCTCCACGAGTCCGTTCGACCCCGGCCATCAGCAGCCAACTCCTCCCCGAGGCTCCTCCCTCCGACGTTCGTCCTCGGCTTCATCCATCCATCCATCTCATCTCCGACCCGGCGGCTACCTCCTGCCGTATTCCGGTCAGCGGCCCCCTCAAGATCCTACTCCGGCCTCCTCCAGTGCGAGCCCCGGCGGCTTCCCCCTCCGGTCCGGCGGCCAGCGTGCACCACACTGTAAGTATTCTTCTTCTCCCTCTTCCTTCTTCCTTCTCCTTTCTCCCTGTGTATATATATATATATATAAATGTGTATATATATAACTATATACGTATATAAGTGAGTATATATTTAATGTATGTATGTATGTAAGTATTTAATATATACGTATATGTATATATTAACATGTATATGTAATTGTAATTTTAAATTAATGTAAACATGTATATGTGCATAGTATAGTATATGTTTAATATATATTGTATGTATTTAAAACATGTATACGTATATTATTTATTTTATTATTAAAATGTATAGTATAGAGTATGTATATATATATATGGATATGCCTTAGATGACCGCTGTCCGACACTTATGGTGAGTAGCTGCAGACTTGGTAGTAGTTGATTCTGGAAGTCTAGTCGGAATTATTATTCATAGTTAGTTCTTTTAACAGTCTATTTGATACCGGATTTGTCTCCGGCATTTTGATGATTCTTGGATATTGTTAAGCTAAGTGATTTCTTGTGGACTTGTACTGTGTTTAATGTTAGTTTAGTATTCGAAATCTTATCGTACTGTGATTCTGTGGTTGAGTATGTGTTCATCTTATTTGTGTCATCCGTGCCTCATAATGGAGATTGGATGCCTGCGTGACATTAGTTAGATAGTATAAATACCTAGACAGCGTTCTACTGCCGATGCTGCGGCGTAGGCTGGACGTACCCACGCACTCGTGCCCCTAAACCGGGTGCGGGTCGTGACACGTTTTTAGTGGTGGCCCATGCAGGTCAGACTTCGCGAGTTGTGCGATGTCGTAGTAGTGTGACATCCTTGTTATACTACTGCGTGCCTGCTATAGGACATAGGACATAGGATACTAGGACGAGAGCAAATACTCAATCACAATTTCTTGAGAGATTCCTGGGATGACCCCTGAGAATCTTGTTGAAACTTCCAATTTAAATTCATTCCCTTGTTCTGTCCATTCTCACTTATTGATATTGAATTTGATCATTGTTGATTTGTTATTAAATTAGGATTTTGGTTTCACTTGATTTGATTGTTGTTAATTAGGTATTTAAGTTAGGATTTTGGGTTTCATTGTAGGGTTGATTTTATATTAAAAAGAATTTGCAGACTGAATTATGATATTATCTGATAACACATGTCGATGAGGACAGTGAAAATGATTAACATTAGGGCTATTGGACTACGAAGGGTGGATTTTAATTTTAATTTTGAGGATTGAAAATGAATTCCAAATTTTAGGATTCTAAGAAGATTGAGATTGTTATTAAAATTTATTTTAAAGATTTCAATGAATTGCAAAATTTTGAAATATGAGGAGTTGAAATATTGTTATTAAAATTTTATTTTGAGGATTCAGATTCGATTCAATAAACCTAGACAAGTCTGTAAGGACCTTTAAGATGATTAAGTTTTCATTTCATTATTTAAATAATTGACCTTGAGGAAAGTGTATACATTTACTTTAAATTTATTCAAGGAGTTATTTTTGAGGAAAATTTATTTGAGGATAAGATTTTATAGTGGGAGATATATTATAATATAAGTAGGTAAGATGCATGTGTAAGGATATGTTGGCTTGAGCATGATTGATATTCACTGCAAACTGACTTGGGTGATCATCAAGGGTTGTACTAGAAAGTGCAGTACTTAGTATAGTGTATTGAAATTGATATGCATTGAGTGATAAGATTAACTAGTATTAGTGATTGCAGTAGGTAAGGAAGCTAGCAGTGAGTGTGCTTGTGATAGAACTGTGGTACCTATAAGGATAGAGGTACCAACCATGGATGCATCTTTGATCTGTGCAATCAACTAGGATTATTCAAATCTTTTATCTAGAATGCTGCTTCTTTAGAACTGTACTGTCCTCCCTTGATGATATCGCATTTTACCCTAATTGATTCTTTGGGATCTGTCTTCAGGATGTCGCCGCAGACAAGGTCTATGAGAGCGGGAACATCAGCTTTAGAGGGGTCTGCCACCTCTCCACCTGATGGACAGACATCCGTAGTTCCTCCTACATCTCCGATGCACGTAGGTGATCTTCCTCCTCCACCTGTTCAGAAGATAGCCACAGCTGTGACGGACGACCTTCCTCCTCCACCGACTCTGATTTCCGGAGGTTTGCCCATTGACGGAGCACAGATGTTCACCTTGATCCAAGGCATGGTAGATGCCCAGAAAATGGCGGCAGATGCTCAGCGAGTTCAAGCTGAGGCTCAGAGGGTGCAAGCAGAAGCGCACCAGGCACAAACCGAGCTGATGAGAGAGAGCATGGAGAACGCTCACCAGATGGCACTACAGACAATTGAGAGAGTTGCCCAGCAGTATCCTGGCCAGTGGCAGCCGAGGGCATTTCAGTATCAACAGCAGTACCAGGCACCAGTTCCAATTCGGCGACAACCGAGGGCCTTTCAGTATCAACAGCAGTACCCGGCACCAGTTCCTGTACAGCAGGATCAACGAACTTGTTATTTCTGTAAGAAGCCAGGTCACCTTCGGAAGAGCTGTAGAACGAGGCTAGGACTTTGTTTGCACTGCGGCGCTGCGGGACATCGAGTAAGGGATTGTCTTCGAGTTCCTTATCCTCCCGGCCAGCGCGCAGCTTCAGACTATAGAGATCCAGTTAGGCTACCTGTGGAACCGTACATTGCTCAGCACCTGCAAAGGGAACCACCCTAGCAGGACAGGCATTTGCGATGACGGTCGAGGAGACCAATACTGCAGGTAATGTGTTAGCAAGTTCTGTTCTTTCCTTCATTCTGTTCCTATCTACTTGATTAATTGATTGATTCCTTGGTACAATAATTGTATGCATGATTTCTTGTTATAATGTAGTTAGTAGTACCCCTGTTACAGAGACTGTAATACCTTGGCAAAAGACACTATGATCATACATAATTCCTTTAGGTTGCATGTTGTATGAGTGTAGGTAGAATTCTCTTAGACTTTGATTGTTGAGGATTTAACTGTAATAAAGATTAACAAAGAGGTTATGACTTGACAAAGAGAGACAAGGTGCCAAAATTTTGAGGAAAAATATTAAATTAAATAAAAAGTTGGGAATTTGATATGGCGTAATTGAAGTTTTGTTAAATCATTGATTTTTAGAAAATTTTGAAATGATTGAATTTATTATTAAATTTGAGGAATTTAAGAAGGCCATCGATATATTTGTTGGACTGCAAGTTGAGAACTTATATTTTGAATATTGTATTGGAGGTTCCATAAGTGTTACATCGTTGCCTATTATGGAAAAAAAAAAAATCGAGGGATAAGAACACCAATGGATTAGTGTTAAATTCAAATTTGGAACGAGATTCAATTTTTGAAATATGCACTGATTGGATTTCAATTAGAGGATGGAATATTAAACTCTTGCATTTCGTCATTAACTTAAAATTTTGGAGGATATTGTGAGAAGAATGTGATTCGATTTATTTTGAAGGTTTGTTTGGGATATGCTATTTATAAAATTTTTGAAAGAATTTATTGTGAAATAACAATATGGAGTAGTTCATGATTATATGAATGGAGGAATTAAATTTTGATGGTAGTAAATACATAAATAAAACAATCGAGGATTTAAAAATTTGAGGATAATTATTGATTTAAACAAATGGTTAAGAAATTAACATGGCATAATTGGTGGTTTAATTAATTCTAGGAAAGATTTTGACATGTTTAAATTGGTTATTTTAGAAATTTTGGGAGATTTATCAATGTATTTATTTAAATCGCAAGTTATGAATTTTAGAACTTCATAATTGAATGTGACATTTGGAGAATCCTTAAATATCATATTGTTGAGTACTTTGAGGAGTGGATATTAAAATCCGGGCATTGGATTATTAACTCAAAACTTTCAGGAAAATTTTTAAAAAGGGACTTTGATTCTATGTCGAGAAATTTTACAGGAATACAACAATTTTAGATTTTTGAAATTTTGAAAAGACCTTGTGGATTATTCGTGGTTGATGAATTTAATTGAGGGAATAATAATGTGTATGAGTAAATGCTAATATGAGGATTTTAAATTTCGAGGACGAAATTCTTTTAAGGTGGGTAGACTTGTCACTACCACATTCCGAAAACAGGGGTATTTTCGAATTTTTACAATATTTAATATTATGGTATTATAATTAATTAATTTCCTGATAGTATTTAATTTAATAATTATGTGATGTGTAATTATACATATAATTATATGCAGTGTTAATTATTTTATATTAGCTAGCAGACTGACCTAGAAGCCAGTAGATAGCACCTGTCCGAATTATGGAATTTTGAGGTTAATTATTTTATCTAGAATTTAATTCTTGGAGTTTATAATTAATTACTGTATTTTATTTAAAATTTTGCGCTTTGCCTTTGCTTCGATATTTGGAGCACTATCCAGACTTTTGTCTTCCAACAAATTTCACAATCTTGCTCTAGACATGTCCGCCTTCAATTCTGCTATTTTTGCAACTCATAATTTTGCTCCTTGTGCATTATTTCTGGCCGCACAAAAATCGTCGCGGACGTTATTTTAAAATTCCTATTTTGTATCGTTGTGCGTTCCAATCAAAAATTGGAGGCCATCTTGACCTATTTTTCGTGCGGCCCAAATTAGGGTAATATTCTGTTCTGAGTCTTCTTCAATATTGGTATTGATGACTTGATCTGATTTTGACCCCAAGTACTCCAAATTAATTGTTGAACACAACTTACATTTATTTCTATTTAATTTGAGGATACCATTTTATCTGATTTTAAAATCCCAAATTAATTTCAGTGCCCTGCAAATTCAGCCCATACCCATCTTACAGCGTCCCCTGACCCTACAAAACACCGGACCCCGAATCGCCCGCCCTATTTTCGTCATTTCATGTGCTTATGCAATTTCCCAAATTTAAGGGGACTAAATTGCAAATTGGCATTTTATGGCCTCACCCAATTATTTTAACCAATGAGGAATCCTAAATATTTTAATTAAACCTCACCCTTAATTTTCCACATGAATTAAATTTCCTCATATTCAATCCTGGCCACCCATTCATGGGATGCAATCACCACCCTCCATCACACCCTCTCTCATCCTATTTAATATCATGTCACCCTCAACCCTAATCCCTAGAAACCTAGAAAACCCCACCTCCTCACAAGTCTCCTCCCTCTCCCCTACGTATGCAAAATTCTTCCTTCCTCTTCTCATTTCTTCTCTTCTCCTTCTTCTTTTCTTCTTCTCTTCTCCTTCCTTTCTTCTCTTTTTCCTTTTCTTCATTAAAATTTGAATTTCAATAGGGGGAATACTGTTCACCCCCCCCAAACTACTGTTCCCTGTGCACCCAGCCGACTCCCCGGCGGCTCTCCATACACCCCGGCCTGATTCCTTCCGGCCGACCCGCTGCTGTGATCGAGCTTCTCCTCCTTTGGTCCCCCTCGGCGTACATCCCTCCGGCGGCCAAGCACGGCCCGCTGGCTGCAGCTCCCCGCTGCTCAGCACCCGCACGGCCTCCCCCTCCCGCTGCACGACCCGCCGGCTGCTCCTGCTGCTCGACGACTGTCCCGGCGGCGCTGCCTCCACGAGTCCGTTCGACCCCGGCCATCAGCAGCCAACTCCTCCTCGAGGCTCCTCCCTCCGACGTTCGTCCTCGGCTTCATCCATCCATCTCATCTCCGACCCGGCGGCTACCTCCTGCCGTATTCCGGTCAGCGGCCCCCTCACGATCCTACTCCGGCCTCCTCCAGTGCGAGCCCCGGCGGCTTCCCCCTCCGGTCCGGCGGCCAGCGTGCACCACACTGTAAGTATTCTTCTTCTCCCTCTTCCTTCTTCCTTCTCCTTTCTCCCTGTGTATATATATATATATATATATATAAATGTGTATATATATAACTATATACGTATATAAGTGAGTATATATTTAATGTATGTATGTATGTAAGTATTTAATATATACGTATATGTATATATTAACATGTATATGTAATTGTAATTTTAAATTAATGTAAACATGTATATGTGCATAGTATAGTATATGTTTAATATATATTGTATGTATTTAAAACATGTATACGTATATTATTTATTTTATTATTAAAATGTATAGTATAGAGTATGTATATATATATATGTTTGTTTATATATTTAATTGATGTTTAATAAAATTAGTATATATGTTTAATAACTATTTAATTAATATGTATAGTATATAAAGAAAATTAGTAATGTATAATTTAATATGTGCCATATATATTATCTATTTAATTAAATGTTTTATTAGTATATAAATATATACGTATTTTGTGGTATATGTATATGTATATATATATTTAATGTGATTTATCTATATATATACGCATTTAATATGTATATATGTGTAAATTGGTATAAAAATATATAAAGTTTGGTATATATATATATATTTTGTATATATGTATACTTGATATATTTTCAAATATATATATTCTTTGTACATACATTTAATATATTTCTATGTATATATATATGACTGATATATATAAATACGTGTTCTACTACATGTATTTTATATATATATATATATACTTAGTATATTTTCAAGGTATGTTTAATTGGTATATATATGTATATCCATATTTTGGTAAATATATATTTATATATATATTTGGTATACACTTATTATTTATTTTGCTATATGTTTAATAAAAACATAATTTTAAGTATATAAACTAGTCAAGATATGTATATTTAGATGATCCTAGATGACCATTATCGTACCTAGAGAAGTCCCGAACCCAGTGTTTTGACTGTGTGTTAGCGTAGCCCTGATGCAAATGTTATATTGTATTATGTTTATAGGACTGTTGGTTACCAGGGGATACTCTGGAACAGGACATCCATAAATACCAGCTAAGGACCCGAGGCAAGTACATTCTCTGATAATTTCCAATTCTTGATAATAGCTATAAGTTCAATGATCTTGAAATGTTACAACTGAATCTTTGACACTGTGCTACACGGACTAGTATAGCTTGGATCTACAGTCATGAGATGTTACCTTGATTTTCGTATCGACATTATACACGACATTTACATTGACATTAACATTTACATTAGACATTGATATTAGACATTGTAAATAATTTATTAGACATTGTACTTAATATATTAGACAATGTTGTGTAGTCGTGACGTGTCATGATTGGATCCACAGTACTAGTTGGGGGCGGGGAAATGGCTAGTGAGAAATGTGATCAAATACCCATTGCATAATTAAATATTATTGGTGTCAATCATACCCCCACGTATGATTAGCCAGACTGTAGCTACTGTACATGTCCCAAGCCGATCACATTTTGAAACTACTATTTCAAACACTTAGAATAGTTACAGTTCTCTATTTTAGATCATATACTACATCACCCGTATATGATACTGTTCCTTGTTCTTTTTATTTCCATACATGCACTGACTATATCATATTGCCTGTCTCTCTTAAAAATTGCCATTTCATTTATTTCACTGTCTTCTCAGTAGCTAGCATGACATGTTTTATTGTATTATAGACATTATCAATTAATGGAACTGTTATTTGAGATTGTGCTTTGCTCCTTCCTGACTGGAAACATTTTTCCAGACTATGCCTTAGATGACCGCTGTCCGACACTTATGGTGAGTAGCTGCAGACTTGGTAGTAGTTGATTCTGGAAGTCTAGTCGGAATTATTATTCATAGTTAGTTCTTTTAACAGTCTATTTGATACCGGATTTGTCTCCGGCATTTTGATGATTCTTGGATATTGTTAAGCTAAGTGATTTCTTGTGGACTTGTACTGTGTTTAATGTTAGTTTAGTATTCGAAATTTTATCGTGCTGTGATTCTGTGGTTGAGTATGTGTTCATCTTATTTGTGTCATCCGTGCCTCCTAATGGAGATTGGATGCCTGCGTGACATTAGTTAGATAGTATAAATACCTAGACAGCGTTCTACCGCCGATGCTGCGGCGTAGGCTGGACGTACCCACGCACTCGTGCCCCTAAACCGGGTGCGGGTCGTGACACAATTGGCTTGTTGGAGTAAATAATGAAACTCATATTTTATCACATTAGATAACATCTTATTCTCTTTGTCCTAGTTTAGATATTAATAGGTTGAACCTTACTGAATGTTTCAATAATTGGGTTAAAAATTTGTACGATAAATCAATAACAACACTACTTGATGGTATCGAGCCAAAATTATAATATTTCAGGACAAAAAATTGACCAAAATTGACAAAAATATGAAAACCTTACAAATGATAATTGTACGAAGATGTTAAATACTATGGCCAGTATCACAAGAAAAAATGGAGATGATTATTTACAACGTTCAAATGCGCACCGTAAATAATGTCATTTACGTCATGGCCTTTTTCGGCACCAAAATGCACGTCATGAAAGATCATTTACGGCATATTTCGCGTGCCGTAAATAATCATTTTTCTTGTAGTATAATCCTTTATGTTTATCTGATATTAAAGAAATTGTATTCCACGTATTAAAACTACCTTTAAAAGATATTTTCAAAGCATTTAAAAACCAAGTCCAAGAATTTATGTTTTTACTCTCAGCAACAATATAAGAAATTGGATATAATTGATAGTTAGGATCATGAGCACAAGCAATAAATAGAATACCTTGATATCTAGAGGAAAGGAATGTAGCATCAGTACTAATCACAGGTAAACATCCCCTTAAAAAGACATCAATGCATGCCTGAAAACAAATATTTAAAAAAAAATTGTATTCTGTAGTCTTTATATAACATATGCTACCTGAATTTGTCTCAATGATTGTAAAAGCATATTCTTCAAGACTACTATATGCATCAATATAACTACCATTTATTTCTCATAGAGCAATTTTTTAGCTTTCCAAGCTTTATAATATTTAATATGTATTCAGTGTTTCCTATAGATATCATTTACAACATGCGATGGACTATACGACTGATTATCACAAATTTTATCAATAATTTTATTTTTAACACATACAGTTGTCGCTAATGGATAATTTTTTGTTGTAATTCACCTAAACAAGAATGTACATTTTCTAGCATACAAATGATGAATGTTTCATCATTGCCAGTGGCTTTAGCGTACACTCTCCAATTATAACTTGAAACATTACATTTATAGACAATTCCACTTGTATTGTTTCTAGTAGACGTGCAAGAAAAATTACGTGCAATTGCTATATCACTATAATAAAACTTATAAATGCATGACGATTCATAAATTCTTTTCAATGAATAAATTGTTTATAGTAACACTATCTACATTATCATCAAGTTCATCATCTAAATTTTCTATTAGATTATCACTATTTTCATCGTCAGTATTACCATCATCTACTCTATGTTCTTTTTTGATAAATGAAATAACTTGGTGAGAAGAACTAGGAGCACTACTAATTCTTGGTGGTGGTGGTGGAGGAGTCACAAAAATATTAATATACGATAATTGTATATTAGCTTCAAGAATAAATTTACATGCTTGCTCACTAACTAATTTTATACAATTACATAGATAAATATGTACCAATAAAAATTTATAGTCAATAGAAAAAATTTAAATTATTATATTACATTAATTATTAAACAAAATATTTTGATCAATTAAAAGAACTTCAACTAAACCTCCTTCATAAGCTAACTCATTTAGTACACCACCAAGCGAGCATATTATTGTAAGACTTCGATCCATGGCAACAAGAAAATGAGCTCCAAAGATTGTATATTGAACTGAGCTTCTCCTGTGTGGAAAGAAAAGACTTCGTATGGAAAGAAAGTAATTTTCTGTTTGTAATGTTTAATATGCTTATATGAAACAAATACTACGTTTATATAGGTAATTTCGAAACGAACTTTAGACGAACATTGGATATGAATGTAGGAAAAATGAAAGAGCCGTTGTGAAATAGTTATTGGATATAAAACAACTCTTAGTTAACACTAACCATAGACCCAGACCCAATTTCAAACCGAAACAAAAACCTAAGTAAAAAAAACCACCCAAATAAAATAAAACCACCGAAATAAAATAACACCTGAGTAAAAAAAAAACTAAATCAAAACAAAACCAAAACAAAACAAAACAAAACAAAATAAAACAAAACAAAACAAAAACAAATCAAGAGGAAAAAAAATCAGCCAAATAGAATAACTAAAAAAAAAAAAAACCAAAGCAACAACCCCCCCCCCACCCACAACCGAACCCCCCCTCGAACCAGCCTCCTTACTTTCCGCCAACTTAGTTGGTAGAATTTTGGCCTAGGCCAAATTCCTGGGTCCCCTGGTTCCCTCGGCCACTCGTCGTCCCGTATAAATTTTTTTATTTTTTTCGCCATCTACGATGGCGGAACGTATCCCTCTTTCAAAGTTTTGCAAAATTGTTTCCTTACAACTAATTTTATTAAATTTAATTTTGGTACAATAAATTTTTTGAAGCTGGAATAGTCAAGAATATAAAATTAAAATTTTGCCAACTTTTTTAATCTATATTTACTAATTAAAATTACTCAATCAATTTAAAATTAATAGCTAAATAAGTATGTGTTAAAAAGTTAGTTAAATAATTATGCATTTAAAAAATAGAGAGGGTTGTTGTTTTTAATAGAAATTAATAGACAATTATTTGTTCTTTTCAAGTAAGTAAATAGTTAAAATATTATTATTTAGTTTTTCAAATAACATAAAATAGATACTCATATGTATATATACTAGTATATAATAATACCATTTACAAATGTGAGTAGAAAAGTAAAATAATAAAAAAATGTTAGGTAAGTAGTGTAACTGTTTAAGTCAATGTTTTTAAATTGGACCGATGATTGAACTAAAAGTCTTTGGTACAGATCCGATCGGGGTTGAACCGGAGATCAAATAGGTCGTTTACGAGAACCGAATAATTTGAGACTTGTAAGATATCCATATTTGCTTCTTGGTTTGTTTTGATTCTGAGTATGTTTTGTTTTGTTTTGTTTGATTTTACAACTATAAGGTCTCTCAAAACCAAATGATCCAAATCTCATGTAATAAACTACTTTGAGTTTTTTTTATAAGAAAAAAAAATTAACAAGTTTAACTGTGTATTTATTGGGATTAAATTGTAAGATTAAATTTTATATATGGTGATTGGCCCATGTTGATATGTGGATGTATATATATGTAATATCATGATGAATGAAAATCCTAGATTATTCTCTCCTACTACTTCTACACATGGTATCAGAGCATGACGGCTAGGGCACGATTTCTTTTCCCATAGCGGCGACATCGGCGATAATTTTTTCTTCACAGCGGCGGCGACGAGTCTCCCTTCGACCGGTGGTGTGACGAGCGGTGGCGGCAAATTTTTTACGTCGGTGGCGGCGACAACAAGGATCGATTCCACCTCCCCGTATTACCATGGTTCTAATGACAATCCAGATAATAGAATTACAAAATTGGTATTTCGTGGAAAAAATTATGAGGAATGGTCGAGATATATTCAGCTTTCTCTACGGACTCAACAAAAAAATGGGTTTATTGACGGGTATATCGATAAATCTACAAAAAATGATAAATTGAAGGATTGGTACTGTGTCCAATCAATGCTTGTGCAATAGATTTTGCACACTATTGACACTTCGGTAAAAAAGATGATACCCAACTTTGAGGAGGCAAAACTTTTGTAGAATTCGCTCAAGGACCAATTTAGCGTGGAGAATGGTGATAGAATTCAACATATTAAACTTTCGTTGACAGAGTATAGCCAAACAAAATCCATGTCCGTGGTCGACTACTTCGACCAATTTCAGACTCTTTGGGATGAGTTGGGGACCTATAAACCTATTCCTGCGTGTAGTTGCGGCAAATGTACGTATGATATTCTGAAGAAGTTGCAGAAACGGGTTGATGATGAGCGCTTTCATCAGTTTCTTTATGGGATAAATCTGAAACTCTATGGCAACGTCCGCTCGACTTTATTTGCATAAGATCCATTCCATACTTTGGCTCGTGCTTATCAATCCATGCTACACTAGGATCGATTGTGCACATCCACACAAGTCTCCTCTGAACGGGACGAGGTTATGGCACTTGCTGTTAAAACTCCTTATGTTAACCGTGGGCCATCTCGTTTGGATGCTCGGGATAAATCGGAGTTGCTTTACAATTTTTATAAACGCAAAAGATATGAAGAAGCCACTTGCTTTGAGAAAGATGGCTTTCTAGATTGGTGGGGGGATAGGACGCGTGGCGGGGACGAGGGCTGGCCGTTGACGTGGTAGTGGACGTGGATGGGGTGTGAAGGTGCATGCGGTGGTGGAAGGGCGTGCCACGAAGGTTGCGGCACAGACATATATGTCATGTGATGGTGCATGAGATATTCCAGGAATAACTCAGGACCAATGGCAATAACTTATTTCTCTGCTTGGTAACTCTTCGGTCAAATATCCGGAGGACCGTATGGTGGGTAAGTCTATTGCACCTTGGATTATTCATACAAGCACTTTGAATCATGTTACTGGGAATTTGGATTTATTGTCGGGGGTGACAGAAATAATGCAATATCTAGTTGGGCTCCCGGACGGACGGACTGCGGTTGCCTCGTGCTGCGGGCGTGTTGCTCTTGCACCGGGTGTTGTTCTTACGAATATTCTATTCGTACCTCAATTACATTGTAATTTTATTTCTGTGGCCTATCTTATTGATGATACAAATTTTATTGTATAATTCACTAAAAAAATATGCGTGATACAAGAGCCCTGTTGAGGACCCTGATTTGCATCGGTGAATGGCAGGACAGACTCTACTACTTTCGTATTGTACCGAAGACTCAGGCATTGGCAGTGACTGAGACGGCTTCTCTGGCCATTTGGCATCAGCGACTTGGACATCCTTCTAATAAAGTAGTAAAGTCTCTTCCTGTTGTTAGTAGCTCTGGTAGTTCAGTGAATAAGGCATATGAAGTTTTCCATCAGGTAAAGCAAACTCGAGGTATTTTTCTTTTTGGTGACTCTCGGACTATTGTAATTTTTGATTTGATACATTTATGATCTTTGGGGGCAGTATCCTACGCCTTCTTCGTGTGGAGCTTGATATTTTTTAATGATTGTGGATAAATTTTCTCGTGATGTTTGGGTGTTTTGTTAATTAATAAGACTAAAGTATACAAGATGTTCTCATCATTTTTTCTATGATTGAGCGACAATTTAATTTCAAAGTTTAAATTATGCGAAGTGATAATGGTACTGAGTTTAATTGCCTGTAGGACTACTTTGACAAAATGGTATTTTGTTTTAGACATCTTGTGTGGGTATACCTTAACAGAATGAGAGGGTTGAACGAAAACATAGACATATTTTGAATGTGGCACGCACTTTATGTTTTCAGGGAAAATTGCCAATTTTTTTGGAAAGAATATACTTTGGCGGCCGATTATTTGATCAATCAAACTCTTCAAGTCTTCTTGGTTTTAAAATTTGTAAACCCCCTCGACCAGATTTTAGTATTTTTAGGATTATTTTAACAATTTAGGATTTATGACAATATTTTAATTTATTTTGCCTACATATCCTGTTGACTTGTGCACCTGTCCATCTCCTAATTATTTAGAGCTTTATCTTGACTGTTATCCCCGAACAAAGTTCACATACCTGTCCTAGACATGTTAGACTATTTTCCTGAACTTTGTGCAACTCACAGATGTGCTAAAATGAGCCTCATTTGAGACGCACAAATATCGTTACAAAAGTCCGTATTTATTTCCTATTTTATTTCCTGCTCTTTAACCATCTCTGTACCCCTAGGGATTTGAGGCCCAACATGCACCTGTTTTGCCCAAAAAAAATTCGTTAATATTCTACACTGAGTATACTACATTTAGTATATTGACACCGTAGAAAAAATATGACCCTACCTGCCTCTAAATAATTAGAGAACACCGTGCGCAGTATTTATTAATTAATAAATATGATGGCCGTATCACCTAAGAAAACCAGGACCAGTCCCTGCCCAGACTCACCCCCACCCCCTCGGGACCCTCACACAGTTTTTTTCTTCAATCCTGTGAATTTTAGTATTTTTCGGAATCGAGTGTTTTCCTAGACAAATTCGTAATTGCGCAATTTCCCAAAACTAGGACTTTACTTAATTTATGAAATTATAGGGACTTTCCTGCAAATTGTAGTGCAAGGTGTCACCCCCTCACTGGATGATGAACCTGCGCCGTCCATTTGGAGTCTGGGCTCACCCGAAAAGAATCCCGAAAATATCTCAAAAATATCCTGAAAATATCTACAAAATATCTTGCAAATATCTTTAGATATTTTACATATTAAATTAATATAATTTTCTTTATAAGAAAACAAAAGAAAATTAAAAAGAAATAAAAATTAAATTAAAAGAAAACCTAAAATCCCCCATTCAGCCGAAACCCCCTTCCCCCGCCGGCGATGAGCTCCTTCGCCGGAGCGGCGACCACCCCCCCCCACGGCGAGCCCTCCCCCCCCCACGGCGAGTTCCCCCTTCCCCCGCTGGCCCCCGACCCTCCCTCTCTCCTCAGCCTCCTCTTCTCCATCCCCCGACCCCTCCCCGCGGCGGAGATGACCCCCTCCGCCAGCGTCGGCTGCCCCCTCATCCGCCGGCAACAGCAACTCCTCCTCCTCCACTCCGCCTTCCTCTCCTTCCCCTCTTCCCCGTCGGTTACCACCACCACCGCCACCCCCATCACAGAACCTCCAGCCGACCCCCTTCTCCTACACCCTCACGACTTCGCCACCACCGCCACCCCCATCACCGACGACACCACCATCATCTCCCTCCAGAACCTCCACCTTCCTCCTTTCCAGCCGACCCGCTCCGCCCTTTCGACCGGAAGACCCGAGCCGAGCACCGACCGGCCGTGCGACTCCCCGACGCCGCCTCCGGCCGTCCGACAGCAGCCCTCGTCGAGCCGCCCTCCTCCAGCGACCCGCCCCGGCCAGTCTCCAGCAACCCTAGGGTCGCCGTGGACGCAGACAGGGCACAGGACACGGACACAGCCCTCGGACTCGTGTCGGATACGTGTCGGACACGAAGAAGTTTGGTTTTTCGAGCTCTGTTCAGGTAACGTTTTCTCTCACCTCGTAATTCCGATTTCAATTCCGTCAGTTGCGTCGTGTAGACTGTGTAACCATCTCGGTGCCCGTGCAACCCGCTCGGAGCATCGCGTCCTGTGGCGATCGCGAACCGCGATCCAAATACAGGAAAAATAACGACCCGACTCACCCCGGAACTGGGTACGCCCCGCCAAACGGGACGACTTGGTCGCACGCGATCTTTACCGAAACGTGCGCAACATTGATACGGACGTGTAGGAATTCGGAGAAGTTGATTTGGATGTGCGTGCACACCGGAATCAACGCGTATCCGCCGACACCGCCCCGTATTCGTCAGTTCTGGAACATGCTGCAACTTTGTGTACACATGTCGGATCGAGACAAAACTTGTGCCATCGGACTCGTAGCGATACGCTGGTCCTGTGATCCAAGTTTGGTTCGATTCTGAGAACGTTGACAAAATCGCGTATCGTGGGCCCCACAGGCTTCACTTGACGGGCGATTTTGTGTTCGGCTCATCGGAATCCAATTCTGGAAGTTCCGTTGGGTTCGTATCATCTTTCTGGACTTGTGGACACTAAATTTGGCAAATTTGGAGACCTTTGACCCTGACACATTTTTTGGTGCAAAGTGGGCTCACATGTGGACCCGGCTTTGACCGGAAACTGTCATTTTTGCCCCTGTGTCCAAATTAGACTTAAAGACAGGCGTTTCTAGCTATTTGATATTTTCTGAGACTGTTAGTGATGTTTATTTTAGCATCCGGAGACTTTTATTCTGAGGCTATAGTTTCTGACACTTGGTATTTGACATCTAGATATTACATTTACAGCTCTCTTGCCAGGCAAGTATACCTTGCCTTGTTGTACTGTTTATATTCAGTTCTTGCTAGTTACATGTTTATTTATTTTTATATAAATGTGCGCGTCCGAGCAGACTCGGGTGCAGTCAACGATGGCGTTGACGTTAGGACTTGTGTCTGACCTAGTGTCTAGTAGACCCACCTAAAGTTGTGAAGTTATTGATATAACTTCCCAGGCCTTGACACGTATCATTACACGTCACAGAGTGAGTACATGTAGGAACGCGTGCCTCATGAGCGACTGGCCATCAGTGTGAGCAACACGTGTAGCGGTATTTAGCTCAGTTGTTTATTGTATTGAGACTTGCATCATAATAGGAGGTGTCCACGTCGTTTTCATGATTTGTACATCTATATTGGGCGGGAAAGATACTGGTAGACGTATGGGACACCCCCTCCTTGTATGTTATATCCTTCGTACCATGCTCCTCGGAGATGGTCGATTGCAGAGCTACCCGTGTGTCCGGGGGCATATGACACATATACTAGCCAGTCATGACGATTGGTGAATTACGTCAGCATATGTCAAGCCTACACATTCCCATGCGTACTACAAGGTCTTTAAATTGCATTCACTTAGATGGTTAGCACACCCCATTTATTTATTCAGTATTTACATTATGGCATGTCATTTTTCTGTATCTTGCTATGTCCCTCTGAGGACCTGGTCCCCTGCCAGGTGTATATGTTCTTGAGTACTCGCAGGAGCACAGATCCGGACAGGCTACTTATATTCCGAGGAGGTCTTCTCTTCGAGCCTCGTGATTGTCAGATGTTGTTCTTTATGGTGTGTATTCAGGTTCCTTTTATATTATATTTCTGTAGTGGATTTATTTCCATTCGACTGTCATTCTTTAGATATTTGTTATTGAGATCTAGTTACATGGTTATTGGTTATTCATATTTGATTTATGTGGATGAGATTTAGATATTACCCTGTGACTTATGATGAGTTTTACCACTTATGACTTATTGTTCATTATACAGCATACGCACGTATATATGGTTTCCATATATTGGAGTTGCCATATATACGGGCGGCTGGCATGGTTACATGCCCTAGTCCTACGTATTTTGGGACTGGAGTGTGACCTGTTTTTAGTGGTGGCCCATGCAGGTCAGAGCATATTGTCTCGGTTACGTTACTGTACCGAGCAAGCCTGCACCTAGGATTAGAGGATAGGATCTCATCCAAAATTGACTATGACTTATCTTCCTTCCAGTCTGTCCTACTTACATAATTGCATCCTGCTTGATTCATGTGCTTCCCTGATAAATCCTTAAGTATAGCCCCTACTAGAATATAGGAATCCCTGTTGATAGGATGATAATTAGAGTAGTATTCCTATTAAGAACACAACTAGGGCATTGACATATCATTAAGTTCAGACTACTTAATGAACCATAACCTTCCATATTACCTAATGAACCCTAGTATTCCATACTACCTAATAAACTCTAGCATCACTACCTATAGTTTAACTTACCAGTATCCCTTGACATATTTTTGTATGACTTGAGAGTAGTAAATACTCCTAGGATTAGTTAGAGAATTGACCATAATGTTGACCCTAGTCTTTAGGAACCCATAGAAATCTAAGATTAAGTACTAGGACTAAACTCCCTCGACCAGAGTTTTACGCCAGAGACCCTTTATCCTTGTTGGCGTAAAACCCATTCGACCCTTGTTGGCATAAGAACCAAACAACTGCCTAGTTGGCGTAAAAGCCTAATGACTTTCTTGTTAGCGTAAAAGCCAAACTATACAGAAGATTGTCTCCTTTACGCCGCAGTTATGATAACTGCTACCCACATTCCCTTAGTATTCCTTATCCTGCGTCATGAAAGCCACGTAGGTAACTGCCCAGCGTAAACTTGATGATTCTAGAATAATAGATAACCAGCGTAGAGTAACCTAATTAGGCGTAGAATATAAGGATAGGATGTAAGCGTATTTGTTACAGCCTTAGCTTCCCCCAGCCATGACCCAATCTCGTGCATTAAAGGCAGAGATACGCCTCGAGCCCTGTGCAAAAAGAAACAGCTTTCTGGCAGGACATCTGATTTTGTCTCACCTCAAGCGTATGACTTGTATCCAATCAGTCACTAGACAACAACCTGGGTCCCCGTGCAAAACCATTATCACAAACCGTCCTCTCGATCATTGTGCAAGTACTTTTGTCAGATATCAGGATTCACTAATTTTGACTGACAAACTCATAAGTTTCTCGTACAACTTTACGCACGCTAATTTTACGCACAGATTTCTATGCAGACCTTACGCAGGAAGAATAAAAATCTCTCACGCACACGCGGACAGCTCTGAAGCTCTACCTTACGCTTCATTGTTTTACGCGGATAACTCTGAAGCCTATTTTACGCCGATAGTTTGAGTCCCTGATTTACGCCAGATTATTTTATCTCTGCTTTACGCGGATAACCTCGAACCCCTACTTTACGCGGACTTCCTTAAATCTCAGTTTTAGGCAGACAGTCTATAGTGTATATTAAGATTGTAGAACTTAGAAGGCCATACCTCTTTTAGGGTCAACTAGCGACTTAGACAAGGAGTTAGAATAATAACTGTAGAGATTGTAGAGTCTTATTTTTTTTTTTGTGATTGTGAATTATTTGTAATTTCTCATATCATAATCTAGCGTATTTACATTTACTGTACTACCTTGACTTATACTGCTATTATAGCCTAGTTTTGCAAGCTTATTCTTTATCGAGCTTGTTCATGACACATGTGTTATTGGGGCCTGATCCACCCCACTAATACAATTGTCTATTTAGAATCAGTGTATTACGGTCTGATCAACCTTAGTGCATTTTGATTCGCCATTCGCATAACTACTTTACGTGGATTGAGATATATAGTGATTAGTAGACAGATGTACTTGTCCTCTAGATATGTGTAAGCATATCGTATCAGTTACATAACTGTACTGATACGAGCATGTGAATAGGAATTACCAAAAATAATATTTTAATCCATAACTGTTTTGACAATTCCCATTTGAATTCTTTAAACGCCTTGATCCCCACACTTCTATTCTATTACCTTCCCCTTGAACTCTTGTTTAGTGTTTTCCGTCTTCCCTTATTTCGGAAAGACGAAACCTCGTACCTAGTATAAATACGAAAGTGTATTATTTCTGTAGCCATTTCTGTTTGTTTCTTGGATAATTACGAAACCCTAAAATTAGAATGTATCATTTTGCTGACAGGAGTCTAAAAGGATTTCACCTGAATGAACAATTGACTGACTCCTGAATAATAGCAGCACCTATGACTAGGTTGACTTATAAGAATTAAGAATTCCTATGGACTAACGAGTGTCAAGCCGCTTTCGAGGAGTTGAAGAAGCGGCTGACCACAGCACCCGTATTGACTATTCCATCCGGATCAGGCGGTTGTGATCTACAGACGCATCAGGAAAAAGTTTGGGATGCGTATTAATACAGGATGGCAAGGTAATGGTATATGCATCTAGACAATTATGAGTACATGAGAAGGATTTGGAACTTGCAACCGTTGGGATTACTCTGAAGATATGAAGACATTACTAATATGAGGCAAATCCTAAGATTGTATGGCATACCAGTCAGGATTTTACCAAGACAAGGATTCGCGTGACCAAAGTTGGTGGTCAACACAGTAGAGACAGTTAAGTAAATACAAGGACACTTGCAAGCAGTGCAAGACAGACAGAAGTAGTAGGCAGACCGTCATCATCGTCCCTTGGAATTCAAAGAGGATGATCATGTCATATTGAGAATATCACCTACTAATGACACCATTCGATTCGAAAGATGCAGCAAGTTGAGTCCAAGATATATTGGACCATTGACGTGCTAGAAAGAGTAGGAGTAGTGGCATATCAACCTGTGCTACCACTTTCACTTGAGGAAGTACTTGTTGTATTCTACGTATCGCAACTCAGGCGATATGTGGCAGACAGCAGTCAAGTTCTCAATCATTCGGTGGTCACCATTAGGCCAAGCTTGTCGTATCAAGAGCAACCCGTGGGAATCCTTGATCATCGAGAAAAGACATTGAGAAATCAGTCTATTCCCTTGGTCCACGTGGCATGGAAGTATGGCGCACCAAGAGAATCTACTTGGAAGCGTATGGACGACACGCGTAAACATTTTTCAAACCTATTCGTAAACCCATGATATAAATTACTTTGGTAAATTATATCTTATACCGTCTTTGACTTCTACCCCGGCTTAGTTTTAATTTCGAGGACGAAATTTTTATAAGTTGGGTAGATTGTAAACTCCCTCGACCAGATTTCAGTATTTTTAGGATTATTTTAACAATTTAGGATTTATGGCAATATTTTAATTTATTTTGCCTACATATCCTGTTGACTTGTGCACCTGTCCATCTCCTAATTATTTGGAGCTTTATCTTGACTGTTATCCCCGAACAAAGTTCACATACCTGTCCTAGACATGTTAGACTATTTTCCTGAACTTTGTGCAACTCACAGATGTGCTAAAATGAGCCTCGTTTGAGATGCACAAATATCGTTACAAAAGTCCGTATTTATTTCCTATTTTATTTCCTGCTCTTTACCCATCTCTGTACCCCTAGGGATTTGAGGCCCAACATGCACCTGTTTTGCCCAAACAAAAATACGTTAATATTCTACACTGAGTATACTACATTTAGTATATTGACACCGTAGAAAAATTATGACCCTACCTGCCTCTAAATAATTAGAGAACACCGTGCGCAGTATTTATTAATTAATAAATATGATGGCCATATCACCCAAGAAAACCAGGACCAGTCCCTGCCCAGACTCACCCCCACCCCCTCGGGACCCTCACACAGCTTTTTTCTTCAATCCTGGGAATTTTAGTATTTTTCGGAATCGGGTGTTTTCCTAGACAAATTTGTAATTGCACAATTTCCCAAAACTAGGACTTTACGCAATTTATAAAATTACAGGGACTTTCCTGCAAATTGCAGTGCAAGGTGTCACCCCCTCACTGGCCGGTGAACCTGCGCCGTCCATTTGGAGACGGGGCCCACCCGAAAAGAATCCCGAAAATATCTCAAAAATATCCTGAAAATATCTACAAAATATCTTGTAAATATCTTTAGATATTTTACATATTAAATTAATATAATTTTCTTTATAAGAAAACAAAAGAAAATTAAAAAGAAATAAAAATTAAATTAAAGAAAACCCAAAACCCCCCTTCAGCCGAAACCTCCTTCCCCCGCCGGCGGCGAGCTCCCTCGCCGGAGCGGCGACCACCACCCCCCCCCCCCCACGGCGAGCCCTCCCCCCCACGGCGAGTTTCCCTTTCCCCCGCTGGCCCCCGACCCTCCCTCTCTCCTCAGCCTCCTCTTCTCCATCCCCCGACCCCTCCCCGCGGGGGAGCCGACCCCCTCCGCCAGCATCGGTTGCCCCCCCACCCGCCGGCAGCAGCAACTCCTCCTCCTCCACTCCGCCTTCCTCTCCTTCCCCTCTTCCCCGTCGGTTACCACCACCACCGCCACCCCCATCACAGAACCTCCAGCCGACCCCCTTCTTCTACACCCTCACGACTTCGCCACCACCGCCACCCCTATCACCGATGACACCACCATCATCTCCCTCCAGAACCTCCACCTCCCTCCTTCCTAGCCGACCCGCTCCGCCCTTTCGACCGGAAGACCCGAGCCGAGCACCGACCGGCCGTGCGACTCCCCGACGCCACCTCCGGCCGTCCGACAGCGGCCCTCGTCGAGCTGCCCTCCTCCAGCGACCCGCCCCGGCCAATCTCCAGCAACACTAGGGTCGCCGTGGACGCAGACAGGGCACAGGACACGGACACAGCCCTCGGACTCGTGTCGGATACGTGTCGAACACGGAGAAGTTTGGTTTTTCGAGCTCTGTTCAGGTAACATTTTCTCTCACCTCATAATTCTGATTTTAATTCCGTCAGTTGCGTCGTGTAGACTGTGTAACCATCTCGGTGCCCGTACAACCTGCTCGGAGCATCGCGTCCTGTGGCGATCGCGAACCGCGATCCAAATACAGGAAAAACAACGACCCGACTCACCCCGGAACTGGGTACGCCCCGCCAAACGGGACGACTTGGTCGCACGCGGTCTTTACCGAAACTTGCACAACGTTGATACGGACGTGTAGGAATTCGGAGAAGTTGATTTGGATGTGCGTGCACACCGGAATCAACGCGTATCCGCCGACACCGTCCCGTATCCGTCAGTTCTGAAATACGCTGCAACTTTGTGTACACACGTCGGATCGAGACGAAACTTACGCCATCGGACTCGTAGCGATACGCTGGTCCTGTGATCCAAGTTTGGTTCGATTCTGAGAACGTTGACAATATCGCGTATCGTGGGCCCCACAGGCTCTACTTGACGGGCGATTTTGTGTTCGACTCATCGGAATCCAATTTTGGAAGTTCCGTTGGGTTCGTATCATCGTTCTGGACTTGTGGACACTAAGTTTAGGGAATTTGGAGATCTTTGACCCTGACACATTTTTCGGTGCAAAGTGGGCCCACATGTGGACCCCGCTTTGACCGAAAACTGTCATTTTTGCCCCTGTGTCCAAATTGGACTTAAGGACAAACGTTTCTAGCTATTTGATATTTTCTGAGACTGTTAGTGATGTTTATTTCAGCATCCGGAGACTTTCATTCTGAGGCCATAGTTTTTGACACTTGGTATTTGACATCTGGATATTACATTTACAGCTCTCTTGCCAGGCAAGTATACATTGCCTTGTTGTACTGTTTATATTCAGTTCTTGCTAGTTACATGTTTATTTATTTTTATATAAATGTGCGCGTCCGAGCAGACTCGGGTGCAGTCAACGATGGCGTTGACGTTAGGACTTGTGTCTGACCTAGTGTCTAGTAGACCCACCTAAAGTTGTGAAGTTATTGATATAACTTCCTAGGCCTTGACACGTATCATTACACGTCACAGAGTGAGTATATGTAGGAACGCGTGCCTCATGCGCGACTGGCCATCAGTGTGAGCAACACGTGTAGCGGTATTTAGCTTAGTTGTTTATTGTATTGAGACTTGCATCATAATAGGAGGTGTCCACGTTGTTTTTACGATTTGTACATCTATATTGGGCGGGCAAGATACTAGTAGACGTATGGGACACCCCCTCCTTGTATGTTATATCCTTCGTACCATGCTCCTCGGAGATGGTCGATTGCAGAGCTACCCGTGTGTCCGGGGGCATATGACACATATACTAGCCAGTCATGACGATTGGTGAATTACGTCAGCATATGTCAAGCCTACACATTCGCATGCGTACTACAAGGTCTTTAAATTGCATTCACTTAGATGGTTAGCACACCCCATTTATTTATTCAGTATTTACATTATGGCATGTCATTTTTCTGTATCTTGCTATGTTCCTCTGAGGACCTGGTCTCCTGCCAGGTGTATATGTTCTTGAGTACTCGCAGGAGCACAGATCCGGACAGGCTACTTATATTCCGAGAAGGTCTTCTCTTCGAGCTTCGTGATTGTCAGATGTTGTTCTTTATGGTGTGTATTCTGGTTCCTTTTATATTATATTTCTGCAGTGGATTTGTTTCCATCCGACTGTCATTCTTTAGATATTTGTTATTGAGATCTAGTTACATGGTTATTGGTTATTCATATTTGATTTCTGTGGATGAGATTTAGATATTACCCTGTGACTTGTGATGAGTTTTACCACTTATGACTTATTGTTCATTATACAGCGTACGCACGTATATATGGTTTCCATATATTGGAGTTGCCATATATACGGGTGGCTGGCATGGTTACGTGTCCTAGTCCTACGTATTTTGGGATTGGGGCGTGACAAAATCCCTTATGAAATTTTATTGGGTGCTTCTCCTTTTTGGTTGTCTATGTTTTGCCCGCAACCAAAAAGCTTAAATGGATAAATTTGTCAGTCGCAGTCGAAAGTGTATTTTTATGGGATATCCCCATGGCAAAAAGGGTTGAAAATTGTATGATCTTGCTACTGGTAAATTTTTTCTCTCTTGAGATATTAAATTTTATGAGACTGAGTTTTTTTTATTCTGTTGAGGATGATCGTGGCGGTACGGTTTCACCTTAGCTTGCGTCTTCTGTCAGGGGTGATGATGATTTAGATTTTGATCATGTGATCGACAGTACTATATGGTATGATTTACCTTATAAGGTTGGGACAGTCGTATTCCCGGATGGGAACGACGTAGTGGGGGCGACTGATGGTGAGGTTGGCATGGCTGAGGCCACTGTGGAGGATAAGCCGGCGAAGGATGGGGCGACGGTGGGAGCGCCATATGGTGAGGGTGTACTAGGGCATGGAATGCGTGCCAAAATTTCATCTGTCAAACTCTGCGATTTTTTTACAAATATAATACGAAAGTTGAGTCCCAATTGTGGTGCCACGTTCCCCTTCTCAGGGAGCATTGCTAAGAAATACTTTCAGTATCGTTCGATTGGGATGGATGGAATCAAGATCGTTTTCTCATTATGGATTTACTTCTTAGAAATTGACTCACATATTCTGTGGACCGTGCCCCAACGATGGACTTAGCTGTAGAGTCAAGAAGGGCCTCTCTGTTGCAAGTTTTTTTGCCTAGTTTTTGTTGTCGCCTTGTTGCTTTCGTGCCTTTGAGTTGGTTTTCGAATTTGTATTTTCTTAAATAATTTTGATGGATTTTATTACTTTCGTTCATTAAATTGCATTCTATTCCGATCATGGAAAGAGTAGAAGAGGTATTGATCATCTGTTCGTGGCAATGCAGGTGATCGTGCAGTAGACGTCGTGCGAGATGAGTCTTGAAGCACCTCTTTCCTTTCCTCTCTCCAACAACTTATGAGTGGCTATGATTCAATTTAGTTGACCTTTCTTCCAATTATTCATATCTAAAATCTTGCCCTCTGGATTATTTTGATTAAATGATACCATAATAACTAAAAGATGTCAAGATAAAAATGGAATAGACTTGGATTACTTTATGCTTGTCAATCAACTTGTGAACGGTTGTATTATTGCATGCTAGTTCATTAGAATATTCTTCATTATATTTTAATTCTAGTTATAATGTATGTACTTCTTCTATAATTGTGCAGTGTATAGAACACACCTTGTTATACAATAAACTGATCTGGAAGACTATGCAAAATAGTTCATGCCATATAACTCGTCTCGTGCTTGTATTGCCTTAAACTGTACCATTTGATAACTTAGTATTATATGCCGTTTGGTCATGGACAACTTGTGCACAAGATTTCTGGTTCCTACGGACGGTCGTCGGGGCACTGGGACCAATTCGATCCGGACGGAACAATCTGTATAGTCGTCTGTTATGGATGGAATATCATGTAGCGGGGCTCACCACCTGCATTGCATATCATTCTCGTCTCGAGACTATAACTCATCCTTAATGGCATCATGCCGGTGACCCCCTCGTATATTCAAACTGTGCAAGCTAACTACGTCTTCGTGTTCAGGTAAGGTCATGGTAAGTATTGTGCAGGTGGTTCAGACGGGCAAGTAAAATTCACCGAATAGTTGCATGTTTATTTTAGTAAATTTCTATATCTAATGATTGTTTGTAAAATAGACTAAGACAAGATAGAAAGATCAAATAATAACTTGTATTTTTCATATAAGCAACGTGTTGATTGGTATAGTTAGGTTAGCTTGCCTTCACCAGTGCATTTCGATGTACTGACCCTCGTTGCAACAGGTTTTTTGTACTAAGGAGATCCTGTAAGAAGCTAGAGCGACTTCCCAATCTAGTCCACCTACAGGCACAACCTAATCGTGCCTTCGAAGAAGCATTTTGAAGATCTAGGAGCTCCTACACATAATTTATGCAGCTCCGTGGAAAGGCGATATCTTCGCCCGAAGGTGTCTATAGTTTTGAAGATTTTTTAAAATAATGTATTGTACAAGACAGTTATCTTATTTTGAGTCCACTTTTATAAGCGCGTGCAACAATTATCTGACTCATTCTAAAGTTTATAAAAGATATTCATTATCAATAAAGAAAACTTTTCTATGTTTCAATATTGTGTTTCAATTATCTGCATACTATGAATATGTGCTTGTTATATAAAATACCTTGGCCTTATGCGTTGTATAACCTAGGCACGCACGGTGTCACGCCCGGGGAACGACTATCGATTCTACAGAAATTGGGGCATGACACCAGTCCTTCCTTCCAATGTTCCACCACGACCAATCACTCCTCAGGTACTCCTTATCCTATAGTACATTCTTTTTAATTATGATCAATTTTCTCTTGGACAAAGAAATTTTCTTGTAGATGTAACTCAGTTACAGAATCGGCCTCCTTTAAAGAAGCGATTAAAGATACAGGGTGGCGTGAAGCTATGCAAAAGGAGATATGGGCTTTGGAGGATAAAGATACCTGGACAATGGAGACGCTTTCGGCTGAAAAACGTGCTCTAGGGAGCCGATGGATGTATAAGATAAAGTATAATTCTGATGGGAGTGTTGAGCCGCTTAAAGCCCGTTTGGTGGTTTTCGACAATCATCAGGTTAGAGGGATTGATTACATTGATACTTTTGCTCCGGTTGCAAAAATAGTTATTGTTCATGATTTTTTAGTTGTAGCTGTAGCAAAGAATTGAAAACTACATCAGATGAATATTCATAATACTTTCTTGCATGGAGATCTTACCGACGAAGTGTATATAAAACTACCACCTGATTTCCGAACCACACGTCATGATCAGGTATGTCGTCTTCGAAAGTCTCTTTATGGGCTTAAACTGGTGTCTCGTTGTTGGTGTGCGAAGTTGGCATCTTCTTTGCAGGAGTACAAATTTTGCTAATCGTACTCTGAGTACTCACTTTTTACTCTTCATAAGGGTAATGTTCAGATGAATGTTCTTGTGTATGTTGATGATTTGATTCTCTTTGGCAATAATTCTGATGCTAGTACTGACTTTAAGAATTATTTGAGTACATGCTTTCATATGAAGGTCCTTGGGGTATTGAAGTTTATTCCTGGAGTTGAGGTAGCTCGAAGTACGGAAAGAATTTTTTTGTACCAACAGAAATATACACTTGACATTATCTCTGAGACATGATTGTTGGGGGCAAAACCTGCAAGCTTTCCTATGGAATAACATCATCAACTGGCACGCTCTACAAGTCCACTGTTGTTCGATGATTAAGCATATCGGCGACTCGTTGTAAACCCCTAGATTTTTTAGGATTTTAAAAACAAATTTTTAGAATTTTTTTAGAATTTTTAACTAATTAAAATCAAAGTATTCTCATACTAAATAATTTTAAATGTTTTTATTAGATATTAAAATACTACGAAAATAATATTTTTGGGTGTAAAATAAAATATTATACTTACAATAATTTTTTTCTGGAATTTATTGGACCCTAGAACTATTTTTAAAGACCTAAAAATTAATGTTTTAAATAAACCAAAATAAACCCAGTTTATTTTTAAACCCTGAACCGAACCAACCCAAACCGACCCAATTCCTGAATCGGACCCAAACCTTATTGGGTCGAATCCAGACCCGTTAGCCGACCTGACCCACAGACCCGACCCGAACCCATTACCTATCGGATCGGATCGGATCCGATTCTAAAACCCGACCCGACCCTACCCGACCTGTCTACCCGCCCGCTACAGTAAATCCCTAACGTTTCCCTGAACCCTCGCCTCCGCGTTAATTCGCCTCCCCGGGACCGTTCTTCCCTCACCGACCGCCGCCTTCTCCGCCTTCCCAACGACCGATGACCCTCCGGTTCCCCTCCCTGTAACCGCCGTCGTTCCATCTCCCCGGCCACCCTATAAAACCCAGCACCGCCATCACCACTTCATCCACCACTGCGTCTCCGAGACCTCGACCCACTGATGACCCGAGTCGCCCCGAGTTCCCTGGTCTCAGCCTCTTCTGCCACCTCCGACGACAAACCCTTGATCCCGATGACCAACTCACCGTCGCCACTACCTCAAACCCTAACCCTGCCACCACCAGCTCCGGTGATACTCCGTCCGACCCCGTCTCCTCTGATGACGAGCTCCGCCGGTAATGACTCTCAGACAGCAGCAACAGCGGCCCGCATCAGCCCTAGCCGCCGTGCCCCGCCGTCATGCCTTGCCGCGACCATCTCAGTGCACGAACCTCAGTGAGGTACCCGCCTTCCCGCATGTATAATTTTTTGTACGTTAATCCATTTTCTATTCTGTAGACTCGTGCACGTAGACCTTATGACCAAGTTTTAAACCCTAATTTAGTATAATTTATTAAGCTGTAGATTGCATGTTATTTGAGGTGAAAATGACCAAAATATTATTTATTTAAATATCCTGACTCTCCCGGAACTGGGTGCGCCCCGCTAAATAGGACGACTTGGTCGTATGCGGACTTTACCGAAAGGTGCACGCCATTAATACAAACGTATGAGATTTTACGAAAGTTAATTTGGATGTGCGTGCACACCAGAATTAACGCGTATCCATCGACAACGCCCCATATCGGCCATGATCTAGAACTCGTTGTAACTTCGTGTATGCACGTCATATCGAAATGGAACTTTTACCATCAAACTCGTAGCAATATGCTGGTCTTGTGACCCAAGTTTGGTTCAATTCTGAGAACGTTGACAAAATCGCGTATCCTGGGTCCCATGACTCTACTTGACGGGCAATTTTGTGATCGGCTCATCGAAATCTAGTTCTGGATATTCTGTTGGGTTCGTATCATCATTTTGGACTTGTAGATACTAAGTTTGTTGAATTTGGAGAACATTATCTCAGGCACATTTTTCAGTGCGAAGTGGGGCACATGTGGACCCCGCTTTGACCAAAAACTCACTTTTGTCCCTGTGTTCAAATTGGACTTATGGGCAGGCAATTCTAGCTATTTGATATCTTCTAAACCTGATGGTAATATTTATTTCAGCAACCGAAGGAGTACCTGCATGTTATTTCCTACATGTTATTTCCTTGATTATTTATATGTTGTATCTGTTCAACCTAAGACCGTGTGATATTACTTAACATTCGAATAATATTCGGGTGTCAACGCAGTACGCGTAGTTGTGTAACTTCACCTAGACATGGATATCGAGACCCTATACATTCTCGTGCTTGCATTATAAAGTACGTCATACCATAGGACACTTGACACTGTTCATGAGACAGAATCTTCCTGAGATATTTATGGTAATTCTGTATAAGATACAGGTTTCATGACATATACTTTATACATGCTTAGATATCATTCGATATATTAGATATGATCTTGCATGACATGGACATAAGACGTCGTGGACATGAGAAGTGTGGTTACAGTGGGTGGGGAGAGACACACATGCTACAGGCTGATTATATATATAACCTTATTAATGCGGTGCTCAAGACTCTAAACCCGAGCTTGACCCATTACGTAATATTACCGCTACCGGCTCCCCGACATCGAGCTTGTAGTGGTATCAGCCTGAGTTTTAGTGATGCTCTCATCTTGCATTTTACTTAGCTGGTTATATAGTTTACCATATTATTTTATTAATTATTGTACTGTATTTATTTTGGCTTAAGTTATTTTGTACCTTGCTATGTCCCCTGAGGACCTGGATCCAGATAATGTCCCCAGGTTTAGCAGATAAGTTCTATTCCGAGGTATTTAGAGCAGGAGCAGGAGCAGACACTGGAGCTGAACCGATCCCCGAGGATGAGGTTATCGTCGAGGATTTCTCTTGAGTATTTGTTTTATCTATACTCAGTATTTGATATTATTAGACTCTTTCATTTCTGGTCTATTGAACCATTGTATCAGACTTATTATCGGGTTGTTCTCCGATTTACTTTATGAAGACTTAATGTTGGTTATATTTTATTTTGCTATTATTGATCATATTTATCCTCTATGGATGAGATTAGATTGTGACCTGTTATTTAGACCTTATTGTGGTATTACAACATAAGTACACCATGATGAGTCCATTAAATTAGATTTGCACATTGGTGTGTGTTGCTGGCCATTGCCACGTGTCTAGTCACTCGATATTTTGGGACTGGAGCGTGACATAGTTTTTGTGGTGGCCCATGTAGGTCAACGACTAAATTGCTTCGGTTTCAACTTAGGGACCGAGTAAGCCTGCAATAAAGAATAGGATAAGTTATAGGATCTCATCCACTTGATTGAATCGTTCTTGATCTCTATATCGAATTCGAATTAAAATTCTTGACTTGCATCCTGCCTTGATTTCTCTGTGCACCTCTTATAGCTTATTTTGGATGCAGAGTAATGGATCCACGAGCAAACGATGAGACTCCTGCAGGATCACTGCAAGGTATTATAGTCACCCACGAAGAAGATAGAGTGACGCCATTAAGTGGAGATGCCTCCACTCACAGAAGCAGTCAAGCCAATCAGCATACCTCAAGGTCCCGGCAAGATGACATCCCACCATCGACGTAATTCACTCCACCAATGCCCGTATTCCCACAAGGGCAGGCTATGGACGGAAAATAAATATTTCAAATATTCTATGCGATGATGCAAGCCTATCAGAAGGTTCATGAAGAAGCCCAACAAAGCCAAACGGAGGAGTTTATTTACAAACTTAGCTCTGAGCTACGAAAGTTAATCAGCTCCGTTGCAACGGACGTTCTTGCTGCAGCATGACCCATGGAGTGCATCACAAGGATAGAGTCCAGCCAGAAGTAGCCATATAAATTAGCATCAAACCAAGCACAACAGGAAAGAGTTACAAAGCGTCAGCAAATAAATCCACCACAGAGAACAATAACACCAATAGCACTAGTCCTTCCTACTTGTCACTACTGTGGCAAGGTAGGCCATCTCGCTAAAGAAGGCCGACTCAGATTGGGATTATGTCTAGCTTGCGGATCCAAATAATATTCGTTAAGGGATTGCTCTAAACATCGAGAGAAAGTATTGATGATTCATCAACCAGCCACATCGACACCAACCAGTGTATCATAAGAGGAGTCTGCAAAGCGACAATAGATAACTCCAGCACCAAGAGCCTCATTCCTTCCTACTTGTCACTACTGTGGCAAGAAAGGCCATATTGAGAACGAGTGCAGACGCAAATTGGGATTACGCTTGATTTGCGAATCCAACCAACATTTAGCCAAGGATTGTCCTGAGCATCAAGATAGAGCACTAATGTTAAACTGACAAGCATTACCAGTACCAAGGCCAGCCTATTCAGCATTAGGAGCAACACAAACGAGAGTTGAAGGAGTCATACTATCAGCTCTGAGAGGATATCAACCGAGGCCATCCTTGGCACCACAAGCACCACTCTACCGGCAGGCCCAACAACAGCAGAGGGCACCACCGCAAGGACGAGGACAAGCTTTTGTAATGACCTTAGAGGACGTGCAGACTCGTGGAGTAGCAAATATACGCAAGCTATTCATTGATGTTATTCCTAGTAATGCTTTAGCACGTGCCGGTTAGTTCATGACCTTAGCTATAAACCTAGTATTTGAACTTATTAACAATTGATAACCAAGTTTTTCTAAAAAAACTATAGTTTTCTTTACTCTAACCAGATTTTCCTTCACTCTTGAATTAACAAACTTTTAATTTCTAGGGAATTACTTTATTCTTTTCCTAGGTGTTTTGCTTAACCCTCATCCTTTGATTCTCCTTGACCATGATTCTTTGATGATTTCATGCTTCGAACAATGCTTGCAACCGTGTCATCTCTTTTGACCGGTTATTTTTTGATTACGAGGACGTAATCCTCTTAAGGGGGTAGATTGTAAACCCCCAAATATTTCAGGATTTTAAAAAAAAATTGGAAATTTTTTAGAATTTTTAACTAATTAAAATCAAGGTATTCTGGTATTAAATAATTTTAAATATTTTTACTAAATATTAAAATACTATAAAAATAATATTTTTGGGTGTAAAATAAAATATTAGACTTACAATAATTTTTTTCTGAAATTTATTGGACCCCAGAACTATTTTTAAAGACCTAAAAATTAAAATTTTAAATAAACCAAAATAAACCCGGTTTATTTTTAAATCCTGAACCGAACCAACCCAAACCGACCCAATTCCTGAACCGGACCCGTTAGTCGACCCGACCCACTGACCCGACCCGAACACATTACCTATCGGATCGGGTCGGATCCTATTCTAAAACCCGACCCGACCCTCCTACCTGCCCGCTACAGTAAATCCCTAACGTTTCCCTGACCCCTCACCTCCGATCGATCCGCCTTCCCGCGGCCGTTCTTCCCTCACCGGCCGCCGCCTTATCCGCCTTCCCAACGGACGACGACCCTCCGGTTCCCCTCCTTGTAACCGCCGCCGTTCTATCTCCCCGACCACCCTATAAAACCCAGCACCACCATCACCACTTCATCCACCACTGCCTCTCCGAGACCTGGACCCGTCGACGACCCGAGCCTCCCCGAGTTTCCTGGTCTTAGCCTCTTCTGCCACCTCCGATGATAAACCTCGATCCCGACGACCAACTCACCGCCGCCACCACCTCGAACCATAACCCTGCCACCACCAGCTCCGGTGATACTCCGTCCGACCTCGTCCCCTCCGATGATGAGCTCCATCGAAAACGACTCTCAGACAGCAGTAGTAGTGGCCCGCATCAGCCCTAGCCGCCGTGCCCCACCGTCGTGCCTCGTCGCGACCATCTCAGTGCATAAACCTCAGTGAGGTACCCGCCTTCCCGCATGTGTAATTTTTTGTACGTTAATCCGTTTCCTGTTCTGTTGACTCGTGCGCGTAGACCTTATGACCAAGTTTTTAAACCCTAATTTTGTGGAATTTATTGAGCTGTAGATTGCATATTATTTGAGGGTAAAAACGACCAAAATATTGGTTATTTAAATACCCTGATTCTCCCAGAACTGGGTGCACCCTGCTAAACGGGACAACTTGGTCGTATACAGACTTCACTGAAAGGTGTGCATCGTTAATACGGATGTGTGAGATTTTGTGGAAGTTGATTTGGATGTGCGTGCACACCGAAATCAACGCATATCAGTCGACAACGCCCCGTATCGGCCATGATCTGGAACTCGTTGTAACTTTATGTACGCACGTCGTATCAAAATAAAATTTACGTTATCGAACTCGTAGCAATACGTTAGTCCTGTGACCAAAGTTTGGTTCGATTCTGAGAACGTTGACAAAATCTCGTGTCGTGGGCCACACGGCTCCACTTGACGGACGATTTTTTGATTGGCTCATCAGAATCTAGTTCTGGAGATTCTATTAGGTTCGTATCATCGTTCTAGACTTGTAGACACTAAATTTGATGAATTTGGAGAACATTATCTCTGGCATATTTTTCGGTGCGAAGCGGGCCACCTGTGGACCTCGTTTTGACCAGAAACTGTCACTTTTGCCCTTGTGTCCAAATTGGACTTATGGACAGGCAATGTAAACCCCCAGATTTTGCAAAAATATTTAACTTGGATTTTTCCCAATTTTCTGAAATTTTCTGGGAATTTTCTGTAATTAAAATCAGGGTTTCTAATTATTAAATAATTTTTAATTGATAATAAATAATATTAAAATATTATGAAAATAATATTTTTGGGTGTAAAATGGAAAACTGGACTTAGGGCCATTTTTCTAGAATTTATCGGGCCCCGGACCTATTTTTAAATACCTAAAAACTATTAAATTAATTATTTATTAATATATTTATTGATTTATTATTATTATTATTATTATTATTTCGTTTTCGGCCCGGCCCAACCGAGCCCGGCCCAGCCCTTTGACCCCGGCCCATTGGCTTAACGGGTCGGGTCCGCCCAACCGACCCGACCCGCCGCCCGCATCCGACCCGCTCCCCGGCCCCAGCCCCGCACGACCCGCGCAACCGCCCCCGCGTCCGCCGCCGCCTCCCGCGGCAGCCGCGCCACGCCGGCCACGCTCCCCCGCCCGCTCCGCGCAACCCCGCACCGGCCGCCGCTTCCTCCGCCTCACCCGGCCACCCTCTTTCTATAAAACCCCGACCCCGGCCGCCCTTCGACCCACTCGCCTTGCCGCCCACCGCCGGAGACGCCGTCGTCCACCGCGCCGTGCACCGCCACGCCCAGCCCGCCCTGCTCCTCCCCTCCGGCGCCCCGCTCCGCCGACCACCGTCCGTCGAAGGCAGAAACAGCAGCAGCAGCAGCCGCAGCCGCCACTGCCGGCCGCCCGGAGCCACCGCCGACCGCCAGACGCCGCGCCGTCCCTCGACGAGCCGTTCCCCGCCCTCGACGAGCCGTCCCTCGACGTGCCGCCGGAAAACCACCGAAACCCTAACCCTAGCCCTAATTCCCAATTTCCGTGTCCGACACAAGTCGGACACGACTCGACCCTGAATTTTCGGGTCCCCTTCAGGTACGCGTAACTTTCGCCTCGTAGCTCCGTTTTCAATTCCGCAAATTACGTTGTGAAGCCTGTATGACCCTCTCGGTGTCCGGACAAACTGTTCGCGGCATCGCGTCCTGTGGTGATCGCACACCGCGATCCAAAAACAGGAAAAAACCAGACCCTGTTTCACCCCGGAACCGAGTACGTCCCGCCAAACGGGACGACTTGGTCGCGTGCGGTCTTCACAGATACATACGCATCGTCGATACGGACGTGTGAGTTTTCGTGGAAGCTGATTCGGGTGTGCGTGCACACCGGAATCAACGCGTATCCGCGGACATCGCCCCGTATCTGCCTTTTCTGCAATTTACCCTAACTTCGTGCACACTCGTCAGATCGAGACGAAACTTGCGCCATCGGACTCGTAGCGATACGCTGGTCCTGTGGGTCAAGTTTGGTTCGATTCTGAGAACGTTGACGAAATCGCGTGTCGTGGGCCCCACAGGCCCCGCTCGACGGGCGATTTTGTGTTCGGCTCATCGGAATCCAAATCTGGAAGTTCCGTTGGGTTCGTATCAGCGTTCCTGACCTGTTGACACTAAGTTTGGTGAATTTGGAGACCTTTGACCCGGACACGTTTTTTGGTGCAAAGCGGGCCCAACGGCGGACCCCGTTTTGACCCGAAACTGCCGTTTTTGCCCTTGTCTCCAAATTGGACCCAAGGACAGGCATTTCTAGCTATTTGACATCTTCTGAGCGTGATGGTGATGTTTATTTCAGCATTTGGACTCATCTCTGGATATTTCCCCGAAGACCTATTAATCGGATCCAAACAAAGGCAAGTACCTGCACCTCAAGTTAATCTTTATATTGTGATAATTAATTCCCTGCTCTACTAGTACCCTTGCCGATTACACGTAATGTCAGAATAATGTATCTCATGTCTTGAATATTGGAATTCATGTCTTGTTTTTCGTGTCGGGAGGGAGAATACTGAAAGGCATGCAGTTTACCCTGACCCGTGTCGTGAATAATAGCTGTTGGTACACGACTGTCCATCAGCCGGATCTCGATTTTTCGTGAATAATAGCCGTCCATGGCGGCCGGTTTAACTTTATAGACCCCTGCATGCCAACTAGGTATTCTAAAAACACAAGTTCACTCACATAGCTTCTTGTCTAGTTATGGCTCTTGTTGACTGTTGTAGTTTCATTTCCTGTCACATTTATTTCTGCTTTCTCATATTCCTGTGTATAGCATTAACTCTGAGATATTGATGTTTCTTTTATGCAATTTTCTCAATATGATATTCAATACTTAATTGTCATAAATATTTAGTTTAATCTTGTTGTGCATTGTGTACTCTGCTCTTTTCCTGACTGGATCCGTTGTTTTAGGCGATGATGAGGACCTTGTCCTACCTATTCTGATCCCTATGACGTAGCAGGTGACAAAGTTGAGAGGCCGGTTCCCACTCAGGAGATTATCTCTGAGGAGTAGTAGCCAGTTAGCTAGTTTTCCCTTTTCAGCTCAGTAATCGGGTTTGTCCCCGATTTATCTTCTGTTCATGTATATACTATGGATCTGTTATCACAATCTGTTTTATAAATCAGCATTCCTATTTTCTGTTAATTTCCTTGTCTATTTACTTTATATTGTGGATGAGATAGATTTATTACCTGTAATCATGCCCTAGACAGCGTACTACCGCCGATTCTGCGGCGTAGGCTGGACGTACCCACGCACTCGTGCCCGAATTTCCGGGTGCGGGTCGTGACACATTTTTGTGGTGGCCCATGCAGGTCAAACGACTAAATTGTTCGATTTCAACTCAGGGACCGAACATGCCTGCAATAAAGCTAGGATAAGTTATAGGATCTCATCCACTTGCTTGAATCATTTTTGATATCTGTATCGTATTCGAACTAATATGAACTTGCATCCTGCCTTGATTCCTGTGTGCCTTTATCATTTATTTTGGATGCAGAGTAAAGGATCTATCAGCAAGCAACGAGGTTCCTACAAGATCACCACGAGATGCTCTACCAGCATGACCGTGGAGAAAGCGCAGACTCTTGGAGTAGCTGATGCGCGTAAGTGATTTCTTTTAGCTCCCTTTCCTAGTATTGTTTAGCTCGTGCCTATTGGTTCGTGACCTCAGCCCCAACCTAGTAACTTTAAAACTTGCTAATAACCTGGTATGCTTTTATATTTGATAACTGTAGAGTTGTAGAATCTTTTGTTATTGTGCTTATTGTAGGTTGTTTTGTGAACTTAAATATTTTGTACCTCCTTTCATCATCATCTAGCGCACTTAATTTTGATGTACTCGACTTATGCTGCTATTTTATAGCCTAGTTTTGCAAGCTTACTCTTTATCGAGCTTGTTCATGACATATGTATTAGTGGGTCGACACACTAATACAATTGTCTATTCAGAATCAGTGTATTACGGTCTGATCAGCCTTAGTACATTTTGATTCGCTCTTCGCACTACTTTACGTGGATTGAGATATACAGATGACTAGTATACCTGCCCTAGACATGTCTGAGTATAACTGTATTAATACGAGCATGTGAATAGGAATTACCAAGATATGATTCAATCCACAATCGCTTGACAATTCCCACCTGAATTCTTTAAAAATGCCTTAACCCCGATATTTCTATTCTATCACCCCACCTTTGAACTCTTCATTATTGATCTTCGTCTCCCCTATTTCGGAAAGACGAAATCTCGTGCTGGTATAAGTTTGATACATAGATAGTACTAGATATGCCATATAGGCCGATCACATACTTGAGGATTAACCTTTCGTAATTGAGGACATATCATATGTGATATGATCGGCGTTGAAGTTCGAGGATTGAATGACATAAGTAAACATATTAAGGAACATTTTCTTAAGGTATATAGTCTTTTGTGATGAAGGGGTAAACTCTAAGTTGGGTAGCAGTGCATTTGTCAACTAGAGAGGAATGTCTTTTGGATTGTGACCGAGTAAGGTTAGATTGGAAGAAGCAAGCCATTCTAATTTTTGAAAATTTAGAGGGGTGACTAAGATGATTAATGAATTGATATCGAGGACCCAATAGTTATATCCTAAGTACATGATCTAAATTTTTGGAATAATGGAGATAAAATCATCAATTTGAATTTAGAGGATATATAATTCAGACTTGAACATTTGTGGACTACACTTAAAGTATTTTTTTTTTTTTTTATGCTTTGAATTAAGAATTAAAATCGGTGGTTGGACTACCTAGTTAGATTATTGAGGATGTAAATGTAATTTAAAAGGTTGAAACATACAAAAATACTGTTGGACTCGAATCACTTCTAGAGGAAATTTATGATAGTTAGTGAGGCAAGGTCATAAGCATGTGCAATCCCTGAAGATGTTATATGGACTTAAAGTAAGAAGTAATAACCCTAGGTTGAATCTTGCTTGGAATAGTAGTCGTCTTAACCTTGAAATGATTGCAGTGGATATGATAGGGATTCTCAATATCGTAAGGAGATTGCGATTGACTTGCCTTGTGTACATGAAGGGTTAGCTGAGTATGACTTAATTTTAAATTTCGAGGACGAAATTTTATAAGTTGGGTAGATTGTAAACCCCCAGATTTTGCAAAAATATTTACCTTGGATTTTTCCCAATTTTCTGAAATTTTCTGGGAATTTTCTGTAATTAAAATCAGGGTTTTTAATTATTAAATAATTTTTAATTGATAATAAATAATATTAAAATATTATGAAAATAATATTTTTGGGTGTAAAATGGAAAACTGGACTTAGGGCAATTTTTCTGAAATTTATCGGGCCCCGGACCTATTTTTGAATACCTAAAAACTATTAAATTAATTATTTATTAATATATTTATTGATTTATTATTATTATTATTATTATTTCGTTTTCGGCCCGGCCCAACCGAGCCCGGCCCAGCCCTTTGACCCCGGCCCATTGGCTTAACGGGTCGGGTCCGCCCAACCGACCCGACCCGCCGCCCGCATCCGACCCGCTCCCCGGCCCCAACCCCGCACGACCCGCGCAACCGCCCCCGCGTCCGCCGCCGCTTCCCGCGGCAGCCGCGCCACGCCGGCCACGCTCCCCCGCCCGCTCCGCGCAACCCCGCACCGGCCGCCGCTTCCTCCGCCTCACCCGGCCACCCTCTCTCTATAAAACCCCGACCCCGGCCGCCCTTCGACCCACTCGCCTCGCCGCCCACCGCCGGAGACGCCGTCGTCCACCGCGCCGTGCACCGCCACGCCCAGCCCGCCCTGCTCCTCCCCTCCGGCGCCCCGCTCCGCCGACCACCGTCCGTCGAAGGCAGAAACAGCAGCAGCAGCAGCCGCAGCCGCCACTGCCGACCGCCAGGAGCCACCGCCGACCGCCAGACGCCGCGCCGTCCCTCGGCGAGCCGTTCCCCGCCCTCGCCGACGTCCCTCCGGCCGCCCTCTGCCGCGTGCCGCCGGAAAACCACCGAAACCCTAACCCTAGCCCTAATTCCCAATTTCCGTGTCCGACACGAGTCGGACACGACTCGACCCTGAATTTTCGGGTCCCCTTCAGGTACGCGTAACTTTCGCCTCGTAGCTCCGTTTTCAATTTCGCAAATTGCGTTGTGAAGCCTGTATGACCCTCTCGGTGTCCGGACAAACTGTTCGCGGCATCGCGTCCTGTGGTGATCGCACACCGCGATCCAAAAACAGGAAAAAATCAGACCCTGTTTCACCCCGGAACCGAGTACGTCCCGCCAAACGGGACGACTTGGTCGCGTGCGATCTTCACAGATACGTACGCATCGTCGATACGGACGTGTGAGTTTTCGTGGAAGCTGATTCGGGTGTGCGTGCACACCGGAATCAACGCGTATCCGCGGACATCGTCCCGTATCCGCCTTTTCTGCAATTTACCCTAACTTCGTGCACACTCGTCAGATCGAGACGAAACTTGCGCCATCGGACTCGTAGCGATACGCTGGTCCTGTGGGTCAAGTTTGGTTCGATTCTGAGAACGTTGACGAAATCGCGTGTCGTGGGCCCCACAGGCCCCGCTCGACGGGCGATTTTGTGTTCGGCTCATCGGAATCCAAATCTGGAAGTTCCGTTGGGTTCGTATCAGCGTTCCTGACCTGTTGACACTAAGTTTGGTGAATTTGGAGACCTTTGACCCGGATACGTTTTTCGGTGCAAAGCGGGCCCAACGGCGGACCCCGTTTTGACCCGAAACTGTCGTTTTTGCCCTTGTCTCCAAATTGGACCCAAGGACAGACGTTTCTAGCTATTTGACATCTTCTGAGCGTGATGGTGATGTTTATTTCAACATTTGGACTCATTTCTGGATATTTCCCCGAAGACCTATTAATCGGATCCAAACAAAGGCAAGTACCTGCACCTCAAGTTAATCTTTATATTGTGATAATTAATTCCCTGCTCTACTAGTACCCTTGCTGATTACACGTAATGTCAGAATAATGTATCTCATGTCTTGAATATTGGAATTCATGTCTTGTTTTTCGTGTCGGGAGGGAGAATACTGAAAGGCATGCAGTTTACCCTGACCCGTGTCGTGAATAATAGCTGTTGGTACACGACTGTCCATCAGCCGGATCTCGATTTTTCGTGAATAATAGCCGTCCATGGCGACCGGTTTAACTTTATAGACCCCTGCATGCCAACTAGGTATTCTAAAAACACAAGTTCACTCACATAGCTTCTTGTCTAGTTATGGCTCTTGTTGACTGTTGTAGTTTCATTTCCTGTCACATTTATTCCTGCTTTCTCATATTCCTGTGTATAGCATTAACTCTGAGATATTGATGTTTCTTTTATGCAATTTTCTCAATATGATATTCAATACTTAATTGTCATAAATATTTAGTTTAATCTTGTTGTGCATTGTGTACTCTGCTCCTTTTCTGACTGGATCCGTTGTTTTAGGCGATGATGAGGACCTTGCCCTACCTATTCTGATCCCTATGACGTAGCAGGTGACAAAGTTGAGAGGCCGGTTCCCACTCAGGAGATTATCTCTGAGGAGTAGTAGCCAGTTAGCTAGTTTTCCCTTTTCAGCTCAGTAATCGGGTTTGTCCCCGATTTATCTTCTGTTCATGTATATACTATGGATCTGTTATCACAATCTGTTTTATAAATCAGCATTCCTATTTCCAGTTAATTTCCTTGTCTATTTACTTTATATTGTGGATGAGATAGATTTATTACCTGTAATCATGCCCTAGACAGCGTACTACCGCCGATTCTGCGGCGTAGGCTGGACGTACCCACGCACTCGTGCCCGAATTTCCGGGTGCGGGTCGTGACAGGCAATTCTAGCTATTTGATATCTTCTGAACCTGATGGTAATATTTATTTTAGTAACCGGAGGAGTACCTGCAGATCCCGCTGATACCAAAGCAGTAGTTGGAGCCAGAACCCCAGGCAAGTGTACCTTGCCAATCTTACAGTAATTGTTACATATTATTTTCTTTATTATTTATATGTTGTATCTGTTCAACCTAGGACCGTGTGACATTACTTAACGTCCGAATAATATTCGGGTGTCAACGTCGTACGCGGAGTTATGTAATATCACCTAGACATGGATATCAAGACCCTATACATTCTCGTGCTTGCATTATCAAGTATGTCATACCATAGGACACTTGACACTGTTCATGAGACAGAATCTTCCTGAGATATTCATGGTAATTTTGTATAGGATACAGGTTTTATGACATATGTCGCGCCCCGATCCCGCAGGGGCCGATCGCCTCGCTTGGTCCCTATGGGACCGCTCGTCCTCGCTTGGGCACGATACCGTGCAAGCCTAAGTTGCGCTTGTACCAGGCACGTACCTGCACAAGACACAAGATAGACAAAAATATACCTATATAGGCACAGATTAAAAATGCAGAGAACCAAAGTTGAACATATTTGATAGCACACAAAATACTTTTATTTTATTGAATATTGAAGATTTGGATTACAAAGTGTTTGCTTGGCTGAGGTACAAAATATGCCTTAGAAGGCTTACAACTCTTTTTACATTTCCAAAACTAGCCACAATGCCCATTACATTATGCCCATGTAGTAGGACCAAAATAACCAAAACATCTAGCAGAAGAAGAGTAGCCCACTGGAGAGGTAAGCAGCAGAGGAAGCAGCACGAACACAGTCCTAGGGAAGGGTGCACACACGCTAATTTAGGTTGAGGATGCTTGCCAAACTCTCGCATCCAGTACCTGGATAATTGCCCACAAACGTGGGTCAGTACTACCACATGTACTGTTGAGCGACCGTGGCCAAACTCACCTTAGAAATCCACACTAAGTAAGCATATGAAGCTAGCATTATTAAGTGGTATTTCTGGTTGTCTAGTTTTATTTTACCAATTCATGCAAGGAAACATTGACAATATATCGCATATGCATATGATAATCTTACCCACGGCCGAGCGTTTATCCCTACAGCAGACACACAAGTTAGCCAAAATTTGCATATGAATAACTTATGAATCAAATAGGCATCAAGTGTTAGGTATGCAAGAAGGTAAACCTAGCATGCGCCCTAACTATATGATGGTCCATGGGTCGCCCCATGATTAGCAGTTGGGACATACAAGCCCATCTCACTAATAGACATATCGCCCCACTAGACCCTCGTGCGAGCCGTATACCTCAGGGTGATCCAAAAATCTCTTCCGGACCGAGCGATTCCCAGTGCCCAAGGAACCGTTCGAGAGACGAGACCTTGTACACAAGTTGTCCGAGACCAATGCATGACATGAAATATCTAACAGATATAACACTATAATGCATAGTTCAAAGAAACGAATACACAATTTCCATCTCTTATTCTTTTCCCATAAAATATATTCGAAACATAGGGACTTGCCATAAATCGGGTCGTGCAGCATAGGGACTAAGAACATGCAACATAATTGATAGCAAAAGCATAATTTTAATACTTTTAAGAATGCAGTACATTTCTTTAGCTTATCTTTTTAGTGAGGCAACATTTAGTGAACTAGAGATTCTTTATTAGGCATGCAGACTTAAAGGATTCATCGAAGGGCTTAAGCCACTCACCGAATGAATCGAACGAAAGGATGGGAAAGCCTTAAGCGACATTCACTCTTTGGTTATGCGTCCTGAAAATGTAACAATACTTGGTTAGCATACTTCAATCTCTTTCCCTAACGATTCGAAAAGAACGCGCAAGCGAGAAAGCGAAATCATGAAAACCAAGTCATCGAAAGCAACTCAAAACTCAAAGCAACAGAAAACCAAGAAGCAAAGCAACCAAAGAAAACTCTTGGACTTATTTTAATAGAAGCCATTCGATTAATTCGAAGGGTTTATTGCACTTCGTCCGTGTTGATTTGGCGGTAAGGTTTCCCCGAGACTCGATTCTCAACCGAGTCGAAGCAGCTTAGTGGTCCATAAGTATCCGTTCGGAGCGGGGCATTACATACTACCCCACTGAGAAAAAGTTTCGTCCTCGAAACTTTAGAGATCAAGGAGGCGATAAACAATGCATCAAGAGATCAAAGGAAAGAAACTCACCAACATCGTGCCCACTCTCGTCATACTCAATATTCAACTGATAAACTCTCGGCCTCCTAATCTAATCAGTTGGGTCAAGAGCAGGACCCGGAGGGGTTTGAGTCTCAGCACCATCTGCTGCCAAGGCCTTAAGGGTTGGACAATCACGGATCATATGATCTAATTTTCCACACTTAAAACATCCCTTTGTGATGTGGCGACATGTCTCCTTGGTATGACCCTGACGGCCACAGAAGCTGCACACTTTCTTGCGGTTCTCACCTGTGTCGGCCTGTTTCTCTGTTTTGGCCTTTTTCTCACCATTGTGGTATCGTTTGGCAGGAGGGTTTCGAGGGGCGGGTGCCTTGTCCACAGCACTTTGTGGCATAAACTGCTTATTCTGTACCGCTGCCTCAAATGCTTGGATGTATGTTTTGCACTCCCGGTTCATAACATCTTTTCTCAGATTATTGTTTGCCTTTTATGAACCGATGTGTACGGGCTCCCTCGTCGGGAATCATTGAACTAGCGAACTTAGCAAGCTTAGAAAATTCTGACTCATAATCTTCGATGGACATGTTCCCTTGCTTAAGTTTGGTAAACTCGTCTTTTTTCTCTGCCTGACAGCTGGTGGGAGGTAATGTGCAAGGAATGCTTCCTTGAACATTCCCCAAGTGATCCTACCGTCCTGATGCTTGGTGGCGAGGTCTGCTTTCTTGACTTCCCACCAATCGTGTGCACGTAACCGCAGCTGCATATCTGCGCAAGCCACACTCTTGTTCGCAGGTATTGAAGCAAAGCTAAACAAGCTCTCCATCTTTGCGGCCCAGTCCATCACCTTATCCGGCGTGGTCCTGCCTTCAAACTCCGGAGGGTTCAACTTCAGAAACTCAGCGCCTTTAAAGGTAGACTTTTCGGTCGTGCGATGAGGCTCATTTGTTTCTGCTAATCCTGCATCTTGAGGCATGGTCGGGGCAGTCACAAGTGTTGCGGCGGTGCCCGATGCACCACTGTGTGCTACTAGTGTTGTCATAATTTGAGTCAGGGAGTCAAGCTGCTTTTGTTGCGCCGAGGCTCTAGCATCAGCTCGTTGCTGCTGAGCCTCGAATCGTTCTTGTTGCACAGCATGATGATCGTTTTGATTCTGTAACATTGCAATCAGTCTATTCATTTTATCATCGCTCACGCTAGCTGCGCACGATGTCTCAGGGTTACTAGCACCCATTTTTGTCATCTTTGCTGCAAAAGAAGGTAGCTTGCATTAGTCTGATAATGTATTATGGACTTATTGCATGGGACGTTGGGTTTTTCATACTCTTAGGGACCTTTCATACTCTCGATTTACTTCTTATAGATTCGAAATCAATTTTTGAAATTTGGGACTTTTGAAATCGCTTGAAAACTTATATCATTTTCGAAAATGATGTTTGAAGAAACCAAGGACGTAAAGCCGTGCTCTGATACCACCTGTCGTGCCCCGATCCCGCAGGGGCCGATCGTCCTCGCTTGGTCCCTACGGGACCGCTCGTCCTCGCTTGGGCGCGATACCGTGCAAGCCTAAGTTGCGCTTGCACCAGGTACGTACCTGCACAAGACACAAGATAGACGAAAATATACCTATATAGGCACAGATTAAAAATGCAGAGAACCAAAGTTGAACACATTTGATAGCACACAAAATACTTTCATTTTATTGAATACTGAAGATTTGGATTACAAAGTGTTTGCTTGGCAGAGTTACAAAATATGCCTTAGAAGGCTTACAACTCTTTTTACATTCCTAAAACTAGCCACAACGCCCATTACATTATGCCCTTGTAGTAGGACCAAAATAACCAAAATATCTAGCAGAAGAAGAGTAGCCCACTAGAGAGGTAAGCAGCAGAGGAAGCAGCACAAACACAGTCCTAGGGAAGGGTGCGCACACGCTGATTCAGGTTAAGGATGCTTGCCAAACTCTCGCTTCCAGTACCTGGATAATTGCCCACAAATGTGGGTCAGTACTACCACATGTACTGGTGAGCGACCGTGGCCAAACTCACCTTAGAAATCCACACTAAGTAAGCATATGAAGCTAGCATTATTAAGTGGTCTTTCTGGTTGTCTAGTTTCATTTTAACAATTCATGCAAGGAAATATAGACAATATATTGCATATGCATATGATAATCTTACCCACGGCCGAGCGGTTATCCCTGCAACAGACACACAAGTTAGCCAAAATTTGCATATGAATAACTTATGAATCAAATAGGCATCAAGTGTTAGGTATGCAAGAAGGTAAACCTAGCATGCGCCCTAACTATATGATGGTCCATGAGTTGCCCCATGATTAGCTGTTGGGACATACAAGCCCATCTCACTAATAGACATATCGCCCCACTAGACCCTCGTGCGAGCCATATACCTCAGGGCGGTCCAAAAATCTCTTTCGGACCGAGTGATTCCCAGTGCCCCAGGAACCGTTCGAGAGACGAGACCTTGTGCACAAGTTGTCCGAGACTAATGCATGACATGAAACATCTAACAGATATAACACTACAATGCACAGTTCAAAGAAACGAATACACAATTTCCATCTATTATTCTTTTCCCATAAAATATATTCGAAACATAGGGACTTGCCATAAATCGGGTCGTGCAGCATAGGGACTAAGAACATGCAACATAATTGATAGCAAAAGCATAATTCTAATACTTTTAAGCATGCAGTACATTTCTTTAGCTTATCTTTTTAGTGAGGCAATATTTAGTGAACTAGAGATTCTTTATTAGGCATGCAGACTTAAAGGATTCATCGAAGGGCCTAAGCCACTCACCGAATGAATCGAACGAGAGGATGGGGAAGCCTTAAGCGACGTTCACTCTTTGGTTATGCGTCCTGAAAATGCAGCAATATTTGGTTAGCATACTTCGATCTCTTTCCCTAACGATTCGAAAAGAACACGCAAGCGAGAAAGCGAAATCAGGAAAACCAAGTCATCAAAAGCAACTCAAAACTCAAAGTAACACAAAACCAAGAAGCAAAGCAACCAACGAAAACTCTTGGACTTATTTCAATAGAAGCCGTTCGATTAATTCGAAGGGTTTATTGCACTTCGTCCGTGTTGATTTGGCGGTAAGGTTTTTCCGAGACTCGATTCTCAACCGAGTCGAAGCAGCTTAGTGTTCCATAAGTATCCGTTCGGAGCGGGGCATTACAACATATACTTTATACATGCTTAGATATCATTATGACTTACTGCATTAGATATGATCTTGCGTGACATGGACATGAGACATTGTCACACCCCAGTCCCAAAATACGCAGGACTAGGAATACGTAACAAGCCCAGCCGTATGTATACGAACTCCAATATATGGAAATCATATACTCACGTACGCTGTATATTAATATCCAATCCACCAGTGGTAATATACTGTCACAACAAGTCATACACAATCTATATCTCATCCACAGCGCAAATAATAAGTAGGAATAAAGAGATGAATAATATCTGAATATCAAGATGAGTATCTAGTGTCACGCCCCGATCTCCCGCAGGCAACCGGCCATTCCCGCTAGGCGGGAATCACCCTCGCCAGCGCTCCCGCGGAACGATCGCTTAACCCATCCGGGCGTGATGCCGCACGAGCGTATTCCACGCCCGTGCAAGGCCATGGTTTATTGGCTGGCGGCAAGAGTTTTAAGCCATAGAGTCGCACAGATTGTCCGAGTGCAGCGGAGTCATGAACGCATAGCAATTTGATAACAGGTTCACTGAGTCGACAATATAGCGGAAGCATTTAAACACAAGTTGAAGTATAGCAAGCTCTTTTATTGATATAAATATGTGTTACAGGCGGCGTATAGCCGAGATTACAAGTCTCTCAAGCCTCTCTCTCTGAAACAGTAAAAGCATACCAAGTGGCTACAATTGTGGAATGATTGTACAGGCGAGTTCGGGCTATGTTCACAACATTATGTCTTGTATATGTGCTTCAGTCCGGATGCACTGTTGCTTTGGAGTGATCTCCACGCCTAAGCACGCACGTAAGAGGCATCCGCACCGAACGAGGTTCTCCCGCACCCTGCATACAAACTGGTGGATTATCAGTACATTGAATGCACTGGTGGGGAAGCTACTCGCCCGCTCGACAAATCTAAACACGTAATACAGGTTTCGTGCACAACTATTAAGTTATCTTTCTAGTTGCCTTAGGATCAGTTTCATGCAAATATTGAATAGCCTAACGTGTCGGGCAGTGCGCCGTACAACATGAGAGAAAATACGGCGAGACTTACCATCTTACCATTTATCCTTCCCTGTCCAAGGCAAACATTGTTAATTCTAGAAGGAGCATGTATAAGCATTCAGGAGGCATAGCATATGCAAACACGAGTACTTATTTCAAGATCGTTCAGGTGTTTAGTTGTTTCTTGATGCGATACAGTGCCTCGCATGCGGATAGCCGCTAAGCGAGGATTTCTTGTTATCTTTTTTTTCTTTACCAGCAAGCATGCAACAAGTTAAATACAAAGCGATCACTAGCGTATGCCATAATGGACGATATAGTCTTTGACGAGAATGGTATGCAACAAAGTACAAGAGGTGCTGTGTGCCATTCCGCCAAGAACAAGAGACTAAACAATAGGTCTCGCCCGGACCGGGACGATGCCAGTGCCCCAGCATCGCCCGCTAGACCATCCCTGTGCACAAGTTGTCCGTGATCGAACGGCGTCTCGGGTAAGTTGTCTATTTACATGGTTGGGGCAACAAGCGTACAAAACAAGAGTATAAGACAAGAGTACAAGACAAGAGGCAAGCTGTTGAGGCAACAATAGTACAAGACAAGATGCATTGCCTGTTTCGTTGTTCAGTGAATGACTTTTGCCTTGATGCAATTCTCCTGGGGCGGAGATTGCCTTGGTGACCTAGCGGTCCCGAATACTTGCAGGTTTATTCAGGCACGGAACGACTACGTAGTAGTCTCCCGGGATTTGGATGAAAACATGGCATCATTACAAGCAGACAAGCATGCGTTTCTAAGGAACGTAAGCAGCACGTTGGCTCAGGCCCGAAGGTAAACCGAGAGTTAGATCGTTAGGGGACTTAGCATACGAGGGTCTGAATATAAGTAGTATTTCAATTTCCATTTTCTAGCATAAGCAATACACGTTGGGATTATTCCCTTAGCTAGGTGCGTTGGATTTATTAGCATGCAGGGGGTGATTCACCTAGCAACTAGCATGAATATTCCAGATTTTATGTGTGCTGGCTAAGCAAAGACAAGTTCACCGTAGCCACCCACCTTAGCGATGATTCACCTTGGTAGAGCGATACGTCAAGCGAGCCTCTGAAAGCCTAAGCCGGATTCCTATAGGGACAAGTCTGGATATCCTTTGCTTCTTGATCGAGGCAAAGCGGGTCGGGACAGCTGCACTATTGCCGTTTGAAATGGCAGTCCGCTTGAGCGGAACGGGGTGTTACATCTAGTCTGATAGTCGGGTGGAAATAAATCTACCACAAAATGACTATACTGAAGTAGTAACAAGGATCTCTAAACACTGGTAATAAAATCACAGATACTCCGAGGGTAAGACCTCCTCAGTCTGGTAAGTAGAGTCAGGTCTAGGTCCGTACTCCTGCGGATACTCTTGCTCATCCATATCTGAAAAGGGACCAGGTCCTCAGAGGGACGTAACAAGATACATATAAATATGCCAATAAAGTATTGAAAAGTAAACATCCAACGGGTCGTCTAACCGTCTAAGTTAATGCAATTTGAGAATAACTTTCCAACACGTGGGCTATCTGGCCAATAATGGGATTGGCATGATTCTCTCAGAGAATCAGGGGCCTACAAGCATGTCGTCTTTTGAACGGCAGAGGCCGCCTAAATATATAGTGGCCATCATCACCCGTTTCTCCGACGGAGAATCCGGGCGTACAGGAGAAACGTGCAAAGGAGCCCAAGTGCCTTACTTATTATTCTCCCCACCCCATTCTCTAGGCATGTCATATCTATGATATGATAAAACTTCTAAATAACTGCCAGGTCTACTAGCATACAAAGTTTCTATCAGCAGTCATCCCTAACGCATGGCCCATGCGTACAGGAGGCCAGACTTGTCACGCAGTCCATGATCTATATGAGACTCACAACTCGTGTAGCAACTATGTCACGGCTAATGAACCTAATGATGCTCCATAATACTGGGGTGGTCTTATAAAGTAGGTCCAAAATATACATAAATAAATATGATACGACGACATCGTCATTGCACCCAAGTTTTCTTGGACGCACAATTTATTTAGCAATAAATAAACTAATTAAGCAGAAATAAATTATGCAGGCAATATATGGAATGTAAATAATAGTATAAAGGCAAGGTATACTTACCGAGCAAGACTTCGGTATAGTGCAACCGTCCAATATATGTGTTTGGAAGAAGAAGTGGGATTAGAGTTTGGGAGAGTTGTAATAATATATATATAGAGATAAGAGGCGGTGGGGGTCACTTAGTGGTTAAGAAACTTCTGCCGCTGCTGTTTCTTTCTTTCTTTCTTTGGTCTTTCATTGGTTTTGATTTCGGTTGAGGAGAGATTAGTAATAATAGATATAAGAAATTATGGAATGAGAAGGCTCACACGCGCGGAGAAGAAGAAAGGAAGTTGGTTTTTGCTACTGTTGTTGTTGATATTTGTTTTACGCGGGTTCGGGTGCAAGCGGGTAGTGGGTTTAGGAGTTACGATTTGGTTTTCGGTTTTGAGATCCAATAAAAATTTTCTTTTCTAATTAATTATATCTATATATATACATATTTATACTTAAAAAAAATCTGAAAATTGTATTGGTGCACACCATTAAGCTAACAACTGTCCAAAGGATCTCCTACATGGAATAAATTAAGAAAAATTGATAATGGCTCCATAAATCCCCTAGATTTACAAACACCTTAAATAAATATTAAATAAAATTTATCTCCTCTATTTAGCTCATAATTACCATAAATAATTAATATGGTTTTCAGAATTAGGGGTTTTACATTCTACCCAACTTATAAAAATTTTGTCCTCGAAATTAACACTAAGCCATGGTAGAAAGTCAAGAATGGTATAAGATATAAATTAATAAAGTAAATTTATACCTTGGTCTGTGAATAGGTTCAAAAAATGTTGGCACATGTCATCATCGCACTCGCGAGTAGATTCTTCTGGCGCACCATGCTTCCATGCTACGCGGACCAAGGGAATAGACTGGTTCCTCAATATTTTCTCTCGACGATCAAGGATTCCTATGGGTTGCTCTTGATATAAAAAGCTCGGCCCAATGGTGATCTCTGAATGGTCGAGAACATGACTTCTATCTGCCACATATCGCCTGAGCTGTGACACATGGAATACGTTATGTACTCCCTTAAGTGAAGGTGGTAGCGCAAGTCGATAAGCCACTTTTTTCACTCTCTCTAGCACGTCAAATGGTAAAATATACCTTGGACTTAACTTGTCGCGCCTTTCGAATCGAATGGTGCCTCTGGTAGGTGATATCCTTAAGAAGACATGATCGCCCTCTTTAAACTCCAAGGGACGACGATGAAGGTCTGCCTATTGTTTCTGCCTGTCTTGCGCTGCTCGCAAGTGTCCTTGTATCTTCTTAACTGTCTCAACGGTGTTGACTACTAACTTTGGTCCCAGAATCTGATATTCTCCCACGTCACTCCAACACATAGGAGATCTACACTTCCTTCCATACAATGGTTCGAACGGAAACATCTGGATGCTCGCCTGATAGCTATTGTTGTAAGAAAACTCCACAAGGTTTAGGTGGTCCTCTCATGATCCTCCAAAGTCTAACATACAAGCCCTCAACATATCCTCTAATGTCTAAATAGTACGTTCTGACTGGCCATCTATTTTCGGGTGGTAAGATATACTGAACTTCAGACATATTCCAAGACTCTTTTGCATGCTCCTCCAAAAGTATGATGTAAAGCGCGAATCTCTGTCTGATACAATACTGACGGGTATGCCGTAAAATCTCACGATCTACCTCATATATAAGTCAGCCAAAGCTTCTGTAGATTGGCCAATTCTAAAAGGCAAGAAATGGACTGACTTGGTGAGTCTATCTACTATTATCCATATTGCATCTTTACCACTTGGACTCTTGGGAAAACCCGTGACGAAGTCCATAGTGATGTGCTCCCACTTCCACTCTGGAATCGAAAGTGGTTGTAATAACCCTGCTGTTCTCTGGTGCTCCGCCTTTACTTGCTGACATACCAAACATTTAGCTACAAAGCGGACTATCTCTCTTTTTATTCTATGCCACCAAAAGTGCTGTCGTAAATCCTGATACATCTTGGTGCCTCCAGGATGAATAAAATATATCGAACTATGAGCTTCTGTCATCAACTCCTATCGAATCTCTCCATTGGGAACATATAGACGATCACCACATTATAATGTCCCGTCATTATGAATATGCAATCCTGTCTGCTCTCCGGCCTCTGTCCTTTCTTTTAATCTTCGGAATCTGGCGTTTGTAGGTAATGCTGTCTTAATTCATTGTACTAGTGATGGTTGTATTTGTAAGTTGGCTAGTGTCCCGTCTACTCCGGGTAAGATTATTACAACGCCAAGATCTTGTAAGACCTCCAATAATTCCTTCTGTGTTATCAAGAAGTAAGCTACTGGTTTCCAGCTTAACGTGTCTGCTACAACGTTAGCCTTGCCTGGGTGATAATGTAGCTCTATCTCAAAATCTTTTATCAACTCGAGCCATCGACGTTGCCTCATATTTAACTCCTTTTGTGTGAAGACATACTTGAGGCTTTTGTGGTCTGTATAGATTTCCACTCGTTCTCCATATAAGTAATGTCTCCATAGTTTTAGAGTAAATACAACGGCTGCAAGTTTCAAGTCATGAGTTGAATAATTCTTCTCATGTACTCGTAACTGTCTAGATGCATATGCAATCACCTTGCCATGCTGCATCAATACGTATCCCAAACCTTTCCCTAATGCGTCACTGTAGATCACATAGCCTCCTGATCCTGATGGAATAGTCAATACTGGTGCTGTAGTTAGTCGCTTCTTCAACTCCTCGAAAGCGGCTTAACATTCGTTGGTCCATATAAACTCTTGATCTTTGCAAGTCAACCGAGTCATAGGTGTTGCTATCCTTGAGAAGTTCTTCACGAACCGTCGGTAATATCCTGCAAGTCCAAGAAAACTTCTCACCTCCGCTGCTGATTTAGGAACAGGCCATGTCTCGACTGCCGAGATCTTTTCTGGATCAATAAAAATACCATCTTCTGTAACAACATATCCAAAAAATGAGACTCTGTCCAAGAAGAACTCATATTTACTGAGCTTCACATATAACTTCTCTCTCCTTAATATCTCTAGAACAACCCGAAGGTGTTTCTCGTGCTCCTCGTGTCTCTTTGAATAGACAAGTATATCATCTATGAAGACGACTACGAACTGGTCCAAATACTGATGGAAGGCTCGATTCATTAAATCCATAAAGATAGCTTGAGCATTAGTTAATCCAAATGGCATGACCAAAAACTCGTAGTACCCATATCTTGTCCGAAATGCGGTCTTCGGGATGTCCTCCTTCCGTACCTTCACCTGGTGATATCCCAATCTCAAATCTATCTTTGAGAATATCTTAGCTCCACTAAGCTGATCAAATATGTCATCAATGCATGGCAGTGGATATTTATTCTTCACTGTTACTGTATTCAAGGCTCTATAGTCAATGCACATATGCACTAACCCATCCTTCTTTGGTACAAACAATACTGGTGCTCCCCAGGGTGATGTACTTGGTCGGATGAAACCTTTATCTTCTAGTTCTTTCAACTATGTCTTTAGTTCATCCATCTCCTTCTTCGCTAGTCTATAAATATATGATGCTATGGGTGTTGCTCCCAGTGTTAATTCAATCGAAAACTCTACGTCTCTATCTGGGGGTAGTCCTGGCAATTCTTCTGGAAAGACATCTTAGAATTCTAAAATAATAGGATGATAGACAACGTCGTCCATTGCGAGTTGCATACCATCAAGGATTTCAGTGGATCCTCGTGCAAACTCAAGTTCAGCCTGGCCTGGTATCTTGAAAAGAATGCTTCCTCCAAAGTAATCGAAGAAATTATGGTACTTGCTCAGCCAGTCCATTTCGAGCACAATATCAAAAGTTAGCATGGAAAGGACTAAGAGTCGGACATTCATCTCTCTGCCACATATCACTATAGGACACGATCTACAAATTCTACTAACAGGTACAACTCCTCCTCCGGTAAGAATTCTAATACAACTAGGTAAAGATGTAGAGGCAATATTGTGTTTGAAAATAAAACTTGATGATATGAATGAGTGAGTGGCTTTCGTATAAAACAATGTCACAGCAGAAAAAGTAAAAGCAAGAGTGATACCTGCTATGACATCAATCTCCTGATTCATGTCATCCACTTCCATTGCAAAAGCTTGTCCGTTCCTCTGTGGTTGTCCCTGTCTGGCCCTCACAAATTGATCCTCCTGTGCAAGTAGCGGTGGTCCTCGTTGAAATCCCCTTGCTGCTGGAGGTCGAGGTGCTCCTGGTCTTATCATTTGCTGAGCTGGCATCGGTGTTAGAAGTGCTAGCCTCTGTGCTGGCGGTGAAAGTGTCAATGCTTGTTGCATAGGACAGTCTTTCATCATTTGTTATCCGGAACCATATCTCATACACTGTCCCAAACAGATCCGACAGTCCCTTGAGATGTGCCCGCGTTTCCCACAATAATTGTATTAGAGTTTCTCTGGGATATAGTACGATCCTGCTCTGTGTTGGTACTGCTATTGCTGAGCTAAAGGATGCCTGATAGGTCCTCCTTGTTGTGTCCTTGTCGGTCCTTGTTGTGTCCTCAGCTCACCTCCTTTTCCTCGGCTGATGGTTTCTTGCAATCTGGCTTCTGTCAGTAATTCGGCATAAGAGATTCGGGACTAGGAGCTAGTGTAGTGTTGGAGCTCCTGAGTCAGTCCGTGATAGAACCTCTTAGCTTTGGCTAAGTTATCTGGTATCAGGACAGCGCCATATTTACTAAGGTGACTAAACTTAGCATCATACTCGTCTACTATTTTGTTCCCCTGCTCTAGGTGGAGAAACTGATCGTACAAGGCATCATTGACGGTGTCCGGAAAGTACTTCCTTTCAAAGCATTCCAAGAACTGCTCCCAAGTCTGGTATGTACCCAACTGGCGCTCCATGGATTTCCACCAGTAATGAGCATTACCATCTAGAAGCGTCCTTACACCTATCATCCATAGGTCTGCAGGTAGCTATGATGCCTCTAATAACTTCCGAGTGTGAGTGATCCAGTTGGTAGTTTCTTTTAGGCTCTCAATGCCTTTGTACGGCCTCAGACCCATCTGTATAAAGTCCTTTACTGAACCAACTCTAGCTCGAGGTACTGGAGCTAGTGCTTGAGCTGGTACAGTAGTCTTTGCAGCCATCCTTTCAAGTGCTGCTAGGAACTCTTGTCTCTATTCTGCTGCTTGCTGCCTCTGCTCTGCAGCTAGTGTGGCAGCCTGTTGTTGCGATTCCTCGTGTGGTTACATTGGGTGGGGAGAGACACACAGGCTACAGGATGATTATATATATAAACCCTTATTAATATGGTGCTCAAGACTCTAAACTCGTGCTTGACCCATTACGTGATATTACCGCTACCAGCTCCCCGACACCGAGCTTGTAGTGGTCTCAGCCTGAGTTTTAGTGATGCTCTCATCTTGCATTTCACTTAGCTGGTTATATAGTTTACCATATTATTTCATTAATATTGTACTGCATTTATTTTGGCTTGAGTTATTTTGTACCTTGCTATGTCCCCTGAGGACCTGGATCCGGATTATGTCTCCAGATTTAGCAGATGAGTTCTATTCTGAGGTATATGGAGCAGGAGCAGGAGCAGACACTGGAGCTGAACCGATCCCCGAGGACGAGGTTATAGTCGAGGATTTCTCTTGAGTATTTGTTTCATCTATACTCAATATTTGATATTATTAGACTCTTTCTTTTCTGGTCAGTTGAACCATTGTATCAGACTTATTATCGGGTTGTTCCCCGATTTACTTTAAGAAGACTTGATATTGGTTATATTTTATTTTGCTTTTATTGATCCTATTTATCCTCTATGGATGAGATTAGATTGTGACCTGTTATTTAGATCTTATTGTGGTATTACAGCTTAAGTACACCCTGATGGGTCTATTAAATTGGGTTTGTCCATCGGTGTGTGCTGCTGGCCATTGCCACATGTCTAGTCCTTCGATATTTTGGGACCGGGGTATGACACTCGTCGTGTGGCGGATCTATCTTTCGTTCACTCGATCGGATTTGGCTTACGCTGTTCACATCTTGTCCCAGTTTATGCATGAGCCCCGACGTGATCATTGGGATGCGACTTTGAGGATTGTTAAATATCTGAAGGGTTATCCCGGTCAAGGCATTCTCCTTCGCTCTGACTATGATTTGCGGCTCCGGGGGTGGTGTGTTTCGGATTGGGCGAGTTGTCCCATCACGGGATGCTATTTGTCTGATTGGTTGATTTTTTTTGGTGATTCGCCTATCTCTTGGAAGACGAAGAAACATGTGACGGTGTCCCGCTCTTCAGCCGAAGCAGAATATGGTGCGATGGCGGCGGTCACGTGTGAGCTTAAGTAGCTCAAAGGGTTGATTGGCAGTTTGGGGGTGCAACATTCGTGTGCTATGGATTTATTTTGTGATAGTCAATCTGTTTTACATCTTGCGCAGAATCCAGTTTTTTATGAGCCCATAAAACACATTGAGGTGGATTGTCACTTTTGAGGAATGTTGTTCTTGATGGAGTTATTCGCCCATCTCATGTGCCGACGGATGGGCAATTGGCGGATGTTTTTACCAAGGCTTTAGGCAAACGACAATTTGAGTTTATTTTGCGCAAGTTGGACATTTGTGACTTGCATGCTCCGACTTGAAGGGAGGGGAGGGGGGGTATTGGGATTAAATTGTATGATTAAATTCTATATATGGTGATTGGCTCATGTGACTTAGGTCCAAGTTGATATGTTGATGTATATATATGTAATATTATGATGAATAAAAGAGCTAGATTATTCTCTCTTACTATTTCTTCACAGTATTGCTTCTGATGGTTCACCATATCCCGGTTCTTCAAAAACTGCAAGTTCTTAGAAAAATTCCGATTCAAGTCCGATTGTATCAATTTTTTGACAAAATCTGGTTAGATCCGGTCTAGCCAGGAAGATTATACCTCTTCTCACTGACCACAAGAACTAGTTGAGTTCGATTGAAATTGTAAATATTGACTCGTCAAAATATGTCGATGGATCGATGGTACCATGTAAAATCAAATGGGCCGGGATAATTTGGGTGGGTCGGGCCTAAGCCAGACCTCACAGACCCATATAATATAACTGGTTGGATCTGACCTAAGGGTAAAAATCTAAGTCCAGTTCGACATATGATCCATGACAGGTTGGACATCGGACTGGACCAGGTTGGATATGAAAAAAAATATAGACTTTAAAATTTGAATAATTAAACAACCCCTGGTGACATTTTATGCTTTGAGTATCCTTTTTGGCTTTTGATTCTTTATTGAAATTTTTAATCATAGTTTCCTTATTGGCGTCAAGTTTTTTGATTCAATACTTCTGGTTAGTTTCTTATGAGTAAGCTGCAAACTTATTCTTATGTTTAACTTGTATAGGAAGTTCCCGAATTGCTTTAAAGATCTGGACAAACTCTCTATCCTTTCGCGCTTGGGAATGCACTATAGCCTTGTTTGAAGTCGGCTCTTCTTATATTATTATATGAAATGAAATATTTTTTCTCTCTCTCCAAAATCAATAAAAAAAAAAATCTGATGCAGTTCAGTCTGTGATTTTCTCTCTCAGTCTGTCTTCAATTCCTTTCATTCTTTCAGTACCAGAACCTCGCCGACACCACCCACTGGTCATTTCTTTCATTTTGTTACTGTGTTAGTGATCTATATAGAGGCAAGACCGAGTGTTAGTAACTGAAAAAAATGATAGTCTAACCATATCATGTCTTTTCCTCACTGCTTGTAATAATTTGTTTACTATGATTGTGATTGTGATTGGTCTCTTAGTTTTGTCAAATCATTATTGTAAGTTTTCAATCAAGAAAATAACAGTAGCATGTCAATCTAAACTTCTTTTTCAATATCTAAAAATTAATATCGGGCCGGCCGGATCACGGATCGGAACGTGTCTGGACTTCGGGTCGGACCGGACCTCTCTTATGGATCGAGATATGAAATCCGGCACGTCCCGATATACTGGATCTGGCCTGCCCGGGCCCACAATTAATCGGACAGGCACATGGACCAATGTTTTGGGCCGGTCTCGTCCGGACTGGACCAGTCCTACCTATTTGACAGATCTAAAAATAATCAACATCGTCGAAATAATCGTAAATATTTATTTGAACCCACAAACAGCTCTTAGGTGTCTAAATTCACAAACTATCATAAAATAATAAGAATAATTCTTAATGGAAAGTTTTGTGATAATAATGAAAATTTCCACAATGAAGCTTTTATATATCATTGAGGCTTTTATATACCATGGACACTAAGAAAGAAATCTAATTTTAATCTTAAATAAAATCTAATCCAAAACAAAGAAAAAAATATCTTCGACATACCATGGTCAAAGATATAACATGATTTTTGAAATTTATTACATATATGGCCAAAAATACACTACAAAACTATGTTAGAATAATGACCTCCATGACTATAGACGTCATTGACGTACTAGCGATACCCATTAACGTCATCGATCAGTCACTACCTGTGTCGATGTTATGTTCCTCTAAAATGCGAGAATAGCATGTGTAACTTGCATCGCATTAGCGACGTAGTTAGTGACATACATGTGGTCGTTATTAAATCAATAAGTTGTCGAAACTAATGTACATGTCAAGTTTGCATAGTAAATCTCAAAAACATTGCTTGGGTCGCCAAATTGCTCAGCTAAGGATCACAAATTACAAGATGTCATGTCATCATTGGGACTTAAGTTTTCTTGTCGAACATCGTTATGGCGTCACTGATTAGAACTTAAAAAAATCAAAACTTCCCCCTAATTTGATCAGTATTGTATCTATTTATCTCCTTTCTCAAACCCTAAACAACTCTCTCTCTCTCTCTCTCTCTCTCTCTCCTCCTATACCGCTCCGATCCCGTCCTCCAATTCCTCTCCCACCTTTCCTCTAGTGACCCAAACTCCAAATCCTCCCCCTCTCCAACCGCTTCTCTTCCATCAACCTACACCACCACTACAACCAGTTCCAATACCACCATCGCCCTCGGCCACCACTACCACCTCCAGCACTAATACTACCACCTACAACACCATGCCCTCCAGTACCCCCACCATCCACTACCATCTCATATTCGTACTCGTGACCGTGTTAGTTTTCGTGTCTGTGCTTGTGTGCTTGTGCCCCGTGTCTGTGTCCAAGCCCCCCCCACCACTATGATTCTGAGATTTATCCATGCCTGAGCTATTGTAGACATTTCGTCGATGGTGATCCTACCAAACCCTAATCATTTAAAAAAAAATTTAGTTTATGACTAAAATTTATAATTATAATTTGTTATACTTGAATTTAGGTTTAGGTTGATTCAAATGAAGTTAATTTAATCTAATTTAGAATTGTTATTAATTAAACTATTGTTTATGTTAGCCCATTGATTTATTAAATATTTTGATTATGACTAATCGATTCAGTTTTTTTATTCAATAATCACTAATTGTTACTACTTGATTAAGATACACTGGTGTTATGACACATAAGATGCGTGTTCAATGCATTTTATATATGTTGATAAAAATTTATGTAGCTAAAAAAAAAACGTATTAAATAAATGATCATTTTTCTATTAGAATATTTTTATGTTGGAAATATTGAAACCATCTTAACAACATAATAATTGATAACATATTATCTGTTTGGAACTTGAAATGGTGTTAAGTTTTATGAAATATTATTTAATAATATATACATTGGCTTCATAATCCAAAAGATTTTAAGTTTGACCCCGTGTATATAGAACCAAATATTATATTTTAGATTATGTAGATAATATGAGAAAACTTATACGTCATTTAGATTAAAATCATTTAAAATAACTTCATTATTCAAAAAAATTGAAAAGAAAAAATAACAAACATGCAATAGATGGGAAAAAAAGATTAGTTATCAAATTTTTAATTAGCAAATCTAAAATAGAGAAAGAGAAAGAGAAAGAGAAAGAGAAAGAGAGAGAGAGTAGATAGTGCATCCTATAATAGAGAAGTAGGTTACCATAAATTTTAAAACTTAAATTTGTGAGTAAAAGTAACGTTATTATCCTTAATAAATGTGATTTAACTATGCAGTTATCTAAATAAATATGATTTAACTATGTAGCTATCCTTAAATATTTGATATAATGTTCTCTTTTTGTTATAATATTGTGCACGATTGATCTATTTGAAATAAAAATTTTGGCCATAAATATTATTTAATCTGATTAAGAGATTTCATACTATATTGTAACTTCCGTATCCTAAAATTCTAGCTTAAATATTGTTATTAGGTTAATTTGGGGCCATTGGAATTTTTCCACAATTTTTGGTTAATTAAAATTAGTAACACTAATTTTTAGGACTTTCAAGAATTTATTTTAGGGTCAAATATAATTAAAAATGACCCAAAATTTTATTTTATGTTATAAATAGTCAAATATATTTTCTGGAAATTTTTTGATTATTTTTAATATTTATTTTGAGTTAATTATGAAAAACTGAATTAAAAACTATTTTATGAAAAAGGAAACCCATAAAAGTAATTATCCTGCCTAGTCAGCCAACATGGGCCCGCTCGTCAGCCTCCCGCATCCAACAGTGCTGGGCCCGCCTGTCTGTGACCCGCCGGTGTGTGTGAGGGAGAAATCGGTCCGAGCCGAGCCGAGTCCTAATCTGACTCGGACTCAGCCGAGCCAAGCCGGGCTGAACACTGGCTGTCCGATCTAGGCGGGAGTGCCTGGATGGATGTCACGTGTCCCCTTTAGTCACGGCTCGTTCTCTCTCCTCTATATATAAAGTATTAAAGTTAAAATTTCTAGGATTTTCTTTTAGTCGATTTTGGAGAATTATCATCTAGGATTTCCTTCATCTTCTAGAAGCCATTACTCATAGCTCTGGACTTCAAACGCGGCCCAGTTTCTTGCGTTAGAACCATATTGAGGTTAGTATTCTGAATATATAAATTTTGTACAAAATTATAAATATTAAATTATGGAAAATTTGTAGAGCACAACATGTTCCAAAAATAGACGTATCTCGGTGTTTTTGCGATTTTAGGAGAACCAGAAATCAGAATCATGAACCGTTTAAAGTTTCAAAAAGCAAATGTCGAGATAATTGACATATATTTTCCCTAAAATTTTATTCAAAATATTTTTGTACTGTTAATTCTGTAGAAATTCTAGGTTAGCAATCAACCACTGTTGCACAATACGATTTTGTATGTACAATAATTTTCAAACGAATTTGAATCTGGATGACTCATAAATTATAGCATGTTTGTGATGCTGAAATCTACAGAAAATTATGCATGAAAGTTGAGTTTGCATTGATTGACTTTTTGGTCAACAGATTGCCTCGATTTGCCTGCCATGAGTCTCGAGTGGATAAAATTTAGTTCCTTGGACAAAATTTAGGAATTAACCTAAAAATTAGAATAATAAGATTAAAATAGGATTTTAGAGTAATTATTCCAGAATTAAATAAATTAAAATAACTTATCTCTTTATATGGTAACATATCATACGTAGAATTTGGACTCTGAATTGGGACCGGATCCAACCACAGCTAAGGACCACATGAGAGTATATTTTCTTGATTACTTTCAGTGCTTGATAGTCTCTATAAAGTATGCTTATTATTGATTATTTGATTCTTGACACTTGTTAGATGGATTAGTATGATGCATTCTTATTATGAGATACGTGACTGTTCGTTATTTCTTCGTGACTGGTTCAGAATCCATGTTGTACTCGTGGGGAGGGAAAATACTTAGTGGACGTGTGAACTACCCTTTCTATCCCATGATCTTACTGGAATAATAGCAGTCATGCACGATACGTGTAGTTGCCAAATTTTATCCCTTAACCGTTCATATGTCAACAAGGTATTTTAAATCACATAGCGTAGTTGTTCCTATCTGTTCTTCCATACATTGCAGTTATTTCTTTGTTGCTTTGAGTTATTGTACTACATCTTTGCCATGACAGGACTTTAGCATTTAGTTATACTAGTTGCCTTATTGAGATTTTACTTTTGTTGCTATCATATATTCTTTACTATTTATTGTCTTATAGTTTCTACCATGTGTTGGAACTATTTTCACTGTGATGTACTCATTCCTTTCCTGACTGGATAATCATATTTTAGGTGACTACGATGATGATGCAATCCCTACACATTATGGACCGTATGCTAGCGATATAATAGAGCCCGATCTTGCCCTTCCGGAGGATTAGGGAGAGTTAGCAGCTCAGATACCATCTGAAATAGAGTAGTTTAGTAGAGTAGTTGATTATGTTAGTTATTTTGGACCGGATTATTCTTCGACAAAAAGTATTTTGAATATTATACTTTGGATATTTAGTTTTGAGGAGACTCCTTGGACCCACATCGAGATTGTTATTTTATTATTATCTTGATATTTTTATTTAAACTAGTGCTTGTGATTGAGTATAGTATGGAGATGAATATATTTTATGAGTTATAGATTATCCATGTGGCTTATAATACATTGTTCTACCGCCATCACTGCAGCGTAGGCTGGGCTTGGCCACGTATTCGTATCCAAAAAGTGGGTGCAGGTCGTGACAAGTTTGTATGGTGGTCCATGCAGGTCCGATTTCTTATAATTTTGCGAACTCGTAGTGGTACTCTAGTTAGATATACGACTGTGAGCCTGCTATAGGATATACATACTAGGAATAGAAAGATACTCAATCACAACTAGGGATCCCATATACTCAACTTTTTAACCCTTATTATTTCCTTTCGAGCAATTAGACCTCTTTCATAGTTGATTGTCCTTTTTGAATACTTCCTTAGCTTATTCCATATCAATTGGATTCTTATTATTTTCAACCTTTCAGAATGCCATCCAAGACTAGAGCGTGCGGTTCCAGAGCCAATGGTGCTTTTTCCATACCATCCGCATCGCATGAGGCCTCGTCAACTGGATCGGGGAGTCTTCCTCCTCCTCCTCAGCCATTATATGAACTCTTCAGAAGCATGATGAAGGCTCAAAAGGCTCAAGCAGAGGCTCAGAGGAAACAGACAAAAATACTGAGGGCAGAAATAGAAAATGCCCAACAGGTTGCTGTAGCAGCCATAGAGAGGGTTTCCCAGCAACCACAACAGTAGGCCGCTCAACCGAAGGTGGGTAACATCCAGGACTTCAAGAAGATGGAGCCTCAGACGTTCAAGGGGATAGAGGGAATCCTCTTCGCTGATGAGTGGCTCGAGGATATCGAGCGGATCATGAGAGTTTCTCGACTTTCTGAGGACCTGAAGATTGAGGCTGTTGGCTTACAACTCCATGACATTCCTCGTACTTGGTTCAAAAATGAGCCTAGGATTACGGATCTAAACCTGACTTGGAAGCAGTTCAAGGACCTCTTTAAGAGAAAATTCTTTCCTACAGTAGCCAAAGGGGTTCTAGAGAAGCAATTCCAGAACTTGGAGCAGAACGGAATAACTGTGGATGAGTATGCTGCAGAATTTGGCAGGATGAGCTGATTCACAGAGTATATGGTGAGGGACCCAGAGGATAGAGCTAGACGATTCAGAGAGGGCTTGAACCAAGAGGTCAAGGTCCATATTTATTCGGCTCATACGACATTTGCTGACATATTGGCAGAGGCTCAAAGGGTCTAGGTAGATATGGGTCTTTGGAACAAGAGAAACAGGGATGCTATCGGTAGTGGTAGTAGTCAGGGGCAGGCAAAGCGTCTGTCACTCCCCAGTCCCAAAAATACGTAGGACTAGGACACGTAAGCATGCCAGCCGCAAGGATATGGCAACTCCAATATATGGAAACCAAAATCCATACGACGCTGTAATATGAATATCAATCCATAAGTGGTAAAAATATATGCCACAAGTCATAGGGTATAATCTAAATCTCATCCACAAAAATTAATTATAAATAAATAACCAATATCTATGAACTAGATCTAGACACAAAGTATTTGAAGATAATAGCTGGATGGAAACAAATCCACTATCAAATAGAATATAAGGATAATACAATATAAGTACACCACAACCAACACGATATAAGAATACCAGCTATCAATCACGGCTCGAAGAGAAGACCTCCTCGAAATATAGGTAACCATCCGAATCTGCGCTCCTGCGAACACTTAAGAACAGATACACCTGGAAGGGACCAGGTCCTCAGAGGGACATAACAAGATACATAAAAGCAAGCCAATAAAGTACTGAAATAAATATCCAATGAGGTCGCCTAACCGTCTAAGTGAATGCAGTTAAGAACAACTTTCCCCACAAGTGAGCTATCTGGCTGAAAACTGGGATTTGGCATGGTTCTCTTTTGGAGATCCAGGGGCCTACAAAGGCACATCGTCTTTCGAACGCTGGAGGCCCGCCTGATAATAATATAATATATAGTGGTCATCACCACCCGTATCTCCAGCGGAGAATCCGGGCGCACAGGAGAAAAGTGCAAAGGAGCTCAAATGCGGTACTTATTGTTCTCCCCACCCCATGCTCTAAGCATGTCACATCCATGACACAATTTGGTTCAGAGCCTATTCTTAGTACCCTAGCCCAATCCTGCAACCAAACAAGGACAAGGATGGGACCACCATACTACAATAGACTATGTCCACAAGGATGGGACCACCGTACTACAATAGGCTATGTCCCTAGACCTCTAATAACTGCTAAGTCTACTAGTATGCAAAGTTTCTAACAGCAGTTATTCCTACGCACGGCCCACACGTACAGGAGGCCAAATCCTGCACGCCAGTCCATGATCTATATGAGACTCACAACTCGTGTAACAACTGTGTCATGGCCAATGAATCTAAAGATGCTACATGATAATGGGGTAGTCTCATAAACAAGGTCAATGCAAATACATAAATAAAATATACCGCGAGGACACCGTCGCGCGTATTTTTATATAATAGTTAAAATATATAAACTAAAGACAGAAAATAAAGATGCATGCAACATATGGAATATGAATAACAGTACAATGGCAAGGTATACTTGCCTGGCAAGAAAGCTGCGATGTACCAATAACCTGCTCCAGAAGTCACGCAGAATAAATCCAACATCCTATGTACACATAAATATAATACAATAAAATTATTAGTCATTACACAACCACATTTATACTGGACTCAGGGGGTATACTAGGGGTGGCACTAGTTATCTAACATGGTCAATTATGCGTTAAATTACGCAGGATCACATCTTCAAGTGTTGTACACAATCAGACAGTCAACTGACATGTGTCTAAGCCAGTACGTTAATGTACGCAAGGCAGGCAATTCACAAGTTCTTAGGGTCAACATGGTCAAGGTAAGTACGGGACAATCCACAGTGTCCTAGGGTCGTACAGTCTAAATATATATAGTCATAATTATAAATTAGCATTTAATTAATTATAATATACATATATACATCCATATAATTATATAATATATAACTAATAATTTATTTACATAACTATTGGAATACAAATACATATTAAATATGTACATAAATATATACTAGTTAATAATATGCTAGTGATTAACTAAGTATACTTCTACTAGATATATGCATATATACAGATTGAATAATGTTCGTGTACGCGTACGTGTACGAACGCGAGTTGGGTTTACCGTCCCAAGGTCTGCTATCTGCTAACTGTGGTACAGAAATACTAATGTCCTATTGGCGCACACACGAACATACATTAAAAGGAGAAGACAGACATGTTTATACCACGGAGTACGTGCACGGGTACGACGGTGAGGTAGACGATGATGATGACGATGGTGACGACTAAAACGACGATGGCTACGATAATGGTGGTAAATGGTGAATGTGTGGATTTAAATTAAGGTGGTGGTGAGGATGCTATAGGATAATGATGATGATGAGTATTGATGTTGACGATGATGATGTGGGCTGATGATGATGATGTCGACTGGCTACGACGATGGTGGCGATGACGACGACGATGATAATAATGTACCGAGATATTGATGATAATGATGGTGATGAGATGACCACAATGCGATGATAGTGAGATGACGACAACGACGATGATGATGGGATGATGATGAGATGACGAAGATACGATGATGGTGAGATGACGACAACGACGATGATGATGGGATAATGATGATGAATTGAAATGATGATGATAATGGTGATGGTGAGTGGTGGACTGCCGGAGTCCGCCCAGCGAGGGGGGCTATCCGGCCAGTGAAAGACAAGGTCATGGAGCAGGGAGGTGCGGCACCGGTGATGGGGTGGTATTGGCCGGGGTGATGGGTCGAGAGGGAGAAGTAGGAGAAGGAGTTCAGGAAGCAGGGAATGGCTCGTCGGGCTCCGGTGAGGCTGCTCCGGCTCCTGTGCCGAGAAGAGGAGGAAGAAGAAGAACAGGAAGAGGAGGGGGATGCGGGTCAGTCCGGCGGCGTGGGTTCGCGGAGGAGTTTAGGGAGAGGTGGAGTAGGAGATGGAAATGGTGATGGTGCTGGTGGCGTGGTGGCAGGATCTCGTCGGCGGAGACGAGGGTGGTGGCGGCGAGTCGAGGGAAGGAGTGGAGGTGGGAGATGCTTGGAGGTCGGGAGAAGGAGTCTAGAAGGAGTGGTGGATGCTGGTGCTGCAGGTGGAGTCCGGCGAGGCTGATTCTCCGGCCGGTGGTGTAGGCAAGGAAGGAGAGGAAGAAGAAGAGATGTATGGGAGAAGACCATGGTGATGGGTCCGGCGGCTGGGGCAAAAGGGCAGCGGTACGGAGGAGGAAGAGAGGGACAAGGAGGCGAGTGCAGGCGGTGGGGGCGAGATCCGGCGCGTCATGGTGACCGGAGTTAGCTGCGGGGAGGAGGAGGAAGGGGATGCACAGTAATGAGGGTCGGCTAATGTAGTTTAGGGTGATTTAGGTTTTAGGAAAAAGGAAATCAAGGTGTATTTATATGTGATGTTGGTGTTGACCTAAAAATAGGTTTGACTGGTCAACCCCTCTTGGGTTGGGCCTTAGGCTCACATGGGGATGCTTGGAAGGGCTATAATTGCCTTGTTTAAATACACGAGAGCGATGTGCGCGCGTTGCACATCCCAAAAAATTATGAAAAAAATCCATGTGAAGGAAAAAATAGATTTCTTTATGAATTGTCCACTGGTGGGGACGTCTCAATACATTTTTGCATAAAAGTGCCCCAACAATTTGAAAATTGCACAAAGGCAGAAATTAGATTTAATTAATTAAATCGAACGCGCATGATGTTCTAGGATTAATTAGGAGTACATGGGATTAAATTTAGACGGGACACAAGTGTCAAGGGCGTAGGGGATACAATGTAGAATATTAATAAAATTTGGTTTGCACAAAACGGTCAAGATTTTATCCCCAATTTCGATTGGGACGCACAAGGGTACAAAATTGGAAATTATTTTGAATTAAGAAATAATGTCCGCGACGTTTATTGGGCGGCTAAAATATAGTACCAGAGAGCAATATTATAAGTTGCACAAGGGTCAGAATAGTAGGCGGGCATGTCTAAGATGAGGTTGTAAAGTTTATAGATAGGCAATGGCTAGTGAGGTGCTCCAATTATCGAAGCAATGGTAAGGTGTGCTGCATGATATAAATTGTTGCATAATTAAATAAATATCGTGTTCTAATTCTATTTGGCTCAAACTAGCCCTAGTTTTACTATTTAAGCAAAGCAGGCCTAATTTTGGGTGAGGGGATTTACAATCTACCCAACTTAAAATAATTTCGTCCTCGAAATTAAACTAGGGTAGGGCTTCTCTATCTAACCTCACTTGATTACAGTCTAAAGAATTCTCCTTAAGTTAACATTGCAGTTTCTACCCAACTTATAATTTATCCATCTATCATCTAAGGCTATACATCTATGAAAGCTATGCCCCAAATTATTTAATCATGTTATTGAATCCTCAAAGTCTTTAACACCAAATATATCATCTATGATATTCCCTTAATCATTTATAAAAGATAGTCACCAAACAATGCAACTGGCCTGTAGGGGATATCTAGTACTATCTATATATCAAACTTATACCAAGTACGAGATTTTGTCTTTCCGAAATAAGGGAAGACGAAAATCAATAATAAAGAGTTCAAGGGAGAGGTAATAGAATAGAAGTATCGGGATCATGGCGTTTAAAGAATTCAAATAAGAATTGTCGAGACAGTTGTGGATTAAAATCATAATTTGGTAATTCCTATTCATATGCTCGTATCGGTACAGTTATGTAGCAGATACGATATACTCAGACATATCTAAAGGGCAAGTACATTCTTCTAGTAATCACTATATATCTCAATCCACGTACGGTAGTTATGCGAAGAGGCGAACCAAGCACACTATGGTTGATCAGACCGTAGTACACTAATTCTGAAATATATTTGTGTGTTAACCCACTAATACATATTTCATGATCAAGCTCGATAGAAGAGTAAGCTTGCAAATCTAGGCTATAATAGCAGCATAAGTCAAGGTAGTACAATAAATATAAGTGCGCTAGATGATGATGAAAGGAGGTACAAATTAATTCAAGTTCACCAAAAACAAAAACAAAATAAGCAACAATAATAAAAGACTACACAATCTCTACATTTATCATACAACCTCCTTGTCTAAGTCGCTAGTCGACCAAATAGGGACAAAGACCTCTAAATTCTATTGTCTGAATAAACACTGTCGTCTTTTGCTAGCATACAATTAATGTCATTCAGTTACACTTCAATAATAGGTCAAAAGACTACGTGATACTAGGGTGTGAGGTATACTACATAACTTATAACAATTGAACTACTATTGCAATGGTCTTAAGGATACCGTAGAAGCTCTTATTAAGGTCTACGAGAAGGGATCTTGGTACTTATTAGGGTATCTTCCTATATTACATAGGTCATGGTCATCTTAAGCCTTAGTCATAGTGCTTATAGAACAAGTATCAATAGCAAGAATAGAAAGGTTACTAGTCTCAAGGGAAGGGAATATAACTTGTATCGAGGTGAGGGTACAAATTACGTGATCTACAACTAGGGGTAATCATCATAATCTAATTGAACAACTCAACTATCAGGTTGTAACTACAAGGCACACAATTCAAAATTCAAGATTACAACTATAACTTTAGCAAATATATATCCTATCATAGAATACGATCACTTGGTCTATAATCAGAGGTGTCAAGTGGCACGAGTTGAAAGATGAAGAATAGAAGAACAAAATTTAGTCGTCGTGCAATTAGCGAACGCTAAGGTCGCAGAGGAACAAGGTATAAAAATTTAAAATAGAGGGCTCTAGATAGTATCATGATTTTTCTAAAGGGGAGTGGGGTGCTAGTCTCTGTGTTTGAGGTATGATTAGGAAAATATTCTATGCATTACTCTTGGCTTTCTAAGGTACTGTCTGCTTATCTTAAGACAAGAATCTAAATTTATAGTTCTCCAATACTTATCTAACTACGAAGGTTAGGCTCAGTCCTGATATTCAATTTTGGTTTTCTATTGGTTCCTCAATACTAGGGCCAACATTATGGTAAAACTTTTAACTAACTCTAGTAGTATCTATACTACTCACAGGTCCTCATAATACATCAGGGGGTAATGGTAAACTAATTCTAGAGATAAGGAATTCTAGGGTTCACTAGATATTCTAAACTTAGTGGTGTGTCTATATTCTCGTTGTAATCTTAATAGGTCTGCTACTCTAATTATCATCCTAATAACTGGGGTTCCTATATTCTAGCAGAAGGCTATACTCAAAGAACTATTAAGGAAAGCACATGAATCAAGCAGGATACAATTTTTCAAATAGAATAGATTGAAAGGAAGGTGAATCATAGTCAATGTGGATGAGATCCTATACTCTAGTCCTAGGTGCAGGCTTATTCGGTACAGTAACGTAACCAAGACAATATGCTCTCGACCTGCATGGGCCACCACAGCGTCCATAGTTTTAGCCAAGGACCTTTCAGCAACAGTAACAGTACCGTGCCCCAGTCAGGGCCCCAGCTCAGCAAGTGTAACAACAGCCACAGAGACAAGTACAACAAGCACCCCTATGCATTTATTGCAAGAAGCCATGGAATTTACGGGAGATCTGCCGGAAGAGATTCGGCGTGTGCTTATACTGTGGATCACCTACTCATCAGATGAGAGAGTATCCTATCGTACCCCCTATAGGAGGATGCTCAGCCCAGAGAGGACCAGTTGGACCACCAGTGGCCCCACAGCCAAGACGACCTCTACTTTCTACGCAACAATAACAGTTTGCCCAGCACCAGCAAAGGGGAGTATCTCCACAAGGTAGTACTTTTGCCATGACCGTTGAGGAGGCTAAGTCGATTAGTGATGTGATAACATATTCTATTCTTCTTGATTCTATTTCTATTATTGCCTTATTTGATTCTGGTGCATCTCATAGCTTCTTATCAGTATCCTTTGTGCTTAAGCATAGTTTATAACAGAACCCTTGAGTAGGAGTTACAAGATCACGACTGGTGGAGGCACTATCCTTGTTAATGATACTTGCAAGGGACGTCGTGTTACCTTGAGAGACCATAATTTGGAAGCTAGTTTACTTGTAATGCAACTTTCGAGTTTTGACATTATCCTTGGAATGGATTGGTTGAGTTTACACCATGCTAGCATAGACTGTCGTGGAGGACGTATACTGTTCCGCCCTCCAGGAGTGCCAAAATTTGAGTTTGTTAGGGGAGGAGTTAAGCAGGGTGATGGGGTTATTTGTAGAGCAATGGTAGCAGAGAAGTACTTGCCATACCCTATTATTACAGAGTTTTTAGACGTATTTCCTAAGGAGCTACCAGGATTGCCACCGGACATAGATCTTGAATTTTCTATTGACTTAGTGCCTGGGGCAGAGGCGGTGTTGCAGCAAGTCTACAAGATCAACAACAATGAGCTGGAAAAACTGAAGAAGCAGCTTGATAAATTGCTAGACAAGGGTTTCATTAGATCGAGTTCCTCACCTTGGGGAGCCCCGGTCTTATTTGTACTAAAGAAAGATGGGTCGGTGCGAATGTGCATTGATTACAAGGCTCTGAACAACCTCACCATCAAAAACAAATACCTGCTACCAAGAATAGATGATCTTTTTGATCAATTGAGTGGTGCAAGGGTATATTTGAAGATTGATTTGAGGTATGGCTATCATCAGTTGAAGGTGAAGAAGGAAGATATTCCAAAAACTGCATTTTGGACAAGATATGGCCAATATGAGTTTATGGTGATGCCATTTGGATTGACTAATGCCCCTGCAGTCTTCATGAACTTGATGAACAAGGTGTTCCACCAGTACCTTTACAAGTTCATAGTAGTATTCATAGATGATATCCTTGTCTATTCGAAGATACCGGAAGAGCACGGGTAGCATCTAAGAATTATGCTAGAGACCCTTCGGAAGGAGAAACTCTATGAAAAACTCTCGAAATATGAGTTCTTTCTGGATAAGGTAGAGTTCCTTGGGCATGTGGTGTCTGGAGATAGAATTTTGGTGGATCCAAAGAAGATTATTGTTGTAGAGTCTTGGACCACTCCGAGTTCTGTTGCAGAGATCAGAAGCTTCTTAGGATTGGCTGGGTATTACAGGAAATTTGTGAAGGATTTTTCTTGTATCGCATAGCCATTGACTAGACTCACTCGGAAGGATGTACAGTTCGTGTGGACTGAAGAATGTCAGCCTACATTTAATGAGCTAAAGAAGAGGTTGACCACAACACCTATTTTGACGGTACCATCGGGGACGGGTGGATTTGTCATTTATAGCGATACTTCGGGGAAGGGTTTGGGATGTGTTCTAGAGCAGAACAAGAAGGTGGTGACATATACATCTAGACAATTGCGGCCACATGAGAGAAACTATCCCACAAATAACTAGGAATTAGCAGCGGTGATCTTCGCTCTAAAACTATGGAGATATTATCTTTACGTAGAGCGTGTGCAAATATACACTGACCACAAGAGCTTAAAGTACGTCTTTACGCAGAAAGAGCTAAATATGAGACAACGCAGGTGGCTAGAACTGATGAAGAATTTTGATATTTTACTACAGTATCATCCAGGGAAGGCTAATGTAGTTGCCGATGCCTTGAGCAGATATCCAGTAGCGATGTACTTGACAATGGATCACCACTTATTAGCAGACTTGGATAGCCTGGGCATCGAGGTTATTGTTCCAGGAGTGGAGATGCAAATGATGGGTACTACCAGAATAAGTCAAATTAGCAACGTAAAGAAAAGTCGCTAAATGGCAAAAAAATATCGCTAAATAATTTTAGCGACGTGATTAGCGACGTTTTATTGAAGTCGCCTTTAAACTAGTCGCTGTCAGGAAAAACGTCACCAAATGTCGCTATTCCGACGTTTTCTAGCGACGTAAATGTGTCGCTATATTAGCGACGTTTAGCGACGCAAAGTTGCTAAATTAGCGACGTATATTTTTGTCGCTATATATCGCTAAATTAGCGACGTATATAGCGGCGCTTATAGCGACGTATGTGTGACTCATTTAGCGACATTGTGTGACTCTTTTAGCGATATCATTTTGACTTGGCAATACTGCCATGTCAGCAATTTACGACGGCAACGACTTGTTTAGAGACGTATATAACGACGGGTATAGCGACGTTTATAGCGACGTATTCAGCGACGTAATTAGCGACGTGAATAAACGTCGCTAAACATCGCTAAGAACGTCGCTAAAGATACAATGAAAAAATAAAAAAAATAATATTGAATTATTTCCAAACCATTCTTTCTGCAGTTTATTAATTCATAATTTGTACAAATAGACCCGGAGCAACCCTCCGTTGAATTTGCTGGGTTCGTCGACCCCCTTCGGTTGAACACTCAACACCGGTATATTAACATATATTTAATATGAATAATATAATAAAATTTGAAGAAAACAAAATATTGAGATTACAAACTGAATCAGAAAAAATATCGTCGTAAAGAATACAACAAATATCCACACAACTGAGTCTAAAAGTCTCGTCCTAAAGAATGCAAGAAATAATGTCTGAATGCCTCAAAAATAAAAAAATATTCATAAATGACTAAATATCATAGGTCTGAAACACAAACAATCAATAAACGGTCCAAACTAGGACTACTACGGATCTGCAAGAGGATGACCACCGTTTCGCATGAGGGATAAGAACAGATCATACTACTCCCATAAAATTGACATCGATGTCGATAGAGAAGGAAGTGACATCGGTAGAGTATGTGTCAATGTAGGTGCACTAGGAGGACGTATATGCTCTAACTCTGATAGTCGCTGGTTGTATGAATCCATGGTAGATAACAGCCTCATACTGCTATGAACCATTGAATCCTGCATCATCGTCAGCTTCTCGTCCATGGACAGCTGTGATGCATACAGCTCCGTCATACTGCGCTCTGTCGACGCTCTAAGATAGTTGTCAAATCTTGGAGCTCCATGATGCTGCGCTTAAGCATATCAAATTGTGCGATGAGCATCGCATCGTCCGTCTGCGGCTGGGACAGGGGATGCTCCTCCATCCTTCGTATCTACTAGTCACAGAGAGACGCAATCTGACGGTCAACGGCCTCCTGGACTCGGGCCGATGATTGTGAGGGCTGTGGGGAATGCACACTTGTTGGGGAGGCCCTAGATGACTGTATCTTAACAAGGGCGCCATAGGATCCCGTACCATAGTACGTACCCCTTTGGAGACCACCAGCGGCGGTCACCCACAGCTCGTCCGTCGACTGATCTGGAGAGGGCTGCGAGAAAATACTAGCCTCTCTCGATGTAGGTGCACTAGCAGTCGCCCGCTCACGCAGCCTAAGATACTCGGCCTAAAAAAGTTTAGATACTCGATAATTGCCTAAGTTATATTAAAATTAACACAAAGTAAAGTAATACTTACATAGGTCTGCGAGGCCCTCTCATCAATGAGATTCCCGCCCTTTCGATGGGTGGCCAGGAAGATGGTCACAATGTTTGCATTCTCACCCCTCTATACCTGTTAAAAATATATTATTTAGTATTAAAATTAAATATTTTTCCTACTACCATTTTATCGTACTTGCATTAAAATAATATATCTGAAATAAAAAATATACTAAACGACGGAAATGTTCCGTAATCGGAATCGAGCCACCACACCACTTTGTTGCCTTCCGCCTAGCCGCCTTGGCCTTCTTAAACCTTTCCTTGTACCTCAGATCGTCGAATCTAGCCCTCATCGCAGTCCATTGCTCAAGCGTGATCCAACCTTGGATCGGTTTTCTAACGCGATCACTAGCCTTCTGGTCATCCAGAGCATCACGGATAAGCTTGGCGGCAACGACAGGAAATATCTGCTCGATTAACTCGGCCCGGTGTGGAGGATTGAAATACGTTTGATACAATAAGTTATTTAGTAAGTTATATAATATGCATAAATTAGATAATTGATATAATATACTTTTACCTTGAAGTGCACAAACCAGAACGCCTTCCTCTCCTCCGGAGCTTCAGAGTAGTTGATCCAAGGGCCACCATAGTTGTTCCTCAGAAAGAGTCCCAGCATCTCTATACCGACGAGGGACGATATCTATACAGAGATAATTATTTTTATCGAAAAAATTAATATATGATGAATAAAGAAATACACGATGTATATGATGCTAAACCATCTAATTGACTTACTTTGTACCGTCGGCCCAAATATCTGTCCTCATCTCCTCCGAAGGTGCGCATGGAGGGTCTAGCTGATGCTGGGACGACATCAGCTCGACCTCATCTATATTCTCATCTATCTCCATGGTTTCGTCAGCAGGAGGAACGCTGGACGAGGGAGTACTATCAAGCCTGGAACTACTCGTCCCAGGAGTGATGCCACGTAACATCGTCGTAGTCGAGAAGTGACTGGTCAATATACTGGAGTACTAGGCGACGAGGATCCAGAACCAATAGTAGGCAGTACCGGAGGAGCACTCCGTCTACCTCGGGACCTGCCGAATACTCTGCGTCGTCTTATCATACCTGATAACAATATATGATGAATAAAGAAATACACAAATATATAGTATATTCTACAATCAAAATGTTATGCATATCTCACAACATTCATAGAATTGTATAGTAAATAACTAGTGGTGTCACAAGTCTAAATGGATAATATATTCTATAGTCAAAATATAATAATATCTTCGTCAAAATAGTATATTCTACAGTCAAAATATAGTATATTCTATAGGCAAAATATTTTATTTTTAATCATCTTCAGAAAATTCATCTTGTTCGCCTTCCTCGTCCTCCTCTTCCTCTTCCTCCTCATCTTCACATCCATCTACTTCGTCTTCGTCTTTGTCTTCCTCTTCAGATAATTCTACATCTTCTATATTATTACTCGTGTAATGAGTAGCTTCCGTTGAGTCCACATCTATAATATTTGTTACAAGAGGTAGCTTGTCCTCCTAATAAGCTATTTTGTCAATGTCAAAGGTATTTCTAGCTTTAGTCTTGCATACTGCCCACCAATCCGACCTTGCTGTCCCCTATCTAGGATAAGTTGTAAAGTATATGAGCTAAGCCTGACTTGATAGGACAAATGGTTCGTAGCCTTAATATCTTCGCTTGTATTTTATATCCACAAGGCCATGCTTATCAATTTTCCAACCTTGATCTTGAATAGGATCGAACCATCCACACTTGAATAATACGATCTTAGCAGGTTCTGTGCCATAATTATATGTCAACTCCATAATCTGTTGTAAGATGCCAAAGAAATCATTGCCTGGATCGACGTCTTTGTAGTTCGAAGATTTGATACACAAACAACTATTTTTCATGGAATCAAGATCCAGAAAGCTGTCTCTGATCGGAGCATTTGTAAACTTGAACCTAAATCACACATAAACTTGGCTATATTTGATGGCAGTAATTGGTCCCTTAGCTAGAGTTCTAATAGATTCAGTCTTGGGTGTTATTAGACGATCGACCTAAATACCAAAGTAGCGATAATAAGTTATTTATTGTGCAAGTTCAGAAAGAAAAAGTAATTACCAAGCTCCTTACATATGCGCTCTACCAAGAAGAAAAATGGCATCTCATTTCTTGTTCTACTTCTTTGTCTGTTATGTAGGGTCTAACCGACCTTAAATCATCATTATATGTGCTGAAAAACAACGAAGCAACCGCTAATTAGTAGCATAATAGTAGCTTATACTATTCGGTTGAGATGATATAAACGTGGACGTATTAATTACTTACCACTCTAGCTTCTCCACTTCATCCTCATCGTAATTGAGTAATATATATATAACTGAGCAGCCCTTAGCTCATCGTCATTCAAATATTTCTTCTTTATTTTCCCCGAAGGCTTTCCGGATGCATTGAATACTTTAAGTATTGCATCATTAGATTCCTGATATCTGTCGTCGTTTCTCAGAGCTCTCATTCTATTAGTAGCAATATGAGGTTTGAAATACGTTGAGTAAAAGTTTGTAATCTCCTCGAGAATATAAGCTTCACAAATAAAGCCATCAACCCATGCCTTATTTTTTACCTTTCTCTTTAGGTGATTCAGATGCCGCTCGAAGGGGTACATCCACTGATAATCGACAGGACCACCAACACGTGCCACATAGGAAAGATGAATTGGCAAATGCTCCATAGAATTAACCAGACATCGCTAACCTCGCAGATATAATAATATACTGTGACTTAAATACATAAACGTCGGTAGACGTCGCTAAAATTAAAAAGTTAGCGATGTTTAGTGACTACCTAATGATATTTTATATTTTTATAATAATTATAATCGCTAAACGTCGCTCCACGTCGCTATCACCGACGTATTGCAATATTTTATATGGACGTCGCTAAATACCTATAATTCAGCGACATTTTATTTGGACGTCGCTAAAACTGTCGCTATTTGGACATTTTTTGGTAGTGGGGCATAGGATTCAGTCGAGGTTGATCGAGAATATTCAAGAGACACGGTACCAGGATGAGTGTCTGCAAAGCCTCAGAGCTCAGGTGCAGGCATGTTTGATGGATGACTTCTCTATTGCTAAGGATGGTTCACTAAGGCACAGGATTAAGTTACGTATGCCTAGTGGGGACCTACAGAGATCATGCAGGAGGCTCATCATTCCCAGTATTCTATACATCCGGGAGCTAAAAAGATGTATAAGGATCTGAGGGAACATGTGTGGTGGTATGGGATAAAGCGAGAGGTAGCATATTTTGTCTCCATATATTTAGTGTGCCGGCAAGTCAAAACTGAGAGGCAGAGAACAAAAGGATTGCTACAGACACTACCGATTCCTGAGTGGAAATGGGAGCTTATCACGATAGATTTTGTTTTCGGACTTTCACGCACTCCAGGTGGGACGAACGCGATTTGGGTTATTGTTGACAGGCTGACCAAATCAACCCACCTTTTGTCTTTCAAAGTGGGATTGTCCACGAAGAAGCTCGCCAATTTATATGTGAGATAGATAGTTAGGCTACATGGAGTTTCAGTAAGCATCGTGTCCGATTGGGATAGTAGATTTACGTTCCACTTTTGGAGGAGTTTACAGGCTAGCTTGGGTATCCAACTCAAATTTAGCATTGCTTACACCCTCAGATAGATGGATAGTCAGAGAGGACTATTCAGACGCTCAAGGATATGCTTCGAACATGTGTACTAGATTCTGGTTGCTCATGGGAGGATCATCTTCAAATGGTAGAGTTTCCATACAATAATAGCTATCAGGCTAGTATCAAGATATCTTCTTTCAAGTCTTTGTATGGTAGGAGATGTCAAACTCCATTATCTTAGGACGACGTAGTAGAGATAGTACTTTTGGGATCAGAGATGGTAGTTGAGGCTGCAGAAAAAGTAAAACAGATTAGAGAGAGGCTTCGTGTGGTTCAGAACAGACAGAAGTAGTGGGCCGATACAGGAGATCGTTAGAGTTTGAGGTATCGATTTGTTTATCTAAATATTGATTACGTTCTTAGGTTATGCGCTAAGTTACTATTTTGCCATAGGTTGGTGACTTAGTGTTCTTGAGGATCTCTCCGACACGTGGTAAGATTCGTTTCGGTAGAGGTAGAAAGCTTAGTCCAAGATTCATCGGACCTTTCAATATTTTGGAGAAGGTCGAGGCAGTAGCCTATCGAATAGCCTTACCGCCTATATTGGAAGGAGTACACAACGTGTTCCAAGTGTCCCAGCTGAGGTGATATGTGGCAGATCCTAGCCATGTATTAGATCATTCGGAGCTTGAGGTTGGACCAAGCCTCCATTATCCAGAGCAGCCTGTGGAGATCCTAGACCGCAGAGATAAAGTGCTTCGTAACCAAGTAATTTCCTTTATTCGCATCGCTCGGAGGCATCACTCTCCCGGTGAATCCACTTGGGAGCGAAAAGATGAGATGCGAGAGCGTTACCCCTATCTTTTTGCACCATGAGGTAATTTTCTTCTTGTATTTGCTCTTTCATAAATTTTGAGGACAAAATGTTTTTAGGAGGGTAGACTTGTAACCTTCGTATCTTGAAATTCTAGCTTAAATATTGTTATTAGGTTAATTTGGGGCTATTGAGATTTTTCCATAATTTTTGGTTAATTAAAAATTAGTAACACTAATTTTCTAGGACTTTCAAGAATTTATTTTTGGGTCAAACATAATTAAAATTATCCCAAACTTTTATTTTAGGTTATAAATAGTCAAATATATTTTCTAGAATTTTTTGAGTTAATTCCTGAGTATATTTTGAGGTAATTATGAAAAACTGAATTAAAAACTATTTTCTAAAAAAGAAAACCCATAAAAGTAATTATCATGTCCAATCAGCCAACATGGGCCCGCCCGTCAGCCTCTCGCAGCCAACAGTGCTGGGCCCGCTTGTCAGTGACCCGCAGGTGTGGATGAGGAAGAAATCGGTCTGAGCCGAGCCGAACCGTCCTAATCTGAATCGGACTTAACCGAGCCAGGCCGGGCTGAACGCTGGCCGTCCTATCTGGGCGAGAGTGCCTGGATGGACGCCACATGTATCCCTTTAGCCGTAGCTCATTCTCTCTCCTCTATATATATAGTATCAAAGTTAAAATTTCTAGGGTTTTCTTTTAGCCGATTTTGAAGAATTGCCATCTAAGATTTCCTTCATCTTCCAGAAGCCATTACTCATAGCTCTGGACTCCAAACATGGCACAATTTCTTGTGTTAGAACCGTACTGAGGTTAATTTTTTGAATATATAAATTGTTTCACGAAATTATAAATATTAAATTTTGAAAAATTCGTAGATCATAGCATGTCCAAAAATAAATGTGTCTCAGTGTTTTCATAATTTTGGGAGAACCAGGAATCAAAATCATGAACCGTTTAAAGTTTTAAAAAGATAATGTCGAGATCATTGACATATATTTTTTTCAGAATTTTATTCGAAATATTTCTGTGCTGTTAATTCTGTAGAACTTCTAGGTTAGCAATCAACCACCGTTGCATAATACGATTTTGTATGTACAATAAATTTTAAACTTATAGCATGTTTGTGATACTAAAATCTAAAAAAAACTATGCATGAAAGTCAAGTTTGCATCAGTTGACTTTTTGGTCAACAGATTGCCTCGATTTGCGTGCCTTGAGTCTCGAGTGGATAAAATTCGGTTCCTTGGACAAAATTTAGGAATTAACCTAAAAATCAGAATAATTAGACTAAAATAGGATTTTAGAGTAATTATTTCAAAATTAAATAAATTAGAATAACTTATCTCTTGACATGGTAACATATCATACGTAGGATTTGGACTCTGGATTGGGACCTGATCCAACCACAGCTAAGGACCACGGGCGAGTACATTTCCATGATTACTTTTAGTGCTTAATAGTCTCTATAATGCATGTTTAGTATTGATTATTTGATTCTTGACACTTGTTACATAGATTAGTATGATGGATTCTTATTATGAGATACGTGACTATTCTGGATTATTGTTATTTCTTTATGACTAGTTCAAAATCCATGTTGTACTCATGGGGAGGGAAAATACCTAGTAGATTGAGCTACCCTTTCCATCCCATGGTCTTATTTGAATAATAGCATCCATGCACAACACGTGTGGTTGCCGAATTTTACCCCTTAGTCGTTCACATATCAACAAGGTATTTCAAATCACATAGAGTAGTTGTTCCTATCTGTTCTTCCATACATTGCAGTTATTTCTTTGTTGGTTGGAGTTATTGTACTACATCTTTGCCATGATCGGACTTTAGCATTTAGTTATTCCAGTTGCCTTATTGAGATTTCAGTTTTGTTGCTATCATATATTCTTTAATATTTATTATCTTATAGCTTCTACCATGTGTTGGAACTATTTTCACTTTGATGTACTCGTTCCTTTCCTGACTGGATAACTATATTTTAGGTGACTATATTGAGGATGCAATCCCTACACATTATAGACCATATTCTAGCGAAAAATAGAGCCTGATCTTGCCCTTCCGGAGGATCAGGGAGAGTTAGCAGCTCAGATACCATCTGAAATGGAGTAGTTTAGTAGAGTAGTTGATTCTGTTAGTTATTTTGGACCGGATTGTTCTCCGGCAATTTTTTTAAAATATTTTGAATATTGTACTTTGGATATTTAGTTTTAGGGAGACTCTTTGGACCCGCATCGAGACTGTTATTTCATTATTATCTTGGTATTTTCATTTAAACTAGTGCCTGTGATTGAATATAGTGTGGAGATAAATATATATTGTGAGTTATAGATTATACATGTGGCTTATAGTACAACGTTCTACCATCGACAATGCGACGTAGGCTATGCTTGGCCACATATTCGTATCTGAAAAGCGGGTGCGGGTCGTGACACATATGATAATGGGGTTCATAATATCAATTAAATATAATTAAATATGGTCCAAAAATTATGGCCATAGAAATTCTCATAGGAATGTTGAAAAATATTGCCGTAATAACATTTCTGTCACAACCCACATCCAGATGATCGAGGCAGGAGTAGGTGACATGTCTAGCCTACGCTGCAACATCGACGGTAGAACGCTGTCTAGACCTCAATGAAATTATACTAATACAACTAGTTTTATCATGTACTCAATCACAATATTCTAATGGAAGAATTAATAAGTAAGATAATCCAAACAACAATCTAAAAGAAATAAAACAACGACATAGCATTGAGATGAAGAAATACTAGCCTATATCTCACCAGAGGTTACCTTTAAGTCCACAGTGCAAAAGTAGTCTCAGCCATATAATCACTCTGAACCCAGGAAGGTAGAGCACAACAATGCCTACAAATATTATCCAGTCAGGATGGAATGAGTACAACTCTAATAACTGTTCTAATACATGATAAAGACTATAAAATATTAAATAGTAATAAAATACATAATTGACATGTAAGCATAGAATCATGATATAAAAACAGAGTAAAACAGATAAGTGTAAAAGCATAAAAAAGTAAATAGAGTGAACAAATAAGTATGACAGTAAAGACAAGTCAAATATGTGAAGTCCAGTAAATATATAAATGTATGAATCTAAACAGCAAATATATAGTGAAATCAAGAAAGACTACATATCTAAGTATTTTGAAATACCAAGTCGACATGTGAACGACAAGGGGGTAAATCCGACTAACCACACGTGTCATGTGTGGCTGCTATTGTTCCAGTAAGACCATGGGATAGAAATGGTAGTTCACACATCTCCTAGGTATTTTTCTGTAACGACCTAATTTCGGGAGAGGGGTATTTTTTTATTTCTATTTGTTATATTATAATATATATATATATATATATATATATATATATATATATATATATATATATATATATATATATAAAGAGTTAATATAGTTGTAATGATTAGTGAGTTAGCCTATTAGTTAGTTTAGTGCTAGTGAGCCCAAGTGGATCCAACTAGACTTGACATGACCATTGGTTCGATTAATTAGATTAGCCATGATTTGACTCATTGGATTAGTTAGAATAGATAGAATATTCTTTCAATTTAGATTAGAAAATTCTCCATAATTAATTAAACCTTCATGACATATTTGGGAGGGAGGGTATTATGAATATTTTGCATGGACAAAAGGGGGGAATAGTGGTTGGCCCTAATATTAGGGGGAGTGGCCTCCTCCACTTGTCATTTCATGTTTTATTTCTTTCCTAAATTGGTTATTCCCCAAATTGAGACCAATCCCCACCAAATTTTACTCAATTCCTCTCACTCCCCACTCATATTCATCATCAATGAGGCCTATGAGCTTGGATTTTAAGGAGCACTACTTGGAAAGGGGATTCTAGGAGCTTGTATCCATTTCGTGTCCATCTGGAGAAGTTTTGTTGAGATTCGACTCCCAATAAGTATAATCCCTATTTCTCCTTAATTTTATGGTTAATATATAGTATTGGACCCTCAAGAATCCACCCATGGCTAAGTACTATTGGCCCATCCAGTCTCAGTCAACTTAATTTTGATAGTTGACTAAACCATCTATCGATATGTCACAATCCGAAGACCAAACTCTGCTGCTACAAATGCTGATTGTACTATGTCATTCAAATATAACCTTTTACTTTATTTGAGTCTAGGACTTATATACATTGAGTCACATTGACATAACCCAAAGTCCACTCAAATAAACTATCGAACATATCCACCAAACTAGCCCACATTCAATCTCAAACCTTGCTAGAATAGGCAACCGAACTCGGGCCAAATTTGTACCGAACTTGGACCAAAATTGGTCACCTATTTAGTATGATATCAACCCTGTTGTAAATCTCTGATTTCTTGGCCCAATGTTCAAAAAATTTAAATTAAAATCTATCCGAACTCTGGCCGAATTTGGTTTGCTAATACCCCATAAATAGGATTAAAATTCCATTATTCCAATTCACTCAACTCTCATCTTTCAATCCTCTAGTGAATCAATACCACTCAGTCTCAACTTTTTCATCTCCAAGAGAAACTCTCTAGCCTTTTAAGTGCCAAGTGCGTTCTCGGTCTAGAAGTCTATAAGAGTTGTAAAGAGCTTGGCTCAACCAGTTTCCTCTCTCCATCTCTCTCTCTCTCTCTCTCTCTCTCTTGCTATGAAGTTGCGAGACTTCAGATCAAATCTCATGGTTGTAAAGAAGTGCCAAGCCTTCGGAACAAAGCTTGTGATTCACTATTGGTAGATACAACTCCGAGCAAGAGTTCTCGGGACTAGACTAGTTCTCTCAGAGAAAAACAAGTATACATCGCGGTATTTGCGTTTGCTCTCTCTTACTCTCACTACTTTATTTTTCTGTCTTGCATATACACTATTAACTGCCTTCACTCTGCTTAATTTTTAATTGGGTAAATTATTCTGTTGCACTCTATTCACCTCCCCTCTAGAGTTCAAAAAAGTTCGACATAGACGATGCGAAGTCTATCGGAACTCCAATGGCAACATCGAGTAAGCTTGACCTTGATGAGAGTGGTACACCTACAGACATACGTAAGTATTATGGTATAATTGGTAGTTTGTTATACCTAACTACTAGTCGCCCAGATATTATGTTTGTTGTATGTTTTTGTGCTAGACATCAGGCTAATCCTACGGAATCACATTTGTGCGTAGTCAAGCGTATCCTTTGATACCTCAAAGAAAATTTGTCAACAGTCTTATGGTATCCTAAAACCACATCCTTTGACCTTATTGGTTATTTAGATGCTAATTTTGCTGGATGCAAAGTCGATCGAAAAAGTACCAGTAGCACTTTTTATTTTCTAGGAAAGTCTTTAGTCTCCGGGTTTAGCAAAAAAAAAATGTTGCATTATCAACAACTGAGGCTGTCACAACGCACACCCGGAATAAGGACACTAATGGTGAACTACGCTCAGTCTACGTTGTGAGAACGACGTATAATGTTGTCTAGGTCCATAATACTATCTAAATATCTCATACAATATATATATGGTATATGTCATGCCATCTCAACTCCAAATGGAGGAACAAGTATACTGACATGATAAATATATCAATACTCAATCACAATCTCAAACTAAGAAAGATAAAGCACGATATAGAATAAGAGGATAAAATAAGAATAAAAAAAATACATAAGTCCACACTATGAGTCTAGGCACAAACAACTCGCAAAATAATAATATACATTCCATGAGTCTAAAATAAGCCTAATACAATATCTAACTTATAAGTCTAAGCCTCCTCGGTTACTAGTACTAGGTTCTCCTCCTCTAGGAGAGTATTCTCTAATATCTCATCATCCTACGGCCTGTAGTAAGTACGATAATGCTCCTTAAGCCAATCATCTAAAAAATATATCCAATCAGGGATTGGAGCGAAGTACAAAACTCTGAAAGCTATTCCAAATACATGGTAGAGCATATATGACAGGTAATAAAAAGGAATACAAGATAACTAGTAATAGAAAATAAAAATGATCTAAAATAGATAATTTACTGGAAAGTAAGAACATGTAATATGGAATATCTGCAAGTAATAGAAATAGATAAACTAGCTAATGTGCCTTAGAGTACAAGTTTGTTACGTGATCGGTTTAGGTTGAACACGAATATAATTAGGTAACTCAATTACACATGTGATATGTAATCGACATATACACGAATATACTTGGGCTTTATCACATAACCAACTCCTACTCCCTCGTCCCCAACCAATACTCATGGATCCAATCACGACACATTACGAGCACAAATATAAACACACTGAATACGAGCAGTGTGTGAACACGAAGTACATGATAATCAATACCTGATACACACAACATGTGAAGGAGTACCCATTGAACATGGTGGAGGATAATATCTCCTGACATGATCCATATAGTACCAGTCCGTGTAGCCAATGTGTCATAATCAAGTATACAGTTCTAGAATATATGATAAATATACTATCATGACTGAAAACTAACAGAGAGATGTACTCGCCTCTGGTCCTGAGCAAAGGTGTCTCTTGATGCCCAAGCTGGTGTCACACAATCTTATTTAGGAAATATTATGTCAATTGGTGTAATAAATAAGAAATGAGTAAAAATATACTAATGCATGCTTCTAGGTCAAATTTTAAGTCATTCTAGCTTAACTAAGTCGTACTAGGTCCATACTAAGTTATTTAGTCTATAAAGGTTACTAACTAGCTAATACTAGCTTATCTTAGCTATACTAGGCCATTACCTAGGTTTCTAAGTGATACCTTAGCTAATATCAATAACTTAACATTCATACTGACTAATGTATCTAACTGATACATTAACTACTAATGATATCACACTTTACTTACTAACATACATTGATTGATACAATAACTAACTAATACTGACATAATTAACTGATACAATGGTGTACTACATGTAACTTGGGTCATCTTATTGATAACTGATATCTGGATATGCACTAACTATACTAAATAATTACTAACATATCTTAACTATCAAACTACTACACTAAGAGATAACTTAACTTACTAACATGCTAACATATATCTATTAACCAACTAACTGCTAACTAACACATATTTTTTTCCCTTACTGGACTAAAACTAATAACCATCCTTGTAATGCCCCGCTTCTAGCGGTTAACTTATGGAACACTTGTTACTTTCACTCGGTTGAGAATCGAGTCTCGGAAAAACTTTACCGCCAAATCAACACGGAAAAAATGCAATGACCCCTTCTATTGAAATGAGTTCAAGAGTTTTCGTTGGTTGTTTTGCTGCTTGATTTTGTGTTGCTTTGTGTTTTGTCTTGCTTTCAATGACTTGGTTTTCATGATTTATTTTTCTCGCTTGTGCATTCTTTTTGAATCATAAGAGAAAGAGATCGAAGGATACTAACCAAGTGTTATTGCAATTTTAGGACGCATAAACAAGGAGTGATCGTTGCATAAGGCTTCCCCATCCTCTCATTAATTCGTTCGGTGAGTGACTTCGGCCCTTTGATGAATCCTTAGTCTGCACGCCTAATAAAAATGATCTCTAGTTCACTTTAGTTGCATGTTCCTATGTTTCAATGATACTTCACTAACAAGATAAGCTAAAAAGAAATAAACTGCATGCTTGAAGTATTAGAATTTTGCTTCACTATCAATTTATGTTGCATATCCCTTATTCCTATGCTGCGCAACCCGATCTATAACAAGTCCTTATGTGTTGAATATGATCTGTGGATAAGAAAAATAAGATGGAATCGTGCGCTTATTGTTCAGAATCATGCATATCAGTTTCTTATCTGATTAATGTTTTATGTCATTCATTAGTCTCGAATAACTTGTGCACAAGGTTTTGTCTCTTGAACGGTTCTTGGGGCACTGGAAATCGGTCAGTTCAGAAGAGATTTTTGTTTTACCCAGAGGTACGGTCCTTGTTATCTAGTGGGGGTGATGTGTCTATTAGTGAAGAGCGAAACCATGATATCATAGTTGCTAGTATTCGTGGGTGTTGGTTCACAGTTGAACCTTGAGCCACAACTGCTGATACACGCGTGTACTAGTACAGAGCTGAAACTTGAGTCACCACCGCTAATCATGGGATAACCCGTAGACCATCATGTAGTTCGGTCGCATGCTAGGTTTACCTTCTTGCATACCTAATATTGATGCCAAGATTGATTCATAAGTTAGACACATATATGCAAATTATTGCTAACTTGTGTGTATGCTACAGGGATAACCGTTCGACCATGGGTAAGAAATTATCATATGCATGGTACAATCTATCATTTTCTTGCATGAATTATTAAAAAGAAACTAGAAAACTAGAAAGATCACAAATAATAATTCTAGCTTCACTTGTATACTTTGTCTGGATTTCAAGGTGAGTTTGGCCACGATTGCTCACCAGTATATGTTGTAGTACTGACCCATATTTGTGGGCAAATCTCCAGGTTCTGGTAGAGAGAGTTTGGCATCCATTTTGAAGCTTTAGGAACGTATCCCTTCAAGTGGAACCGTGCTCGTGCTGCTTCCCTAAGCTTTCCTCTCCAGTGTGCAAGCTCTTCTTTTGCTAGGTATTTTGATTTTTGGTCATACTAAAAGGATATGATGCTTGGGCGTTGTTGCTAGATTTGGGTTGGTAAAAAGAGTTATAAGCCATCTATTGTATATTTTGTAATCAGCCAAGCAAGTATTTTATAATCATCTTCAAGTATTTAATAAAGAAAGTATTTTGTGTTCCTATAAAATGTGTTCAACTTTGGTTCTCTGTATTTTATATTCCGTACTTATATATATATATATATATTTTTTTTTTTTGTCTAACTTGTGTCTTGTGCAGGTACAATGCTTGGTGCAAACGCAACTTAGGCTTGCACGATATCGCGCCCAAGCAAGGACGATCGATTTCGTAAGGACCAAGCAAAATTAATCGGTTCCTTAAGGACCAAGCGAAGACGATAGGCCCTTACGGGATCGGGGCATGACAATCCTCATCCAGGTTCCTTCTCACTGACCTTGACTGGTATCCTAACTGATACATGTATAGTCCTCTATTACCTCACTCACTAATGTACCTAGACTCTAAGGTAATCTCATATACACTTGACTGGCCTTGCTACTTCTTTCATTGCAGTCATAAACTCCTACTAGGATACCCGATCGCCTGAATGCATATCATTGATCCCTCACACTTATGTGTTGTACGTTATCTCACTATCCAACTTAATACTGCACAAAAGTGCCCAACTGATACTCCTATACACAATCCCATATTACACTTACCTCCATGAATGCACATCCCATTTGGGTATACTGGCACCCTACCTCAACATTACCTCTGCACAGACATGTACACTGACATCTGTGTAATAGGTTGCTATGGTATCTTCCATCCACAGTTAGCATCACAGCTGCTACTGAACTCACTGTGTCCTCCAACCTATGCACTTATGTGCACAGGTCCAATACTGCTACTATCACTTGCTGATGCTACTACTAGGTAACTCCCCCCTCTTAACTTTACTAACTGCTCTAGCAAGTGTTCAAGGCAGTAGCTGAAACATACACACACGACTACCCATAATAACACCACTCCCCCACACACAGACAATAACATACACTGTCAGCCAACTCCCTTCACTAACAGCAACATACTCACACAACTGAACCACACACACACACACACACACACACACACACACACACACATATATATATATATATATATATATATATAACTAATATCTATATCTAACATAATAATTTGCTTGGGCTGACACCCTACATACACCAATACCCATTTTATCAACTACCTTAAGTGTATTAATAGTATACTCATAATACGTATCCATCCTAAGTGACAAAACTGTAAGCCCCCTCATTTATTACTTTAGGTAGACTAGATAGGGTTAGAAAATTTTGTTTTAGCCTCAGGGTGTTTGAGGTTTAGAAATTATGTTGTAGTTGTCTTGTTCTTTATTTAAACCCTTGGTGCACCATACCATTGTTACAATATTTGGAGCCCAACAATAGCCATAAATTTTCAACTAGTTATTGCACTCTTGACTTGACAAGCCAACCTAGGCGCTGGACTTTTTCGTCACTCCAAACAAAATCTCTTGTGCTCTAATTTAATTGCATAACTTCCCAGTCCTAAAATTAATTCTTTAATCCTATATAGCGTACCTTTTTCGTTGCCATCAATTTTGGGAAACAAACTCAACCCGTCCCGCCGAACCAATTAAAGGGCCCAAGACTGACACCAAGCCTATATTGTTCCTGGTCTTTGTGTCACTCCTAATTGAGATCCCATGTGCCCCCATTTAATTTAAGAGCACATAATAATTTATTTTAATTAAATTTGGGATACCAATTTTGACTAATCCTAACTTAAGCCCAATTTAACACAATACCCCATTCATTAAGCCCATACAAAATACACAACACCCCCTCACCCTACATAACACCAAATACCACTTCTCACACCAAATTCCCATTATTTTTTATTCTTGTGCAATTACCCAAAAGTTAAGGGGCTTATTTGTAAATATGGTGCTAGGTGTCACCACCCTATTGGTCAAGGCCAATGAAGACACCTCTCTCCCTCTATTTGACCAGTCCAATTACCTCACTCTCTCCCCTTTTGTATGAAAACTTTCTCCATGTTAAATCTTGGCCTTTCATTCAAAATAAAAAATCATCCTCACCACACACTCACTTATATAATCACTCATCCTCACTCCCTTTCCTAATGTGCCGGCCCTAATCCCTAGGAACCTAGGAAAAATACCCCCCTCTCTTTTTTCTCCCTCTTTCCTTCACCACAGCCGTACCCCTTCTCCCATTCTCTTCTTCTTCTTCTTCTTCTTCTTCTTCTTCTTCTTCTTCACTACTTCTCCTTCACTCTTCTTCAACCTCACTGTTCTTTACCACCTCTACAGTACTCCGAAGAGAGCCCCACCGCGACCACCACCTTCATGACCTGTATAGCCTACATTGCTCCTGCCAAGCCACCCTGCTGTAGTTGACCCCTACTCTTCTTCTCAGGCGAGAACCCGCAGCGACTTCACGCTGCCATCACCCGCTGCACTGACCACCTCCATCCTGCCATCACCCGCTGCACCGACCACCTCCATCCTGCCACCACCAGCTGCACCGACCACCTCCATCCTGCCATCACCCGCTGCATCGACCACCTCTATCCTGTCTCCCTCCCGCACCACCACCACGATCCACTTCCACCCTCCTGCCTTTCCCTACGAGCATCGACCACCGCAGCTTCACAACTCCAGCCGAGCACCTGCTGTTACTTTACCACCACCTCCACGAGCCACCCTCTTCCCTTTCTCCACTCGCAACCACCTCAACTGACCACCATGATCCACCACCACCTCCAGCACCTCGACGAACCACCCTCATACTACCACCAACTCCACGGCTAGCACCACCACCTCCACGACCAGCTACACCACCCCCCGCCACCTCGGTCGATATGTGCGCCACCCCTGCGATCGACGCCATCCCTGAACAGAGTGCAACATCGACGCTGCCACCACCCGCAACTACCGGGGTAACCCCTCACCCTTCTCTTGTAGTGTAGTTTATTTTTTTATAAGAGAACCTACTTAGGGTTTATGAATGCTACACATAAGTTAGGGTGTATAATATATTTCCATAGATTATTGATAGGTATTGAGGAGTATGTGTTATGATATCGTAAGTTGGTCATTTATTGAGGATTTGATAACTAATGACGAATTGATTGAGGGGTATGTGTTGTGATATCATAAGTTGGTCATTGGTTGAGGACTTGATAACTAATAATAGATTGATAGAGGAGTAGCTATGTATATGTGAGTTATGTATATGTGAAACGGTGTTCGAATAATAAAATAACAGTTTTATAATTGAGGGTTTAATAATTAATAATTATTTTATTTGCGGATGAGCATAGCTTGAACTATTGAAAATACCGTGATAAATAGTAGGATTGAGGATTTGGTTTGATGATGTTATATGGATGATTGATCGTATTAGATGCAACGTACCTCTAGTTAACCTTGGTCAACCATCTAGATTCGTGTCTATGTGAGCTATGTAACTAAAACTGAAGCCTATGCTAGACATGTGTCACCTCTTATTTTAGAATAGCATCGTGATAGTTTATTGATTGAGCTTGTATCATGTCTCTAGGTACTGCGGGATCCGCGGACTTGGACGTTGTACCGGAGCCCCATCTTCAGCATCCGAATCCAGGCAAGTATACCTTGCCATCCTATATTATTTGCGTTTTGGATCAGAATCATTATTTCACATCTGGGTCATAACCGGGTGCAGACGTTCGTTGGTAATGTCTGGTAACGATTGATAGATGTTCGCAATACCTTGATGTACACACTTGGTTACATCATAACCCTAGGACAAATTTAGACACCATCATCATGCCAGATTTTATGTATCTTGATACTGTCAGCATGACCGAAATCTGGGATGACTTTAGGGTCATGATTGTTGATAGTTACTTCAGTATGATGAGATTGTTAGATAGAGATTCAGGTTCAGCGAACACTCATTGACCGCTTTGGGAGGGGAAGATAGTTACTAGACATTTGGGCTCCTCTGTACGCGCTATATTTATATATATGTCCTATTTATGTAGTATCATGTATCCGGAGTAGTAGTATAACTCGTGTGACTCTGTGCTTGAAGCTACGGTACGCCCTATGTGTCTCTGTGTTCAGAACTACGATTTTATTTTGGATATCCCACGCGTCGAATATTGTATTCAAAGTTGTGTCTCACTTAGTTGGTTATGCTATTTTACACCAACGTTGCACTTGTTTCTTTCTGTTATACTATGGCATACTATTTTTGTACCTTGTTACGTCCCTCTGAGGACCTGGTTCCCTTCTAGGCTTAGGTGTGGAGGACTACCCGAAGGAGTATGGACCGGGTGTATATCCAGTAGCAGGACCTGTTGCAGAGGATGAGATCCTTCCCGAGGACTTCGTTTGATATCTGGTAGTGACTTCACCCTGGGACGGTATTACTATCTAGCTTTCAGATACCGTTCCTAGTTATTTTACTGCTTTTCTTTATTTCAGTATTTGTATTAGCAGGTTTATTCCCGTATGACTCTTCTCATATTTGTACTATGATATATTTCTCGTGTTATTTCCCTTTTGTACACTAGTAGTTATGTTCTTCTCTATGTGCTCAATATATCTGTTGTCTGTGGATAAGATTTAGTTTCACTGTCTATGTGTTATATATTGGGTTTTATTATTGTATTTTACAGCTTAGGTGCACTCCGTCGGGTCATTAGATTGGGATGCCCGTCGAAGTGTACCCTCTGTCCATTGCCACGTGGTTCGGTTCCTTATATTTGGAATTGGGGCGTGATAGGGTTTTTGTGTTGGCCCATGTAGGTCTGATTTAAATCGTCTTGGTTACCTGACTGTGCCAAGCGAGCCTGCAAATTAGTATTAGATACTAGGAATCTCATCTACATGCTTGAGTCCTTCACATGACACCTCTATTTTGATTTCTTTTGCCCATTTTTATCTTGTTTAATTCCTCAACGTTGATCTTTATCATGACTTCTTTTCAGAGTTATAAATCTCTGTAGCGGACGTGTCATGCATCCGGGCGATATCCCTCGGGACGCAAGGTCATCCGGGAAACCGAAACTGGAGCATGTTCTTCTGTTGACTGTTTGGATGAACAAAATGAGGAGGGTTTATACGAAACCTTTTTTGTTTACAAACGAGAAAAGTGTAAAGTATAATTAACCCTATACGAGGATGTTAAGTATAATAAAAATGATTCTGGGGAAGTATTGCTATAGAAGTCTGATCTGTGGTCGATCACTTTGTTCCTTGGATCACACGATGATGAAAAAGTGTTGTAGAAGAAGAAAAAACTTCAAACTTTCTCTGAACTGAAGGCAAGAGCCAGCCAAAGGAAAGTTGTAAGTAGGATCGAGTTCTCGTTGCCAAAGTTGTTAGCAAAAACTCTCTGTCTGTGCTCCCTTTTCTCCGATTGTGCTCGTGTAATTGCCCCTTTACCCTGTGACCAGGGGTCTCAATTTATAGAGATAAATCAAATAACTGCCAGTTGGCGTAAAAGCCAAGTAACTGTCTTGTTGGCGTAAAAGGCCAAACTGTCAAGAAGATTGCATCTTTTACGTTGCGGTTATGATAACTGCTACCCACGTTCCCATTGTCTTCTGAATATGCGTATGACACGTATCCCTTTATGTGGTAACGCGTATAACTGCTTCTCGAAGATCATGGCATGCAAGCCACGTAGGTAACTGCCCTCTGCGTAAAATATTTGGCGTAAAAGCCAAATAACTGTCTTATTGACGTAAAAGGCCAAACTGTGAAGAAGATTGTCTCATTTATGCTGCGGTTATGATAACTACTACCCACGTTCCCCTAGTCTTCTGAATCTGTGTATGACATGTGTCCCTCTATAAGGTAACGCGTATAACTGCTTCTCGAAGATCATGGCATGCAAGCCACGTAGGTAACTGCCCCTGCGTAAAGATGGTTGGCGTAGAAGCCAAGTGACTGTCTTGTTGGCGTAAAAGGCCAAACTCTGCGTCAACTTGACGATTCATGAATAATAGATAACCAGCGTAAAATAGCCAATTATCCATCATGACTGAGGTCTTGAGCATATTCTGGGCTAAATAGTCTGATCACGTACCTTTGCAAATATAGCCGAGTTGGCATATTTCGAAGAGATAGCATACGGCATACTCCTACAGTTGAAAATAGCCTGGTTGGCATAAAATGCAAGAATGGTGATGTGAGCATATTAGTCACAGTTTTAGCTTTTCCAGTCATGACAAAATTTAAAGATAGAATAAAATCTCGTGCATTAAATGCAGAGGTATGCCTCCATCTCGTACATTAAATACAGAGATTTGCCTCGAGCTCTGTACGAGAAACAGCTTTTGACGTGGCGTCTGATTTTGTCTTATCTTGAGCGTAAAAACTTATTTCTGCCCATGTAGAATATGCAGCATATTCTTTGAATACGTAAAAATGACTTGTATCAAGAATATGTCACTAAACGACAACCTGGGTCTCTGTACAAAATTATCATCACAGCCGTCCTCTCGATCATCGTGCAGTACTTTTGTCAGGTGCCAGGTTCACTGATTTGTCTGACAAATTCATCTGAGGAATATGAAGAGTTCCTCGTACAACTTTATGCTGCATTAAAAACAAACGTATTTTAAACTTTACGCAGGAGGGTAAAGCAACCTTTTACGTAGAACAGTCTTGAAGCACTGCTTTATGCGGACGGCTCTGAAGCTCTACTTTACGCCAAACAACTCTGAAGCCCTATTTTATGTCGACAGTTCTGAAGTTCTATTTTTACGCATACAACTCTGAAGCTCTGTTTTACGCCAAACAGTCTTGAAGCTCTGTTTTACGTGTACAGCTCTGAAGCCATATTTTATGCCACTCAGCCTTGAAGCTCTATTTTTACGCGGACTTCATGTATATTGAGGGTTTTGACTGTATAATACGCGTACAATTCTCCATCATATTTCATGCTTCTACAAGACCCCCTTCAAAGTTTTCAAATTCCTTCTAATTTGAAATACTTTGAATGAAGCATAAAATGGTCAACTTTGACCCGTTCTTCAAGGCTAATTTTTCGACGATATTTAAGAAGTTTGTTGGAATTTGTACGTTCTCTTCTGCCTATATAAGGGCAAGCAAATGGACTTATTTTTTCATACTTCCTTCACCACAAAGATGGCTGCTGAGATTCATTGGGCTGAACTGAGAAAGAAGAAGATTATGCTATTCCAGCATGTAAGGAGCCGTAAAAAGAGACGTCTTTGAGCAAATATTCCCTGTAATGATGGACCATGGAAGGATATCATAGCTTCCTTTGCTCGAGGTAATCAGCGATTTTATATGGCAATTCGTCAAAGAGAGAGGAAGGGTCACATTAGACCACACAACTTGCTAGCTGTATTTTCTCCTATTATGAAGCTGGATCCTGGGGTGCGGCTTGGCCGTATCTTCTAGTATTGTGTTGGGTCTGAATCCCAATCACAATTCTAAGCATGGCCGCGGATGACGTATGGGGCTGGGCTTGAATAATTTAAACAGGCCCAGTTTTGTATCCTTCTTCCATTCACCATTTTTTTGGCACCCGACCGAAGAAGTGCTGTAGAAGACGAAATAAAGATCTCCATCAGACGAGAACCTAGCGTAATAGATTTTTGTCATATGTAATCGTGTTCTTGAATATTAATGAAAAAATCCTTTGTAAAAAATAGATTTTTATCACATGTAATCATGATTAATAAATTTGTCTTCTTTTACGCACTATTGATTTGCCATATTGCTGTGAGGAAGTCTGGTAATACGTAGCTTCAACACGCTTGAGTAATTTTTACACTAACTCTGACAAATATGCCTCCAGTCACATTCCAACTTTTACATATAAAGGAAGATACGTAAAAACTATTTAGCATTAAATTATCTTAAAAATCCAATTGTCATACTGTTTTTTAGGAGGAGTCATATAGAATTTTGAACCGTAATTTCTCCTTCATAAATACGAAGACCATCTGTTTAGAATAACATCTTCAAAAATAGCTTCTCGAATGATTCTCGAGATAGGGCAAGAAATGTTCGCCGAACAGGCCATCCCTGAACTAGATGTAAAAGATTTTGGCTAAACTTCGAATGAACTATCAATGGCCATGGAAGAAAAGTCATCTCCAATAAAGACAAATATTTTCTGGGAACTCCTTGGCCCTTCGTCTGATGAAGTCCTCTCGACTGAAGAAGAAGAGCATTTTCTGCGTAAACTCTTGTAACTGGCTTTTTGGAGTGTAAAACTCAAATTATCAAGATATACACGTATTCTGCTAACTGTCTTGCATAATTTAAGATGCGCGTAAAATTATAGATCCGTAGCATCTGAGAGTAAAATCATAGATCCGTAGCTCTGCACGTAAAATCAAAGATCCGTAGCTTCGAAGCATAAAATCATAGATTCGTAGCTTCTGAGCATAAAATCATAGATCCGTAGCTTCTGAGCGTAAAATCATAGATCTGTAGCTTCTGAGCGTAAAATTATAGATTCGTAGCATGTGAGCATAAAATCGTAGATCCGTAGCTTCTGATGGATCCTTTATGCAGCATGACTATCTGTCTTCATTTTCAAATAATCGGCTGATGTGGTCCCAAATCCTAACCGACTATGATAAAAAATCGGATTTGGTTAAGGAGTCGGAGAGTCATTTGAACTCTATAAATAGGCCTAGGTCATGAGAGAGAAAAACTCTTCATCTCTTTCTGAAAAACCCTTCGTCTCTTTCTGAGAAAAACTTAGATTTGCCATGGCACCAAAATAGACCTCCGTCGCTAAAGGAAAGAAAGCCGCTTCATTATCTCGCTCTTCTGCTCAAGCACGAGCGACTTCTACTAGGCCAAGCGAGCCTCATTCTGAGCGAAGTGCTCCGCCGTCTAGCTGTGCAACGGGCATCACAGGTAAAACATTGAGAGAAATAAAAACCCTTCGCACACGTTATACGTGTATGCGCAAATACGCCCATATTTTAATGTGTCAGCATAAAACTCCATATTTTGCAATCTGGCATAAAAACTCAGACTGTCAAATTTTGGCGTATACTGCAAACCTTGCATTTTACGCACTAAAAGTAACTTCCAGCATAAAACTCCATATTTTGCAATATGGCATAAAAACTCAGACTGTCAAATTTTGGCGTATGCTTCAAACCTTGCGTTTTACGCACTGAAAGTAACTTCCAGCGTAATTGCAATCTGGCATAAAAACTCAGACTGTCAAATTTTGGCGTATACTACAAACCTTGCGTTTTACGTGCTGAAAGTAAATTCCAGCGTAAAACTCCATATTTTTCAATCTAGCGTAAAAATTCAGACTGTTAAATTTGGCGTATATCGCAAGACTTGTGGTCATCATACGTTTTACGCACTGAAAGTAAATTCCAGCACAAAAACTGACTTATTTTCTTGTTTTTTTGTAGACCTACAGATCCCCCCTCTGGCTGAAGTAATGGACTCTGCTGCTAGAATGTTAAATTCCAACTACTTGGAGGACTTGTCCCATGTAACTTTTCCTATCTCTGGAAACGAGTATCCTCAAGAAAGGGGAATCCTGATCTCGGCCCAAGGAGAAAGAATGTTGCTAAGTATGAACAACGGGGAACCCTTGACATACATAGATAAAACTGAGTATAAGAAACCAGCTTTCTTATTTGGGGATGTTATTGATAAGCAATCCCAAACGAAGCCCAAGAAGGAAGACTGGGTATTTTCTGTTGAGGGCACTATTATGTATCTGCCAAAGATGTTCAGGGACTACCCCATTTCTGCCTTCTTCCATGCCACACATCCCAGAAGGATGGAATAGACTCTGAATCCTAATCTTTATGGCCAGCCAGGGAAGATCTTCTATAAGACAGGATTAAACCGAGGATCCTTTATAAGTAGTCCCTCAGGTCCTATTATGCCCTTCAGAGGTTTATTACCAGACATCGTCCCTAGTGAAGACTCTTTCTTGATCCAGCCATTTCAAATGGCAACTTTCTGCAATGAATTCATGGAGCAGGGAGGAGTATATCCCAGGGTTAACCCTCACAATAGTGGATGGCTTAACCCCTACAATATTCGATGGGTCAGTTTGACTGCATGGGTCCTGAAGCACTTTAAAATGGAGCTAGAAAGTATTAACTTATTTGAGGCTATCAGTGCTACTAGTATTGGACTGCCTATCAACACCAATTTGTTCTTAGCTTTGATGGAGCGATATAACTCGTTCACTGGGACTTTTGCCACTCTAATAGGTGAGTTGGGCCTGGCACTTCATAAGATGGCAGATATCTCAAAGCTGTCAATGGAAGACATTCCTTATGAAGAATACGTCCCCACCACCAACAGTGAGTTAAAGGATACCAACCCTCGGGTAGTGGCTGTATACCAAGAACTGATGAACCACTATCTTGCCTGCACCACTTTCTATAGAGAGCCTTCTGATTTAGCCCATATTAACAAATGAGTATCTTATGTTTTCTTCCATCAAGCTAGAAATGCTAAGCAAGACAAGGTTGTAGATAGCAAACACAAACCTTTGAACCCTCTGAGCATTCTTAATGCCAACACAATCAATGATCTTATTGAAGATGCAGAGGCTCCATATTGTGTTCTTAATGAAGAGATAGGTAGTTATCCTGCAGGGACCAAAGCCTACAGTTATATGAGGTATTGCCGAAAGCCTTTGTCAAAAGAAGCTCAACTGGATGGCTTCCTTTCTATTTGGCTATGCTGATGGGTGGTGCCTGGCATCGCGTCTACAGATCGTATTCATCGCAACACCTTATGGCCAGCAGTGCATTTGATTTTTGGAGCAAGATTAGGCCTACTCCCTGCCATGGTATGCAGTATACAAGCTGGCCTGAGGGCTATTACTGATGGGCTGCTGGCCGATACCACTCAGCGCGAAGGATATCCCAGAGTGGAATTACCATTCTTATATTTGATGGGATGGTTAATCCTTCATAACACCAGAGTGATGTTGTCACGCCCCAGTCCCAAAATACGTAGGACCAGGAATACGTAATACGCCCAGCCGTATATATATGAATTCCAGTATATGGAAAACTATATACATACGTACGCTGTAAATGAATATGCAATCCATCAGTGGTAATATACTGTCATAACAAGTCACACACCATCTATATCTCATCCACAGCACAAAATACTCAGTGGGAGCAAAACTGACATATAACTGGATATCAAAGTGTATAGAGTCTATAGTCTGGTGGAAACAAATCCACTACAAAACGACTATACTAAAGTAGACACAAAAACCCCTAAAACAATGATCATAATCATAAAAACTCTGATGGTAGGAGCTCCTCAGTCTCGTAAGTAGTATCCGGTCCAGGTCCATACTCTTGTGGAAACTTCTGATCGTCCATATCTGGAAAGGGATCAGGTCCTCAGAGGGACATAACAAGATACATAGAAGCATGCCAATAATTACTGAAATATAAACATCCATCGGGTCGCCTAACCATCTAAATGAATGCAGTTTGAGGACACCTTTGAGTGTAAGAGAAAGTGTAGGCTAGTCATATGCTGACGTAATTCATCAATCGTGACAACTGGCTAGTATATGCCACATATGCCCCCCATCCCAGGGGCGCACGATAAATAAGATTAATAACTACATAAGAAAGTGGGTGTCCCGTACACTTATGAGTTGTCCTCCCTGTCCCAATGATCTATGCATGTTACCTCTACCACATGCTAATACCCTAAATAACTGCCAGGTCTACTAGCATACAAAGTTTCTATCAGTAGTCATTCTTAACGCACGGCCATGCGTACAGGAGGCCATCCCTGTCACGCCGTCCATGATCTGTATGAGACACACACCCGTGTAAACCACTGTGTCATGGTTAATGAACCTAATGATACTTTTTAATACTGGGTGGTCTCATAATTAGGTCATAAATCTATAAAATATACATCTACATAGGCAGAATAAAATATGCATGTACCAATATGAAAGGTAAAATAACAGTATTATGGCAAGGTATACTTGCCAAGTAAAGTGCACGTCCAAAGTTGTTGCTGTGATCAGAGAAAGGAGTTATTGCTTTATAATTAATTATATATAGGAATAGGGGGCGGTAGAATTTACTTAATGGTTAAGAAAACTCTTGCTGTTGTTCTCTTCTTATTGGTTTAGGTGTGCGGCTGTAGATATTTTCTAAAGAGTGGTGGAATGAGAAACTTACACGTATAAAAGAACAAAGAAAAGCAAAGTTGAGTTTTTCTTCTAATACAAATATTTCTTTCTTAATGATTTGTGGTTAAATTCTACGCAGAGGGAAGAAAAGAAGAGTTTATGCTGGGTAAATAAGTGATGGTTTAGTTACTGCTTCTGCGGCAGTGGTTTATGCTGGGTAGTTTGCTATTGCTTTTGATATTTACGCACAGAGAAAATTTACGCGGTATGGTGAGGAGTTTGCTATTTGACTGTTTTACGTGCGGTGAACTGTTGATGTTAATTCCTTACTTTACGTACGGAATTGGTTTTGTGCGTAGAGAAAGGGATTTGGGCAGGTTGGGTTTTTATGCATGAAAGAGTTCTGTAGGGTTTTCGCTAAGTGAGGTTTACGCTGGGATGATTAATGGGTCGCAGTTTTAGTATAATAGGAATTATACTTTAATAAATAGTTTAAATAATTAATTAAATAATAACTAATACGGTTTTCAGGAATGGGGATTTATATTCTACCCAACTTATAAAAATTTCATCCTCGAAATTAGAACTAAGCATGGTAGAAAGTCAAGAATGGTACAAGATATAAATTAATAAAGTAATTCATACCTTGGTCTAAAAATAGGTTCGGGAAACGTTCTCGCATGTCATCCTCGCGTTCCCAAGTATATTCTCCTGGCGAGCCATGTTTCCATGCCACGCGGACTAAGAAAATAGACTAGTTTCTCAATACCTTCTCTCGACGATCAAGGATTCCGACGGGTTGCTCTTGATATGTCAAGCTTGGTCCAACAGTGATCTCCGAGTGGTCAAGAATATGACTGCTATCTACCACAAATCGCCTGAGCTGTGATACATGGAATACATTATGCACTCCCTCAAGTGAAGGTGGTAGCGCAAGTCGATATGCCACTTCTCTCACTCTTTCTAGTACATCAAAGGGTCCAATATACCTTGGACTCAATTTGTCGCATCCTCCAAACCTGATGATGCCTCTGGTAGGTGATATCCTTAAGAAGACATGATCGCCCTCTTTAAATTCTAAGGGACGATGATGAAGGTCTGCCCATTGCTTCTGTCTATCTTGCGCTACTCGCAAGTGTCTTTGTATTTTCTTGACTGTCTCAATAGTATTGACTACTAACTCTGGTCCCAGAAGTTGACGTTCTCCTACGTCACTCCAACATATAGGAGATCTACATTTCCTTCCATACAATGCTTCAAATGGAGCCATCTGGATGCTTGCCTGATAACTATTATTGTAAGAAAATTCCACAAGATGTAGGTGGTCCTCCCATGATCCTCCAAAGTCTAACATACAGGCCCTCAACATATCTTCCAATGTCTGAATAGTGCGTTCTGACTGCACATCTGTTTGCGGGTGATAAGATGTACTGAATTTTAGACGAGTTCTAAGACTTTCTTGCATGCTCCTCCAGAAATGTGATGTAAAATACGAATCCCTGTCGGATACAATGCTGACTGGTACGCCATACAATCTCACGATCTGCCTCATGTATAAGTCAGCCAAAGCTTCTGTAGTTTGGCCAATTTTAAAAGGTAAGAAATGGGCTGACTTGGTGAGTCGGTCCACTATTACCCATACTGCATCTCTTCCACTTGGACTTTTGGGAAAACCCGTGACGAAGTCCATAGTGATATGTTCCCACTTCCACTTTGGAATCGGGAGTGGTTGCAATAAACATGCTGTCCTCTGGTGCTCTGCCTTTACTTGTTGACATACCAGGCATTTAGCTATAAAGCGAGCTATTTCTCTTTTTATTCTGTAATCACCCTAAAATTTTCAAATTTTTAAAATCAATTTTTGGGAATTTTTTACAATTTTTAGGAATTTACATAGGTCCTGTGGTGATTTTATAATTTTTAATTGCTAATAACTAATATTAAAATGTAATGAAAATATGATTTTATGATGTAAAATAGAAAACCAAACTTAGGGTAATTTTTCTGGATTTTATTGGACCTCAGACCTATTTTTAAATGCCTAAAAACTATTTAAGGTAATTAATTAATTAATTAATTGTTTTTATTTATTATTATTATTATTATTATTGTTTTTATTATTTTTTTATTATTTATTTTTGTTTTGGGCCCGGCCCGGCCCAGTGGGCCGAGCCCAGCAGCGCAGCCCAGCACCCTAGCGGGTCGGGCGGGTCGGCCACACCCGCACCCGAACCCGACCCTCGCACCCGACCCGGCTCCTCACCCGCACCCCACGACCAGCCCCCACTCACCCGCATTCTCCGCCGCCCGCCGCGAATTCCGGCCGCTACGACCGCCTCCCCCTCCGCTAGCCCCGCCCACGTCGCCCCCTCTCCCTCGCCCCTCTCCCCTATAAATTCCCCCTGTTCTCCTCTTCCGCCTCCCCATCTCCCTCAATCCCCCCCGCCGGAACCCTACTCCGACGACCCCGAGACCCGCCGCCCTCCGCGAGCAGCTCCGCTCGCCGTCCCCGACTTCAGCCGACCAGCCGCCGTGCCTCGCCTCCCAGATCCGCCCGCCTCCAGCCGTCGACCAACTCCCCAGAACCCCCCTGCCGGCACCGCCCTCACCCGAGCCCCGGCGATGCCTCGTCGACCGTCGGCCAGGCCCGCAGCTTCGGCGGCCCTCAGCCCTAGGCCGGACACGCTGCTGGACACGTGGACACGGCTGACACAGCGTCCAGGACACGGGACGCGTATCGGACACGGAAAACCCTAGTTTCGAAGGGCTTCGTTCAGGTACTCGTATCTTGCACCCTGTACCTCCGATTTCGATTCTGTAAATTGTGTTGCGAAGCCTGTATGACCCTCTCGGTGCCCGGACAAACTGCTCGGGGCATCGCGTCCTGTGGTGATCGCACATCGCGATCCAAAAACAGGAAAAACTAGACCCTGTTTTACCCCAAAACTGAGTACGCTCCGCCAAACGGGATGACTTGGTCGCGTGCGATCTTCACAGATACGTGCGCATCGTCGATACGGATGTGTGAGATTTCGTGGAAGCTGATTCGGGTGTGCGTGCACACCGGAATCAGTACGTATCCGCGGACATCGCCCCGTATCCAACTTTTCTGCAATTTACCCTAACTTCATGCACACACGTCGGATCGAGATGAAACTTGCGCCATCGGACTCGTAGCGATACGCTGGTCCTGTGGGTCAAGTTTGGTTCGATTCTGAGAACGTTGACGAAATCGCGTGTCATGGGTCCCACAGGCCCCGCTCGACGGGCGATTTTGTGATCGGCTCATCGAAATTCAAATCTGAAAGTTCCGTTGGGTTCGTATAAGCGTTCCTGACCTGTTGACACTAAGTTTGGTGAATTTGGAGACAGTTGACCTTGACACGTGCAAAGCGGGCCCACCGGTGGACCCCGTTTTGGCCCGAAATTACCGTTTTTGCCCTTGTCTCCAAATTGGACCCAAGGAGAGGCGTTCCTAGCTATTTGACACCTTCTGAGCGTGATGGTACTGTTTATTTCAGCTTTCGGAGACATCTCTAGAAATTTCCGAGAACAGGACCTAAGTGGAATCCAAACATCAGGCAAGTGCACCTTGCCAAACTTGCAGTCTTTATCTTCATATTTTCTGTAATAATACTTTGCTGGATGTCTTGTGTAAATTCATATAAACTTGTTTAAATTGCTTAGCCTAGGAAACGTATGACGTACCTAGTGTCCGATCCCAGTCGGGTGCCTACACCGTACGCGATGTTGGGTTCGTCATTTAGAGATGGATTTACGATACCCTTTACTTTTGTACTTGACATATCAAGTACCCTACAACCCAGGACACTTGACACTATACATGGACAGAATCTTCTTGAGATATTCATGGTGATTCTGTATAGGATACAAGACTTGACAGAGATATTTTAGTTATAGACAGTTTGACTTGCTGCATTAGTTATAATCCCGCTGACATGGACATGAGACGTTATGGTCATGGTTTGCGTGATTACATTAGGTGGGGAGAGACACACAGGCTACAGGCTGTTTTATATATATATCTACTATTATTGTGAGGTTGTAGACTCTCCAGCAGAGCTAGACCCTTTACGTGTTATTACTGCTACCGGCTCCCTGACACAGAGCTTGTAGCGGTCTCAGCCTGAGTACTAGTGTTGCTCTCATTTGCATATCACATAGATGGTTACATAGTTTACCCTACTATTTTATTTAATTTAATTGCACTTTATTTATTTGGCTTATTTTATTTTGTGCCTTGCTATGTCCACTGAGGACCTGGAATGGATGATGTCTCCAGGTTTAGCTGAGGAGCAGTATCCCGAGGTATACGGGACCGGAGCTGAAGCTATTGCTGGAGCAGAACTGAACCCTGAAGACGAGGTGACTGCCGAAGACTTCTCCTGAGTACCTGATCTCGTACTCAGTATTTACTTATGTTTATCTCTTTTGTTCCTGGCCTATTGAGCTAGTGTATTCAGACATAAGTCAGATTATTTCCCCGACTGACTTGTTGTTGCTACTTATTTCCATTTTATTATGCAGTTTATTTCTTTATCTTTATGGATGAGATCAGTGTGATTTGTTGTAGTAGACCTTCGTTACAGCTTAAGTATGCCCTGATGGCTCCATTAAATTGGGTTATCCATCGGTGCGTGCTGCTGGCCATTGTCACGTGACCAGTCCCTCGATATTTTGGGACTAGGACATGACATGGTTTTTGTGGTGGCCCATGCAGGTCGTAACTAAATTGTTCGGTTTCAACTTAGGGACCGAGCAGGCCTGCAATAAGATAGGATAAGTTATAGGATCTCATCCATTGATTGAATCGTTTTTGGACTCTATGTCGAATTCAATTTAATTGCTTGAATTGTATCCTGATTTGATTCCTCTGTACGTTCTCATTGTTTCCTTTTTATGCAGAGTAATGGATCCCAGAAGTGGTGACGAGAATCCCTTGGGTACACCGCCTGAAGCTGTGGTTACCTGTGAAGCTGGAACGACGCCAGATACCAGAGGACAATCCTCTTAGAACAACCAAACTGGCCAGCCAAGTTCCAGGTTCAGGCGTGATGATATCCCGTCTCCACCCCAGTTCCCTCCTACGATGCCTGTCTTTCCTCCAGGGCAAGCAATGGACGGACAGCAAATGTTCCAGATGTTCTACGCCATGATGCAGACACAACAACAGATTCAACAGGAGGCCCAACGTCATGAGGCCGAGAACCTAAGGAACAGCATAGTCGCAGCATTGGAATATGCAAATCCATCAAATAGGCGACCAGCGACGGGATCCATCACAGATTTCCGTCAACTCAAACCCCGTACCTTCTCGGGTAAGGAAGGACCAACTGAAGTTCATGAATGGCTTACGAACACGCAGCATCAGTTGGAGGCCGCTGAACTTCCAAGGGACAAGTGGATGATTGCCGTCAGGATGCAACTGACGGACAACGCGCACCATTGGTGGCTGTCCGAAGAAAGAAGGCTCAAACATGATCAGGTCACCTGGGAGGAGTTCTCCAGATTCTTCCAAGATATGTACATCCCTGCTGTGGCTCGGTCAGAACTCCGAGACAGATTCAACCGCCTGATCCAGGGCAACATGACGGTGGAGGAATATAACGCTGAATTCATTCGCCTGAGCCACTTCGCCCCTTCTCTAATTCCTACCGAAGAAGAGAAGGCGGAGAAGTTCTTTGATGGACTCAGGTTCGAGCTTCAAAAGTTAATCGGATCGGTCGCGCCCACATCTTATTCTGACGTCCTAGCTGCAGCACGTCGGATGGAGCGCGTTACTCGGAGGGAATCAAGCCTGAAACGTCCATTCTCCTCAGCACCGTCCAAGTCATCACCAGGGGAATCTGCTAAACGGCCCCAGAAGAACCTGCCTCAGAAAGCAGCATCAAAGAACCTACCTACTTGTCATTACTGTGGCAAAGTAGGACATATTGAAAGAGAATGTAGACGCAAGCTGGGACTCTGTCGGGTTTGCGGATCCGGATAACACTTCTCAAAGGACTGCTCGGAACGTCGAGAGGGAGTTCCGAATCAACCAGCTCCACCTGCACCTAGGCCAGCTCTTCCAGCTGGGGGAGCAACTCAGACAGGGCCTGGAGGAGCCAGGCCACTACTACCACCTCAGGCAGCTTTGTTCCAGCAGGCTCGTCAGCAAAGGGGTCCCGCTCAGGGACGAGGTCAAGCATATGCACTAGCAGTCACTGAGGAAGCTACTGTAGGCGAAGTGATAGCAGGTACCATAGTAGTAGCTTCAATTCCTGCTGTAGCATTATTTGATTCTGGACCCTCACATTCATTTATTGCTGCTAGCTTCGTAGCCACACATAGAGTAGCTACCGCACCTCTCTCGAAGATGAAGAGAATTCTAACGGAAGGTGGAATTATCCCGGTTAGTGATATCTGTAGATCATGTTCGGTAGTAGTCTGTGGCCGAGAGATGCGAGCCCAATTCCTGATCTTTTCTATGCCTGATTACGATATTGTACTTGGTATGGACTGGTTAAGTCAGTACCATGCGACACTGGATTACCGGCTTGGAAAAGTGATATTTAGACCCCCTAGCTATCCTGAGTTTAAATTTCTTCGAGGAGCTGTAGAACAAGGGGTCCAGCCAACTCTTAGGGTATTAAATGTAGAAGAGGATTCAGGTTACCCAAGAGTCATAACGGAATTTGTGGATGTATTTCCCGACGACCTTCCAGGTTTACCACCTGATCGGGAGATAGAATTCACAATAGACCTAACTCCAGGAGCCGAACCTATCACTTCATCGGTATATCGGCTAGCACCTAAGGAGTTAGTGGAGTTAAAAGCGCAAGTCGACGATCTTCTGGAGAAAGGATTTATCCGGCCCAGTGTTTTACCTTAGGGAGCACCTATACTTTTTGTACCCAAGAAGGATGAAACCATGCGATTGTGCATTGATTACAGAGCCCTTAATGCTGTCACTGTTAAGAACCGGTATCCCTTACCACGCATTGATGACTTGTTTGACCAATTGAGTGGTGCTAGGGTATTCTCAAAGATTGACCTTAGATCCGGTTATCACCAGATTAGGGTGAAGAAGGAAGATATCCCAAAGACGGCCTTCAGGACTAAATATGGACATTATGAGTTCCTAGTAATGCCGTTTGGTTTAACCAACGTACCTGCTGTATTTATGAGTTTGATGAACGGAGTCTTCCATCAGTACTTGGATAAGTTCGTAGTGGTATTCATTGATGATATCCTAGTCTACTCCAAGGACCACGAAGAGCACGAGGAACACCTCAGAATTGTGCTAGAAACTTTGAGAAGGGAGAAGCTATATGCCAAACTCAGCAAATGTGAGTTCTGTATGGACAATGTGCCATTCTTAGGACATATTATCTCGGGTGAAGGACTGTCTGTGGACCCAGAGAAGGTCACTGCAATAGAAACTTGGCCTACCCCTACCTCTGTTGCAGAAGTGAAAAGTTTTCTTGGACTTGCTGGGTATTACCGACGGTTCGTAGAAAATTTTTCAAGGATCGCAGAGCCGATGACTAAGCTGACACAGAAGGATCAGGAGTTCATATGGACGGAAGAATGCCAGAATGCCTTTGAAGAATTGAAAAGGCGTCTAACAACAGCACCAGTCTTTGACTCTTTCCTCAGGGTCAGGAGGTTTTGTTGTGTATAGTGATGCGTCCGGTAGTGGACTAGTTTGTGTCTTGATGCAACATGGCAAGGTTATCGCTTATGCATCGAGGCAGCTGAAGGTCCACGAGAAGAACTACCCAACGCACGACCTGGAGCTAACTGCAGTGATTTTTGCATTAAAGATCTGGAGGCATTATCTGTATGGAGAGAAGGTTGAAATATTCACTGATCATAAGAGCTTGAAGTATGTTTATACTCAGAAGGAGCTCAACATGAGGCAAAGGCGTTGGCTTGAGTTGATGGTGGACTTTGACATAGATCTGCAGTACCACCCTGGGAAAGCAAATGTTGTAGCCGACGCCCTCAACAGAAAACCCACTGATTATTTCTTAATGGAGCAGCCTCAGCTATTACAAGACTTGCAAGATCTTCAGATAGAGGTTGTTCTACCTGGACAAAATGGTTTGCTGGCTAACCTCGAAGTTAAGTCATCGCTGGTGGAGAGAATCAAAGAAGCTTTGCCTAATGATGCCAGATTCCGAAGGCTGAAAGAGAGAACAGAAGCAGGCATACAGACGGTACTTCGCATCCACGAGGACGGGACATTAAGGTGCGGAAATCGCCTATATGTTCCAAATAGAGAATTAAGGCAGGAGTTGATGACTGAAGCACATAGCTCCATATACTCTGTTCATCCAGGATGAACCAAGATGTACCGGGAGTTAAGACAATATTACTGGTGGCATGGAATAAAAAGGAAGATTGCCTGATTTGTGGCAAAATATTTAGTGTGCCAGCAGGTGAAGGCCGAGCACCAAAGGACTGCATGTATGTTGCAGCCACTTCCCATACCTGAATGAAAGTGGAAGCATATTACCATGGACTTTGTCATTGGATTTCCAAGAAGCCCTAGTGGAAAGGATGCGGTATGGGTCATCGTGGATCGGCTCACTAAGTCGGCTCACTTCTTGCCATTCAGAGTCGGACAATCCACGGAAGTACTAGCCGACATGTATATGCGACAGATCATAAAATTACATGGAGTGCCGGTTAGTATTGTATCAGATCGAGACTCGAGATTTACATCTCACTTCTGGCGAAGCATGCAAGAGAGTCTCGGCACCAGGCTTAAATTTCAGTACTGCCTATCATCCTCAGACAGATGGCCAATCAGAGCGCACAATTCAGATCTTAGAAGATATGCTGCAATCATGTATACTGGTGTAGAAGCATAAAAAAAATGCTTGGAAAATCTACACAGCGTCTTGATACAGAGCAGCATAGGCAGAGGCCTTCAGAGCCATCCAGCGTAAAACAGGGTTCTTCATCGCCTCCATGGCGTTAAACCCAGCCGCTCTCAAAGCAGCGTTAAAGCGTACGAGGAACGCTTCGTATTCCCGGAAAGAAACTGTCCAGTCATGCAGTAAACCTGACCTCTGACTCCTGACAAAAAGTGCTGCACAGCTACCCAAACGACGGCTGGGAACGGAGGCAGACCCCTCAGGACGCGCTCCATAGTATGATGGCGGATCTCAGCATTTAATGTAGAGGATTTGGTTAAAATATCACCAAACCGGCACTTACTAAAAAACTACCGGCATAAACCGCTCTTTCGCGTGCAAAGAGAATACGCTGCCTTGTTTTACACAGGCAAACATGGGCTGTTTTACGCTCCGCAGAATACAAACCGCCTGCCACGTCAAAAGCTGCACTTCGTACAGGGCTCGAGGCACGTCTCTCCGCCAAAGCACACAGAGCGGTGACAGTGTCCCCTCAAGGCACGTCCCTCCGTCAAAACGCACAGAGCGGTGACAGTTTTCCCTCAAGGCACGTCTCCGCATTTAATGCACAGGATGATGGCAAATCTCTGCCAAAGATTTGATCTCCAAAAGCCGTAATTTCGGCTAAAGACGTCCACATCAGCACCCTGGCACGGTACGCAGCGGCTTCTACGCCCATTCAGGATCTGTGCTCCTACGGCTTCCGCGCCCCCTCAGTCTCTACGACTGCTCGGCTTACACGCCTACTCGGCTTCTATGCCTGTTCGGCTTCAATGCCTGCTCGGCTTCCACGCCCCCTCTGTCTCTACGACTGCTCGGCTTCCACGCCTACTCGGCTTCTATGCCTGTTCGGCTTCTATTACTGCTCGGCTTCCGCGCCTACTCGGCTTCTATGCCTGTTCGGCTTCTATGCCTGCTCGGCTTCCATGCCCCCTCAGTCTCTACGACTACTCGGCTTCTATGTCTATTTGGCTTCTACGCCAAGGTGACAGACATTTGGCTTCTACGCCAACCTCTTCTACACAATGGATACCTACCTACGTGGCTTTTACGCCGTGATCTTAGTAGCAATTGTACGCGTTGTGTCTCCTTAGTTGGACCCGCGTTACACGCTCATTCAAAAGATCATCTATACGTAGGCATTGGTTACTTTAACCATTGTGTAAAAGGGTGCTGTACTTTCCACTCCTCGGTTGTTACACCGATGGAGTGGTCACTGTCACCAAAACTCTATAAATAGAGACCCCTATCAATGGGGAACATGGTCAACAATTTGGAAGATTGAACCGGGTCAGAAAATTTGGCCAAGAATACCAATATCAGATCAAAGCTCGAAACTTTGAAAGAAGGATCGAACAAGGTCACCGAACCGGAGATCAAGAGGGAGAGACAGAGAGAGAGAGAAGAATACAGAGCTCAGGCAAGGAATAGAAAGCGACGACCTTCAGCATTGCACATCCACCCTCCTTTGCAACCTCCGAAGCTGCATCCTGTTTTCCACGACACTTCTTCAACATCGTGTAGTCCAAGGTCTAAAGTGATCGACCGCAGATCAGAAACCTATAGCAATTCATACCCAGATTAAATAAATTGTACTCCCGCATCCTCGTATAGGATCGAATTGTACAAGTTTGTTTGTAAACCAAAGGGCACGGGTCTCGTATAAACCCTGTCATTGAAATACACTTTCATTCTTTCGTTTAATACCACAAACAAGATGGCAACTCTGCTGGGGACATCTTTCTCTTCTGACGAGGAAGTAATTGCTCAACACGATGCGGTATCTGTAGGAACCGTGAAGAAGACACTGGTCGTTTATTTCGACCAGTCTGCCTACGAGGACATGCTTCAGGCTGGGGGTAGCTCTCACTCTCTCCGTCCAAGACAACAGGAAGCTACGCAAAGTGTGGATGCCCAAGACATCCTCCGCCGTTCCTGTGGACTCTCCGATCTCTCCGATCTCTCCGACCAATGAGGTGGTAGCATCGCTCCCTCCATGCCCCGCACGTAAAATTCAGTCTCCCGCTACGCGCGGTACAGACAAAACTTCTGGTAAAGCCTCAGCGCTAACCCAGGAGTATCCACTGTGCTATACGCATAGAAATCAGTCTCCCGCTACGCGCGGTACAGACAAAACTTCTGGTAAAGCCTCAGCGCTAACCCAGGAGTATCCACTGTGCTATACGCGTAGAAATCAGTCTCCGCTACGCGCGGTACAGACAAAACTTCGGGCAAAGCCTCAGCGCTGACCTAGAAGTATCCCCTGAGCTCCACGCATAGGAACCTGTCTTCCGCTACGCGCGGTACAGACAAAACTTCCGACGGTGCCTCAACGCCAAATAGGAAGAACAGATCACGCTCCACGCGCAGGACGACATCTGACCTCTACGGTGAACCAGATGAGCGCCATGATCTCCGCAAGAGGAAGCAAGCAGGCGAGTACTCAACTCCTCGGCCGTTACACCAGCGAAGAAGCTATCTGCCTATCCTCCGGATTACGCGGAAAGACGACGGTCGACTGAAAGCTTTACGCCTGTCTGAGCGAATCTCTAAATCATGCCTGGGTAAGTCCCACGGCGCAAAACAAGCTCAAATTGCTACTCCTGACCTACGCGAAGGCCTAATCCAGAAGCGTAAGGAGAGGGGACCTTTCAACATGTCTATTACGCCCCCTAGGGAACAATGTTGTAATAGTCATAAGATTGTGATTGACTGCTACTGTTCTAAAGCAAAACGATCGGTCTTCGACCGATTGAACTACTCTCAATCTTTCCCGAAAGAGGAGCACGCATATGCATCCGTGAACATGGCTTCACGCATACCTAGAAGAGGGTCGAGCTCAAAGCGTCTTCCCTCTGGACCTCCGAGCTAGAGAAAATTCGAAGACTTCCTCAGGAACGCTGAAGCTGGGGTATTCCAAAATACCCGTGCAAGGTCACAACAACCAGCTCCATACTCGTCTGATTCCGACGTTGGGGGTCGCCGATCTCCCAGATCATATGCCGAGAGTATAGAGTCGACTTCTGCAGTGACCTATACTTACCCTTCGACGACGCCACGAGAAATAGGAGCTTACGCCATCGAAGACGAACGCGAGGGAGCGTCGCCATCAGGAGACGCAGAATAACGCATCACTGACCTGGAGACGTCGCTGAAGCAAATGCAATCCGTAATGGAGAATATGCACCAGATGTTGCTAACTCAGCACGCAACCGCCATGGCTCAAGCATCGGTTCCGCCAACTCAGATACATGTGGGGGTGGACTTGCCACCACCCAGCCCAAGCCAAGAACCTGCTCTAGATCAAGAGTCAGCAGTTCCTCCGCTTCCAACGGAAAATCCGATACAGGCAGTCTGGGAGTTGAAAGCCCAGTTCGATGCCTTGAAGCACAAAGATCAGCTCAAGAAACTGGGAATCAACCAGCCGTACCCAGCTACCTGGGAAAAGGTCCCTTTCCCTCCAAAATACAAACCTCAGGCAATGGCTCTGTTCGAGGGAAAAATATCACCGAGCCAATACATGAATTATTTCAGTATGATGACGGTGCTGCTACAAGGGAACGATGCCCTCCTCACTCGGGTGTTCAAAGGCTGCCTCTCATGAGTAGCCTATCAGTGGTACCGTAGCTTGGCGGATAACTGCATTACTTCCTTCGAGGATTTCAAAACTCTATTCTTCACACAATTTTATGAGGGAGGAATGGACATGTCTATGTCCTCTCTCATCGAAGTCAAGCAGAAGGAAAAGGAAGACGTTCGCATCTTCATCGAACGCTTTCGTCAGGCCACCTTACAGATGCCTCCAGGAGTTCCAGACTCAGCATTGGTGGACATTTGCAGGAAGAACCTCCTTCTCGTGGTCTCGATGTTCACAGGACCATATCAGTTCCATGATTGGCCCTCGTTCATCCTCTCGGCGGTAGCAGCCGAAGACAACAGTCGCAAGGCGCGCGACAATGGCATCATGATCTCCGCCTCTGACAGAAGCAAGAGGTCATCCCCTGGCAGCAACCATCATCGTGGTCCCAAAGGGAAGGAAGCACTAGCAATCAACACGGCCAAGCCAAAGATTGCGGCGACCGCCCAAGCGAAACCGGGGGCTCCGAGGCCCGTCGAAGTCTATTCTTTCGACGACGACGATATCCCAAGTATCTTCGAATGTCTCGTCAAAAGTGGCAAGATCACCCTCCCAGAACTAAGGCGGCCCTAGGAGGTCGGCAATACTGACGACCCAAAATACTGCATCTTCCACAGATACGTACACCACCCGACAAAGACGTGCTATGTACTGAAAAGGAAGATCCAGGGGTTGATCGATGCTAAGGCCATCACTCTACACAACACCGAGAAAACGGTCACGGCCAACATGATCTCTCTGCAGTTTGGCAATTTGCCTCCCCAAAAGGTCCCTGATGGTGTTATACCTATCTCCCGGGCAACGATGAACCTCGTTAACCTTCCCCCTGCTAGGGATCAAGGTTACAACCTGGTGCCCCTAACTATCCGGTGGGGCGAGATTATGTGGGTTCACCAAGATTTGGTGTCGGATCTCGAGGAAGAGACCAAGGCAAACAGGGCTACCCCCAAGAAGAATCCCAAATACAGATCATGCTACATGGTCACAACTTCTTCTACATCAGACGGAGACGAGGTACTTGTCGCAACCCATTCAGGGAGGGCCTACCTCGATAACGACGGAGCAAATCAGGAAGTTGTGCCGGCTGACGCTCCAGCTACCAAACCGTCAGAGCAAGATCCCGTCGTGCCAAGCATCAGCTCTGTGAAACCTACTCCGGCGAAAAAGGCAAAACAGAAAGAAGTACGCTTCGACAAACCTGTGAAAAACATTCCGAGCAAAGGTTTAGAGAAGCCGTACAAATTTGACATCCTGGCCCAACTGGCCAATACGCCAGCCAGGTTGTCCATCTTCGAGCTACTCAGGCTCTCCCCCGACGCTCGTCTAGCCCTGAGTGAAGCACTAATGCAGGCAGAAGTATACTTGACCCAGCTCAAGTACCCCGACGAGGAACCAGTGGCATGTCCTCAATGCCACAGTGTGATGGAGGTGGTCCCGAATATTACTTTCACTCAAGAAGACATGCTATTAAAACATAATAGACATGACAGGCCCCTCTATTACACCGGGTAAGTCGGTTCCATGGAGGTCGACCGGATTCACATAGATCCGGGATCGTCGATCAGCATCATCCCTCGCATTCTGTCGGGCCACTGAGAATTCCTACCAGCGAGCTGGCTTATACTACCACTACAATCGTGGGTTTCAACGCCGGAAGGAGTAAACCATTAGGGAAGATTCGCTTGAGAGTCCAGATCGGCAACCTTAGATCAGTGGCCACATGTTACGTCATCGATTCAGAGGTATCCTACAACATTTTGCTGGGAAGACCATGGATCCACGACCACAACATCGTTCCTTCAACCCTACATCAATGCCTTAAATATGTAGACACACAAGGAACCGTACAAACGGAGGTGGCTGACCTAAACCTGTTTAAAGGAGTAGAATCCTACTATTCCGATGCCGTGTTGTATTCCCATGACCACACGAAAGAAGTGCCAGGAGTGGCAAAGAAGGAATCCCACCAGGAGCCCGAAGAGCCCTCTGCCACACTACCACTGTCAATCAGAGTGAAAGGACGAACCGCTCGTCCAAAAGCCATAGAACCTACGGCTGTCCACCTGAGAAAGACCAAGTCGGAAGAAGGGGGTGATCCTCTAGTGATCACTTTGAACCGAAAGCCTCCACCCATAGTCATCAACCTTCGGCGCAACCAGCGGCCGACTGATATAAATGCCACCAGGAACGGAGTTCCAGATGATAATAAACATCCTCTTTTCCGGTACGTCGGTACTCAGATTCTGAAACATGAACCCACTCCACATGACGAGGTAGAACCAATGGCTCAAAAGTTCTTAGAAGCTATAAACTCCTACCGTCCGTATGTCTGGGAAGTAACGTCACCATCCGATGTCGTCACAGCATATGGGCCATATGAGGATTCTATCTTCATTGTCCCGCCTACCTGCAGCAGTCAGCATTCAATAATCTTTGGTCGCATGCGGAATCAACCGACTGTCCAGGAAGATCCTTTCGATGACGATACCGAGAAAGTGCAGGTTCGCCAATACAGCCTGCAAGCGCAAAGGATCATGCAAAACATGGGCTACGACTTGAAGCGGAAGCCAGGCCTCAACTACGGAAGAGGCAGACAGACGCTGCCGCACGGCGACCCCCGCTATCGACAAATTCGTCTCGAGTTGGGGTATGCCACCTCCCTCGCAACTTCCAAGCCAGATGAGGACCCCTTTCCACCTTCCCAGAGCAGCTCGTCGTCCTCCGACTTACCTGATGTTCTCAAACTAACACTATCAGTGAATATGGTGATGACAAGCCCCTCAGAAATCGAAGAACAGGATACGGAGACGTTCGAGAATGACCCCTGGGCTCAACAAATGGATACACAGTGGGAATTCCGCTTCGAGCAGAGAGAACCTCCCACCAAGGACGAAGTTATCCAAGTCAATGTTGGGGGTGAGCTCTCACCAAAGCCAATATTTGTCAGTAACAATCTTCCCCCAATCGAAAAGGAAGAGATCATACAATTGATAAAGGAATATGTCGACGTCTTTGCATGGGGTTATGAGGACATGCCAGGCCTAGACCCGAAGGTAGCTACTCATAAGCTCAATATTTTGACCGATTCAAAGCCAGTGAAACAACACCAACGTCGGTTTCGCCCGAATATGATGGACGCCATCGAGGACGAAGTCAAGAAGTTGATAACCTGCGGTTTCATCCGGGAAGAACAATATCCCGACTGGGTCGCCAACGTTGTCCCAGTCATGAAGAAAAATGGAAAGGTATGTATCTGCATCGACTACCGAGATCTGAATGTGGCCTGCCCCAAAGATGAATTCCCCCTTCCCATCACGGACATCATGATCGACAACACCTGCGGCTTCGAGCATATGTCTTTTATGGACGGGTTCTCGGGATACAATCAGATCAAGATGCATCTGGAAGACGAAAAGCACACTGCCTTCCGGACACCACTGGGGGTATATTGCTATACGGTCATGCCCTTCGGATTAAAGAACGTCGGGGCTATATACCAACGAGCTATGAGTAACATATTCCGTGAGCAGTTACGCAAGACAGTAGAATGTTATGTGGACGACATAGCTGTCAAAAGCCGCCTCAAAGGTGATCACGTTCGAGACCTGAGGGCGGTATTCGAGTTAATGTGCCAGCATCAACTCAAGATGAACCCTACGAAGTCCTTTCTGGGGGTATCCAGCGGCAAATTCTTGGGATTTGTCATTACCGCCAGAGGCATCAAAGTAGACCCTGACAAAGTCTAGGCGATCATAGCAATGCGACCACCCCGTAATTTGAGGGAACTCAGGGGGTTCCAAGGACGTCTGGCTTACATCCGGCGATTCATATCCAACCTCTCGGGGAGATGTCAGCCCTTCTCTCACCTCATAAAGAAAGGTGTGTCCTTCATATGGGACGAAACCTGCCAGCAAGCGTTTGGGGATATCAAGCGCTACCTAACCAGTCTACCAGTTCTGGTGCCTCCCGTCATGAGAAAACCCTTCTTGCTGTACGTTCGGGCAATGGATCATTCGCTAGGAGCTCTCCTTGCACAGAAGAAAGATGCGGGTCATGAACAGGCTATCTACTACCTCAGCAGGATGATGGTCGGGGCCGAACATCGGTACAACCCAGTGGAGAAGGAATGCTTGGCTCTAATGTTCGTTGTCCAGAGGACGCGACACTACGTCGCCGGCCAGACTATTCATATCATCTCCAGGATCAACCCTCTCCGGGTACTGATGAGCAAGCCAAGTGCCCTTAACTCCCGACTCACAACTTGGGCAATGCTACTGACGCCATATGACATGGTCTACGTTCCACAGAAGTCCATCAAAGGCCAAGCACTGGCCGACTTCCTAGCAGCTCATCCAATCCCGGAGACCTCCAAACTATACGAAGACATCCCCGATGAAGTTACGGAATGTAATTTTGCAAGAGAAAGTGACGTATGGTAACTATTCTTCGATGGCGCCTCCAGAGTCGGTCCTTAGGGAAATGTCATTTCAGGAGTAGGAGTCGTCCTAGTTACTCCAGATTAGCTCATCATCTATCGAGCATATTCTCTTAGCGAGCCCTGCTCCAACAATGTGGCAGAATACAACGTCCTGCTAATCGGGCTCCAAGTCGCTAAAGAGCTGGGGGTGGAATCCCTGGAAGCTTTCGGCGATTCTCTGCTCATCGTCAACCAAGTCAGGAGGATATACGAAGTCCGGAATCCAGACCTCATCCCCTATCACCAAGCAACTGTTGAGATAGCCATGACGTTCAAAGGGTTCTTCCTAGAGCACGTACCTCGATCTCAGAATCTGAAAGCTGATGCCCTGGCCAGCCTAGCTGCGGACTTAGCCACCCCTATAAGAAGGCATGATTCGGTAATCCTTCTTAACAGAGATTTATTCTGTATGAAGAATAGCTGTCACCAAGAACGCAGCTACGCTGTAAACACCGATCCTCCTACAAAAGATTGGACGAGTCCCTTCATAGATTTCGTGGCATATGGAATCTTGCCAGAGGACCCCAAAGAAGCAGTATCCGTCAAGAGACGATCGTTACGCTTCTACTTCGATGCATCTTCACAATACATGTATCGCCGGACCTACGACGGACTGCTGTTAAGATGTCTCGCTGGCGCCGAGGTACAGTAGATTATCCGTGAAGCTCACGACGGCGTATGCGGAGCGCATCAGCCCAGTCCTAAGCTGCAGGACCGTATCAGGAGAATGGGCTATTACTGGCCCACTATGATCACAGATGCGATCAGCTATGCAAAACGATGCAGGGCCTGCCAGGTCCATGCAGACTTCATACATCAACCGTCTGAATATCTACATCCTACGATTGTATCCTGGCCCTTCGAAGCCTGGGGTATGGATATCGTTGGGCCTATTCACCCGTCTTCCTTCAGAGGCTACCGGTTCATACTGGCCATCACAGATTACTTTTCCAAATTGGCCGAAGCAATCCCTCTGGCTGAAGTAAAGGCGTCTGACGTAATCAGTTTCATCAAGCACCATGTCATTTATCGCTTTGGGATTCCCCGAAGGATAATCCACGATAATGGACCTCAGTTCATCAGCCAGGCGTTTCATCGGTTTTGCGATAATAACCGGATACACAATATTGCCTCTACGGCATATTATCCAGCTGCTAATGGTTTGGCGGAGGCCTTCAACAAAACCATTATCAAGCTCCTGAAGAAGTTCATTTCTTCAAACAAAAGAGACTGGAACGAGAAGCTGGGCGAATGTCTCTGGGTATACCGCACAACCGTACGGACACCAACAGGTTGTACCCCCTTTTTACTAGTCTACGGAAGCGAGGCGGTCCTTCCTATCGAAATCCAGATCCCGTCGCTCCGAATAGCCGTGACTAGTGAGCTGACTCGAGAAAAGAATGACCTGTTGAGGCTCCAAGAGCTGGAAGGATTAGACGAGAAACGCCTCCAAGCTCAGCAGCGCATCGCGCTCTACCAAGCACGCATTTCCAAAGCTTTCAATCATAAAGTAAAGGAAAGAGTGTTCAAAGTCGGCAAGCTAGTTCTAGCCGTGAGAAGACCGATGATTCTAACTCACAGAAGTAAAGGCAAATTCCAGCCCAAATGGGAAGGCCCTTATGTGATCGAGACAACGTTCTCAAATGGCGCCTACAGGATAGCCCAGCCCAACGAAGATCTGTTAATGGCTCCTATCAACGGCAAATTCCTGAAAAGATACTATGCCTAATCTCTCATGCTCAAAGAGGAAAATAGCAAAGACCTCGATTCTGACAAAACTACTTCCAAAAAACATAATTAGTTGGGTTACACTCTATCATGTCCGTATGACCCTTGAATAGATATGTCCCGCTAAGAAGTTTATCGAGAGTTTATCACGTCCATACTACCTCTAATATCACTCTCACCTAACCTGTCATTTATATTCCGAAATGATGGGTCCACAACAGTCAGAAAAGAGTCGCTATTATTCATTCCCAAAGAAGGCAGAATTACATAGGAAGGGGTACATTAAGATGGCGGAGTAATCAGGCCATGAATCTGCCGCTCCAGTGCAGCTATCCTCTCATTCCTAAGGGCCAAAGCATCAGCGCGAGCCTGCTCCAGCCGTGCCTCCGGAGTATGCGTAAGGGTCAGATTAGCCCTTGCCCGAAGACAGCCCGTACGGGCAGCTTCCGCACTTCCAGGTCCCGTCGCACTTCGCTCAGTCGACCAGTCGCTACCTCCAATCCTGTCAACGACTGAGAAGCCCACTCCTCTGCCCGAGCAAGTTTTTCCCGCAGCTTGGAGACCCTCGCCATATTCCCTTCATGCTCGGATCGACACTGCATTTCAACGGCAAGGGCTTCTTCCACAACGGCTCTTCTCCTATCCATCTCCAGCTTATGCGTCTGGATAGAGTTGTCTAGGCTTTCAAGCTTTGTAGCAAACCGCTCAGACATGAGGTCGTACTGAGCCTGGACATCAGCATCAAGGCTGCCCTCAGTCCGCTGCAAGTATTCGTTAATGGGTTGCTCTAAACCATTAACCACCGCCTCCAGAGCGTCAGCCACTCCAGGATTGCCAAGCCCCCTAACAACCTCGATCGAAAGCTGAGAAGTCTTCTTCAGGAGCTCGAAGTCAAGGTTCTTCGCCAACACCATCGGTATCATCGTTTTTTAAGCCAGTGTAGACGAGGCTGGAATGCTGCTCGATCAACGTGACTAAACCCGACTGAGCGCCCGGAGCGGCCATAATTGCAGACGAGGTAGCCACCGTCGCCTCAACAAGTGGCACGCCCGAAGAAGGTGCGATGGCAAAAATCGAAGTCATCGGCATACTCGCAACAGGCGAGGTCACGATGACAGGTTCATCCTCCCCTTGAGACGACGAAACCTCCCCGGGCGAGCTAGCCCCCGAAGACACTCCTGCCTCAAAATCCGGCGCCTCCACTTCATCGCTAGGAGCCAGAACAAAGCCGGAAGGAGCTTCAACGCCATGCTCCCCGTGGACGTCATCTCCTGAAAAAAAGGATAAGAAAGCAAAATGTCAAACACAGTGGTAATCCTCCTAGGAGAAGATATCGAAACAATATTTACCCGGAACCAATGGCATATACGACGCATCTGCAGCAGATGTAGCTAAGTCGCGCCTTAATGACGCGATACGAACTGTCATACCTGGAGAAGGAGGTGGGCCGACCGACATTGCCAAGAGGTCGGTCAAGCCTTCCCCGAGACGCGGTCGAGGTTCATCAGCCGGAGTCTCGCTAGGCGCACTCGCTAACGCAGGAGTAACTCCGCCCGCTACTGACCTCAGGGAAGATTCTTCCATCTGTTGGGGCCACGCAGGCAATCCCGCTCCGCTGCTTGGAGCAGCCGCAGCAATAGCAGCCTCTAGCGAGGACTCTCTGGCGCCGCCAGCCAGAACTATAGAAGGTCCCCCTCTGAAAGGGGAGGAACCTCCGGCCAAAGAATCATCCCTGATACAGGGAGATGCAGGCTCATTCCCGGGAACCTCAACACCAGGAATACGGAGAGGACGAGCAACCGTCTCCCTCCTTCTCTTACGAAGGGAAGCTTCCTTCGGAGCAGAAGCCCGCCGCTTCCCGGAAGAGACTACCAGGGCCCTCGCCGGCAGAGGCACTACACACCTCGGCAACGACACCAGAGGCTCATCCAGAGTACCAGATTCCTTTTCCTCATCAGAAGAAACCGAGAGGACTTCGACCCTTCCCCCAGGCTTGGCAGAAGGCACCCTGAAGCTCCCACGCCTGTCGAAATTGCGGTGGAAAGTGTTAACCGCCACATAAAACTGGGCGTAGGAGTGAAGGATGCGCAGCTCCGTGGAGGTTGTAACGACCGGCACGATAAAAATTGCCCCCGTACAACCCATGATAAAATATCGCCACCCTCTAGCTCCATCAATGAGTCCACCCCTGGACCTGAAGCTGGTGACGGCGTTGCCCACATGCAACTGGTCGTACCCGAACTGCCTGGCAAACCGACTAGGCAGGTAGGGCTCGAAGAAGCAATGATCTTCGCTCCTATACAGCAGATGGGAAGGTCTAATACAGACCAACCAATTAAATGCCTCCGGAGAAAGAACGATCTTCCCTTGACCTGAATCCTCGAGCCACAACCCTGACTGGTTGCGATGCACAGGAGGGGGAGTATAAAGGATCTTCCAGCCATGGCTGAGGTTCAAAACCAGCCGATAGTCTAAAACTATATTCATATTCCAGGAGGAATCCCTGTAATTCAATAGGAATATACCCCCTGAGCTACTACCGGTACCGGGTGACATAACCCGGAAATTGTGGAGAATTAACCATCCCATCAAGTACAAGTATGGTAATTCTACCCTGGCGAAGCTCTCCCGCCGAGCTTCATCAACGAGCAACCCATCTGTCATGGCCCTCAGGCCAGCCTGTATACGGCACACCATGGCAGGAAGCAAGCCCAGTCTTGGCCCAAACACCAGGCGCACTGCCGGCCACAGGATGTTGCGGTGAATGCGGTCCGCGGACGCGGTGCCCGGCACCACTACTTGACGCAGCCATATGGTGAGGAAACCAACCAGCTGGGCCTCCTTAGACAAAGGCCTGCGGCAATGCCTCAAGTAACTACAGGCTTTAGTGCCTTCCGGGTACTTTCCTACCCCCTCCACAAGAATCTGATCCGGAGCTTCAGCCTCCTCCATAAGAGTCTCTACAACCTGGGCACTGAGGACGCCCAAGCAGTTCACGGGCTCTTTCTTGCCACCCGAGGCTTTCTCTGACCTGGCAGCCCTGGCTCGGTGGAAGAAGAGGTAAGACATCCACTTGGTGGTGTGAGCCAAATCAGAAGGCTCGTTATAAAAAGCGGTGCACGCGAAGTACTGACACATCAGCTCCTGATATACTTCCGCCACCCGAGGGTCCAAATCCCCCAACTCCCGGTTGGTAGGAACGTACTTTTCATATGGGATATCCCCCATCGGCTGTCTCGAGACAACTGCCATCTCATGAAGGGCCAACCCCAACTCTTCTAGTGGAGTGGCGAAGGTCCCGGTGAGCGGAATGTACCGCTCCATCAGTGCCAGGAACAAATTAGGGTTCGGAGGCAGCCCGACGCTCGTCGCACTCACAGCGGCATATAGTCCGATGCCCTCTAACTCTCTCTGGAAGTGCTTTAAGGCCCAGTCAACTAGGCATCTCCATCGGGAGTTTGTTGGGGCAATCCACCCATTGCACCGAGGATTCTCCTTGGGATATACCCCACCTCGACCCATGAAGTCATTGCAGAAGGTCGGCAATTGGACCGGCTGGATCACCGAGCTATCTTCACTTGGAACACTGCCCGGGTACAGTCCTCGGAACAGCGTCACAACGCCAGAAGGGCGACTAACAAATGACCCCTGGTCAGCGCCTTTCAGATGAAAGATCTTCCCCGGCTTCCCGTGAAGATCAGGAGTCAGCTTCCAAGACATCTTCCTGGGATGCGTCGCATGGGAGAAAGCCGAGATGGGATAATCCCTCGGCATCGTCGGCAGGTACAAGACCAAATCCCCGGCAGGGAAAACCCAAGGCTCCCTCTTGGGCTTCGTCTGGGACTGTTTATCAATCATGTCCCCAAAGAGGAAAGCCGGCTTTATGTACCGCTCCCCATCTACACGTACCAAGGGTTCACCGTTGATCATACTCAACAGCATTCGCTCACCCTGGGCCGATATCAGGAGCTCCCTTCCCTCAGGATACTGGAGTCCAGAGATGGGAAATGCCACGTGGGACAGATCCTCCAGATAGTTCGAGTGAAGCATTCCCACAGCGTAGCCCATCACCTCAGCCAATGGGGACTCACCCAGATCAACTGCAAGATAATGCAAAGAAGATAGGTCATTACAAGTCTGGCACAAACACATGGACCAAGGAAACGACAGTTTGTGCTTTACGCCAAGATTGTACAAATTTGGTCACCTTACGCCGGAAGTCTCCTCCACAAACATAAAATTCAAATTTTACGAAATACGCCAATTTTCGGTGGCCCGAGCTATTTACGCCCAGAGCTACGAAAATACGGAGTCTTTACGCTGACACATTAGAAATGTGGGCGTAAAAGAGGAAAATGCCTCCGTGCGTCATCTTCCTCAAAAGAGGCTATCAGCATAGAAGACGACCTAGCGCAGTCACGTTCAACGTGTGCGAAGGATTTTTTGTCGTTTGTGTCATCCTAAAAAGTTCTATCTCTAAAGCCGGGAGCGCTAGTCGTCGGCGGGATGCTCCCCTCAGAGGAAAGTTCACCTTGCCCGACTGGAGATTCCCTTGCCGGGACAGAAGAATGAGAAGAAGAACCTATGCTCTTTCCCTTAGCGGAGGGGGTTTATTTCGACGCTATTTCTGAAGACTCGAAGTGCTCGGAGAAGGAACGAAGAAAAATTCGAACAGTCGAAAGCTCTCTCTCGCAGAAGACAGATAAAAAAAATTTTCTTTCCAGAAGCTGGGGATATATATACAGTCCGGGTCAACTCCTCGAATCCTCGGACGAACCCCTCGAGACCCTAACCAAATCTCGCAATTAATAGTTGATCATGATTGGATGCTACGTCAGCCCACTACCCTTGGAAGACGGACAGTCAGCGAATTCGAAAGGTTTTTTCGTGCAAGACGGTTCAGCGGGTTCTACGCTAAATAAGCTTTCTATGCTCGATAGCAACGGATCTACAGTTTTACGCTCGCAAGCTACAAGTCTATGGTTTTACGCCCGAATGCCTTTGTACTCGGTAGCTTTTATGCTCGAGAGGCCACAAACCCACGACTTTACGCTCAGCAGATACCAAATCGACGATCTCACGCTCGGTGGCGCTCAGTTTACGCTCAGCAGCAACAGATCCGCAAACCTCACGCTCGAAGAAATTTTCTTTTCAGGAGCTACAAATCAAACAGTTCTATGCTAAAGGAGCTTTTCAACGCTCGACAGCTACGAATCTAATGGCTTTACGTTCGACAGCTACAAGTCTATGGTTTTTCTTGCCCGGATGCCTTTGTGCTCGGTAGCATTCTATGCTCGGAAGACAACAAACCTACGACTTCACGCTCAGGAACCACAGGTCTATGATTTCACGCTCGATGGTGTTCTACGCTCACAGGCTACAGATCTACAGTCCTACGCTAAAAGAAGCTTTTCTACGCTCGATAGCTACGAATCTAACGGCTTTACGTTCGACAGCTACAAGTCTATGGTTTTTCTTGCCCGGATGCCTTTGTGCTCGGTAGCATTCTATGCTCGAGAGGCAACAAACCTACGACTTCACGCTCAGGAACCACAAGTCTACGATTTTACGCTCGATGGTGTTTTACGCTCAAGAGGCTACAGACATGATTTCCCGCTCCACGACTTTCCGCATATCCAAACAGTCCCCAAGGCGGTCAAGTGCAAAGAGTTCACACAGAAGATACTCGTTCTTGACCCAAAGTATCCCCAAGTACCCGAAGTATGCAGAGTTCAAACATTGAGAAATTACTCCTCTCGGGTCCAGAAAACTGGAGGTTCATCCAGATTCCAGTCTGAACATCTCATCTATCAAAGTGGCAACTCAGTTTACAGCCAAAAACCTCGACCCTATTCCAAGGGAGTTTCGAGAGATCATTCTTGAAGACGAATTCTGAACAAAATGAAATTTCGCTCATCAGAGAGGCAACAGTTCAGAAATTCTACACAGTCCTAGCAACAGGACAGTTCTAAATGTTCAAAGTGCTCAGCAGCGTTCTATGGACTATCCGCTATGCATAAAGGACAGGGCCTAATACTCTTTCTATCAGAGTCAGCATAATGATTCAGACGTGTCGAAGCTGCACATATTCAGACTTCACAAGCAACGTATGGCAAGACGATCATATGGAGAAGAAGACAATTTTATTAAAGATTAAAATCATGATTACATATGAGGAAAATCCAATCTACAAGGGTTTTTCTCTATTTCTCATGATTACATCTGAGGGAAACTTCGTCTACAAAGGAGATACACCCTTGTCGTCTGAAGATCGCCCAGAAGCTGTTCTGGCACGCTCTCGCTGGGCCTCAATTCTTCATCCATCTTCTTCGGCAGTCAGTCGATTTACCGGAAACTGACTGACATATTGGTCAAACGGTGGGAGGATACAGAACTGGGCCTGCATAGATTTTGCAGATCCCATGCTCCGTGCGCCGCTCAAGCCAGGGAGAGGATGAGTCTTTTTGACTCTCGTCCACGGGGGCCTCAGGAAGAAATAAACAGTCTACAAACTGTGGGATCCAATACGACCCTTCCTCTCTCCTGGGGCAACGCCATACAAAGTTGCTGATTATCCCGAGCAAGGGAGGCTAAGATGTCCTTCCATGATCCATCGTTACAGTGGACACTTGCTCGAAGACGCCGTCTTTTATGGCTCCCTACATGCTGGAAGAACATGATCTCCTTCTTCCTCAGATCGATCAGACGAACTCCGGCGATCATCTCTGCATGACAATAGGAATGTGGTGAAGACAGGTTCACCCCCACCCCAGCCTTTTATAGGCAAAAGAGATCACAGCGGTCCCCAATAAATCTGCCATAAAGTCAGCATCGACCGTTTTAATGCTCCATTCAGAAATGTTTTGAGTTACGAGGGACCGTTCATGCTTCATTCAAAGCGTTTCAAATTTCGAGGAATTTAAAAGCTTTGAAGGGGGTCTTATAGAAGCATGGAAAAAATGCTTGGAAGATCTACGCAGCGTCTTGATACAGAGCAGCATAGGTAGAGGCCTTCAGAGCCATCCAGCGTAAAACAGGGTTCTTCATCGCCTCCATGGCGTAAAACCCAGCCGCTCTCAAAGCAGCGTTAAAGCGTACGAGGAACGCTTCGTATTCCCGGAAAGAAACTGTCCAGTCACGCAGTAAACCTGACCTCTGACTCCTGATAAAAAGTGCTGCACAGCTACCCAAACGACGGCTGGGAACGGAGGCAGACCCCTCAGGACGCGCTCCATAGTATGATGGCGGATCTCAGCATTTAATGCAGAGGATTTGGTTAAAATATCACCAAATCGGCGCTTACTAAAAAACCACCGGCATAAACCGCTCTTTCGCGTGCAAAGAGAACACGCTGCCTTGTTTTACACAGGCAAACATGGGCTGTTTTACGCTCCGCAGAAGACAAACCGCCTGCCACGTCAAAAGCTGCGCTTCGTACAGGGCTCGAGGCACGTCTCTCCGCCAAAGCACACAGAGCGGTGACAGTATTCCCTCAAGGCACGTCCCTCTGTCAAAACGCACAGAGCGGTGACAGTTTTCCCTCAAGGCACGTCCCCGTATTTAATGCACAGGATGATGGCAAATCTCTGCCAAAGATTTGATCTCCAAAAGCCGTAATTCCGGCTAAAGACGTCCACATCAGCACCCTGGCACGGTACGCAGCGGGTTCTATGCCCATTCAGGATCTGTGCTCCTACGGCTTCCGCGCCCCCTCAGTCTCTACGACTGCTCGACTTCCACGCCTACTCGGCTTCTATGCCTGTTCGGCTTCTATGTCTGCTTGGCTTCCACGCCCCCTCAGTCTCTACGACTGCTCGGCTTCCATGCCTACTCGGCTTCTATGCCTGTTCGGCTTCTATGCCTGCTCGGCTTCCACGCCTACTCGACTTCTATGCCTGTTCGGCTTCTATGCCTGCTCGGCTTCCACGCCCCCTCAGTCTCTACGACTACTCGGCTTCTATGCCTATTTGGCTTCTACGCCAAGGTGACAGACATTTGGCTTCTACGCCAACCTCTTCTACACAATGGATACCTACCTACGTGGCTTTTACGCCGTGATCTTAGTAGCAATTGTACGCGTTATGTCCCCTTAGTTGGACCCGCGTCACACGCTCATTCAAAAGATCATCTATACGTAGGCATTGGTTACTTTAACCGTTGTGTAAAAGGGTGCTGTACTTTCCACTCCTCGGTTGTTACACCGATGGAGTGGTCACTGCCACCAAAACTCTATAAATAGAGACCCCTATCAATGGGGAACAAGGTCGACAATTTGGAAGATCGAACCGGGTCGAAAAATTTGGCCAAGAATACCAATATCAGATCAAAGCTCGAAACTTTGAAAGAAGGATCGAACAAGGTCACCGAACCGGAGATCAAGAGGGAGAGACAGAGAGAGAGAGAAGAATACAGAGCTCAGGCAAGGAATAGGGAGCGACGACCTTCAGCATCGCGCATCTACCCTCCTTCGTAACCTCCGAAGCTGCATCCTGTCTTCCACGGCACTTCTTCAATATCGTGTAGTCCAAGGGCTAAAGTGATCGACCGCAGATCAGACACCTATAGTAATTCATACCCAGATTAAATAAATTGTACTCCCGCATCCTCGTATAGGATCGAATTGTACAAGTTTGTTTGTAAACCAAAGGGCACGGGTCTCGTATAAACCCTGTCATTGAAATACACTTTTATTCTTTCGTTTAATACCACAAACAACTGGACTTCGGAGGATCTTGGAATGATCATCTGCACTTAGTGGAGTTCTCCTACAACAACAGCTATCAGGCAAGCATTCAGATGGCACCTTTTGAGGCATTGTACGGAAGGAAGTGCAGATCGCCGATATGCTGGAGTGACGTTGGCGAACGTTAATTACTGGGTCCAGAGTTGGTAACGGAGACAGTAGAGAAAGTAAAGCAGATTCAGAATCATCTCCGTGCAGCCCAGGATAGACAAAAGCATTAGGCCGATGCGCACAGATGTCCCCTGGAGTTCAAGGAAGGAGCATGTATTTTTGAGGATCTCGTCCACTAGAGGTACTATCAGATTTGGCAGCAGAGGCAAGTTAAGCCCAAGGTATATTGGGCTATTTGATATCTTGGAGCGCATTGGTGAGGTGGCTTATCGTCTTGTATTACCTCCATACTTAGAGGGAGTGCATGATGTATTCCACGTCTCACAGCTGAGGCGATACGTGACTGACCCAAGTCACATAGTTGATCATTCTGAGATTTCGGTGGGCCCTAGCCTGAGATATAAGGAACAACCAGTGGGTATACTCGACACCAGTAAGAAGACACTGCGAGGACAGACAATCAGACTGGTTCGGGTAGCTTGGAAACAGCACTCTCCTGACGAATCGACCTGGGAACGAGAAGATGTTATGCGCCAGCGATATCCACACTTATTTGCAGATGCAGGTAAAATCTAAGCATTCTTTAATTTTGTAAATTCGTGTCTTTGTAGTTTACCCTTCGATTGCGAGGACGCAATCCTCTTAAGGGGGGTAGATTGTAATCACCCTAAAATTTTTAGATTTTTAAAATCAATTTTTGGGAATTTTTTGCAATTTTTTAGGAATTTACATAGGTCCTGTGGTGATTTTATAATTTTTAATTGCTAATAACTAATATTAAAATGTAATGAAAATATGATTTTATGGTGTAAAATAGAAAACCGAACTTAGGATAATTTTTCTGGATTTTATTGGGCCTCAGACCTATTTTTAAATACCTAAAAACTATTTAAGGTAATTAATTAATTAATTAATTGTTTTTATTTATTATTATTATTATTATTATTATTATTATTATTGTTTTTATTTTATTTTTTTTATTATTTATTTTTGTTTTGGGCCCGGGCAGGCCCAGTGGGCCGAGCCCAACAGCCCAGCCCAGCACCCTAGCGGGTCGGGCGGGTCGGCCACACCCGCACCCGAACCCGACCCTCGCACCCGAACCGGCTTCTCACCCGCACCCCACGACCAGCCCCCACTCGCCCGCGTTCTCCGTCGCCCGTCGGGAATTCCGGCCGCCACGACCGCCTCCTCCTCCGCTAGCCCCGCCCACGTCGCCCCCTCTCCCTCGCCCCTCTCCCCTATAAATTCCCCCTGTTCTCCTCTTCCGTCTCCCCATCTCCCTCAACCCCCCCCCGCCTAAACCCTACTCCGACGACCCCGAGACCCGCCGCCCTCCGCGAGCAGCTTCGGTCGCAGTCCCAGACTTCAGCCGACCACCCGCCGTGCCTCGCCTCCCAGATCCGCCCGCCTCCAGCCGTCGACCAACTCCCCAGAACCCCCCTGCCGGCACCGCCCTCACCCGAGCCCCGGTGATGCCTCGCCGATCGTCGGCCAAGCCCGCAGCTTCGGCGGCCCTCAGCCCTAGGCCGGACACGCTGCTGGACACGTGGACACGGCTGACACAGCGTCCAGGACACGGGACGCATATCGGACACGAAAAACCCTAGTTTCGAAGGGCTTCGTTCAGGTACTCGTATCTTGCACCCTGTACCTCCGATTTCAATTCTGTAAATTGCGTTGCGAAGCCTGTATGACCCTCTCGGTGTCCGAACAAACCGCTTGGGACATCGCGTCCTGTGGTGATCGTACACCGCGATCCAAAAACAGGAAAAACCAGACCTTGTTTTACCCCGGAACTGAGTATGCTCCGCCAAACGGGACGACTTGGTTACGTGCGGTCTTTACAGATATGTGCGCATCATCGATACGGACGTGTGGGATTTTGCGGAAGCTGATTTGGGTGTGCGTGCACACCGAAATCAGTGCGTATCCGCGGACATCGCCCCGTATTCGACTTTTGTACAATTTACCCTAACTTCGTGCACACACGTCAGATCGAGACGAAACTTGTGCCATCGGAATCGTAGCGATACGCTGGTCCTGTGGGTCAAGTTTGGTTTGATTCTGAGAACGTTGACGAAATCGCGTGTCGTGGGCCCCACAAGCCCCGCTCGATGGGCGATTTTGTGATCGGCTCATCGGAATTCAAATCTGAGAGTTTTGTTGGGTTCGTATCAGCGTTCCTGACCTGTTGACACTAAGTTTGGTGAATTTGGAGACAGTTGACCCTGACACGTTTTTCGGTGCAAAGCGGGCCCACGGTGGACCCCGTTTTGGCCCGAAATTACCGTTTTTGCCCTTGTCTCCAAATTGGACCAGGGACAGGCGTTCCTAGCTATTTGACACCTTCTGAGATTGATGGTGCTGTTTATTTCAGCTTTCGGATATATCTCTGGAAATTTCCGATAACAGGACCTAAGTGGAATCCAAACATCAGGCAAGTGCACCTTGCCAAACTTGCAGTCTTTATCTTCATATTTCCTGTAATAATACTTTGTTGGATGTCTTGTGTAAATTCATATAAACTTGTTTAAACTGCTTAACCTAGGAAACGTTATGACGTACCTAGTGTCCGATCTCAGTCGGGTGCCAACACCGTACGCGATGTTGGGTTCGTCATTTAGAGATGGATTTACGATACCTTTTACTTTTGTACTTGACATATCAAGTACCCTACAACCCAGGACACTTGACACTATACATGGACAGAATCTTCTTAAGATATTCATGGTAATTCTGTATAGGATACAGGACTTGACAGAGATATTTTAGTTATAGACAGTTTGACTTGTTGCATTAGTTATAATCCCGCTGACATGGACATGAGACGTTATGGTCATGGTTTGCATGATTACATTGGGTGGGGAGAGACACACAGGCTACAGGCTATTCTATATATATATATCTACTATTATTGTGAGGTTGTAGACTCTCCAGCAGAGCTAGACCCTTTACGTGTTATTACTGCTACCGGCTCCCCGACACAGATCTTGTAGCGGTCTCAGCCTGAGTACTAGTGTTGCTCTCATTTGCATATCACATAGATGGTTACATAGTTTATCCTGCTGTTTCATTTAATTTAATTGCATTGCATTTATTTGGCTTGTTTTATTTTGTGCCTTGCTATGTCCACTGAGGGACCTGGAATGGATGATGTCCCCAGGTTTAGCTGAGGAGCAGTATCCCGAGGTATACGGGACCGGAGCTGAAGCTATTGCTGGAGCAGAACTAAACCCTGAAGACGAGGTGACTGCCAAAGACTTCTCCTGAGTACCTGATCCCGTACTCAGTATTTACTTATGTTTATCTCTTTTGTTCCTGGCCTATTGAGCCAGTGTATTCAGACATAAGTCGGATTGTTTCCCCGACTGACTTGTTGTTGCTACTTATTTCCATTTCATTATGCAGTTTATTTCTTTATCTTTATGGATGAGATCAGTGTGATTTATTGTAGTAGACCTTCGTTACAGCTTAAGTACGTCCTGATGGCTCCTTTAAATTGGGTTATTCATCGGTGCGTGCTGCTGGCCATTGTCACGTGACCAGTCCCTCGATATTTTGGGACTGGGGTGTGACATATTCCATGCCACCAAAAGTGCTATCGTAAATCACGATACATTTTGGTGCCTCCAGGATGAATAGAATATATCGAACTATGAGCTTATGTCATCAGCTCCTGTCGAATCTCTCTATTGGGAACATAAAGACGATTACCACATCGTAGTGTCCCATCATCATGAATGTATAGTTCGGTCTGTTCTCCGGCCTCTGTCCTTTCCTTTAATCTTCTGAATCTGGCGTCTGTAGGCAAAGCCGCCTTGATCCTCTCTACTAGTGATGATTGTACTTGTAAATTGGCTAATATCCCATCTGCTCCGGGTAATATCACTTTAATGCCAAGATTTTGCAAGTCTTCCAATAATTCTCTCTGTGTTGTTAAGAAGTAAGCAGCTGGCTTCCGGCTTAACGTGTTTGCTACGACGTTAGCCTTGCCTGGATGATAATGTAGCTCTATCTCAAAATCTTTCATCAATTCGAGCCATCTACGTTGCCTCATATTTAACTCTTTTTGTGTGAAGACATACTTGAGGCTTTTGTGGTCTGTATAGATTTCCACTCGTTCCCCATATAAGTAATGTCTCCATAGCTTCAAAGCAAATACAACTGCTGCAACTTCCAAGTCATGAGTTGGATAATTCTTCTCATGTACTCGTAATTGCCTAGATGCATATGCAATTACCTTGCCATGCTGCATCAATACGCATCCCAAACCTTTTCCTGATGCGTCACTGTAGATCACATAGCCTCCTGATCCTGATGGAATAGCAAATATTGGTGCTGAAGTCAGTCGCTTCTTTAACTCCTCAAAAGTGGCTTGACACTCGTTGGTCCATATGAACTCTTGATCTTTGCAAGTCAACCGAGTCATAGGTGTTGCTATCTTTGAGAAATTCTCCACAAACCGTCGGTAATATCCCACAAGTCCAAGGAAACTTCTCACCTCTGCTGCTGATTTAGGAACAGGCCATGTCTCGACTGCCGAGATCTTCCCTGGATCAACAGAAATGCCATCTCCCGTGATAACATTTCCAAGAAATGAGACTCTTTCCAAAAAGAACTCGCATTTACTGAGTTTCGCAAATAATTGCTCTCTTCTTAAAGTCTCTAGAGTAATCCGCAGGTGTTTCTCGTGCTCCTTGTGGTTCTTCGAATAGATAAGTATATCATCTATGAAGACAACCACGAATTGGTCCAAATACTGGTGGAAGACTCGATGCATTAAGTCCATAAAGATAGCTGGAGCATTGGTCAATCCAAATGGCATGACCAAAAACTCGTAATGCCCGTATCTTGTCCGGAATGCGGTCTTAGGAATGTCCTCCTTCCGTACCTTCACCTGGTGATATCCTGATCTCAAATCTATCTTTGAGAACACCTTAGCTCCACTAAGCTGATCAAATAGGTCATCAATGCGTGGTAATGGATATTTATTCTTTACTGTTATGGCATTCAAGGCTCTATAGTCAATGCACATACGTACTGACCCATCCTTCTTTGGTACAAACAATACTGGTGCTCCCCAGGGTGATGCACTTGGTCGGATGTAACCTTTTTCTTCTAGTTCCTTCAATTGTGTCTTTAATTCATCCATCTCCTTCTTTGCCAGTTTATAAACATGTGATGCTATAGTTGCTGCTCCTGGTGTTAATTCAATTGAGAATTCTACGTCTCTATCTGGGGGTAGTCCTAGTAATTCCTCTAGAAAAATGTCTTAAAATTCTGAAATAATGGAATGATAGACAATGTCATCCATTGCGAGCTGCATACCATCAAGGATTTCTATGGATCCTCGTGCAAACTCAAGTTCAGGCTGGCCTAGTACCTTGAAAAGAATGCTTCCTCCAAAGCAATCGAAGAAAGCATGGTACTTGCTCAGCCAGTCCATCCCAAGTACAATATCGAAAGTAGGCATAGGAAGAACTAAGAGTCGGGTATTCATCTCTCTGCCACGTATTGCTATAGGACACGATCTACAAATTCTACTAATAGGTACTACTCCTCCTCCGGTAAGAATTCTAATACAACTAGGTAAAGGTGTAGTGGTAATGTTGTGTTTGGTAGTAAAACTAGATGATATGAATGAGTGAGTGGCTCCCGTATCAAATAATGTCACCGCAGAAAAGGTAAAAGCAATAGTGATACCTGCTATAACATCAATTTCCTGATCCATGTCGTCTATTTCTATAGCAAAAGCTTGCCCATTCCTCTGTGGCTGTCCATGATTAGCTCTCAGGTACTGATCTTCCTGGGTAGGTAGCAGTGGCCTTTGCTGAAATCCTCCTGCTGCTGGAGGTCGAGGTACTCCTAGTCTAGCCATCTGTTGAACTGGTCTTGGTGCTGGAAGTGCTAGCCTCTGTGCTGGTGGTGGAAGTGTTGATGCTTGTTGCATAGGATAATCTTTCAAGATATGCTGTCCAGAACCACATCTCATACACTGTCCGAGGCAAGCTCGACAGTCTCTTCTGATATGTCCATGTTTGCCACAATGATAGCAAAGGGGCTTCTCTGGGATCTGGTATGGTCCCGCTCTTTGCTGGTACTGTTGTTGCTGAGCTAAAGGACGTCTGATAGGTCCTCCTTGTTGTGTCCTGACCAGTCCCTGCTGTATTCTTGCTGGTCCTTGTTGTGTTCTCAATTGTCCTTCCTTTCTTCTGCTGATAGTTTCTTGCACTCTGGCTTCGGTTAGTAGTTCAATGTAAGAGATTCGGGACTGGAAGCTTGTATAGTGTTGGAGCTCCTGAGTCAGTCCACGATGAAACCTCTTAGCTTTGGCTAAGTCATCTGGTATCAAAGCAACGCCATATTTGCTAAGGCGGCTAAATTTAACATCATACTCATCTACTGTTCGGTTTTCCTGCTCTAGATGGAGAAATTTATCGTATAATGCATCTCTGACAGTGTCCGGAAAATACTTTCTTTCAAAGCATTCTAGGAATTGCTCCCATGTCTGGTATGTACCCAGCTGGCACTCCATGGATTCCCACCAGTGATGGGCATTATCATCTAGAAGCGTTCTTATACCCGTCATCCACAGCTCTGTAGGTAGCTGTGATGCTTCTAATAACTTCCGAGTGTGAGTAATCCAATTGGTAGTTTCTTCTGGACTCTCAGTACCTTTGTACGTCCTTGGACTCATTTGTACAAAGTCCTTTACTGAACCAACTCTAGCTCGAGGTTCTGATGCTAGTGCTTGAGCTGGTACAGCAGCCTGAGCAGCCATCATTTCAAGTGTTGCTAGAAATTCTTGTCGTTGCTCGGCTGCCTGTTGCCTCTGTTCCTGCATCATCATCTGGAAGAATTGGAACAATTGGGCCTGGCCGTCTTGCGGTATTGATGAGACTGGAAGGGTCCCATTAGGTTGAATGGAAAAGTCAGATGGAGCTGGATTATGAGTCTGTCCATCTGATCCGGAAGGTCTAGGGTTTGTTGAAGTCCCCCCTTGAGTCTGACCATTGACTCCAGGAGTTGTGTCATTATTAGTGATAGTACATTCTTTCTGCATATCCATCTTTCTGCAGTTAATGTATACAATCGTTTAGGCAAAGTATAGGAATCAAACAGGGTATGGCCATAGAAATTCTCATAGGAATGTTGAAAAATATTGCCGTAATAACATTTCTGTCACAACCCACATCCAGATGATCGAGGCAGGAGTAGGTGACATGTCTAGCCTACGCTGCAACATCGACGGTAGAACGCTGTCTAGACCTCAATGAAATTATACTAATACAACTAGTTTTATCATGTACTCAATCACAATATTCTAATGGAAGAATTAATAAGTAAGATAATCCAAACAACAATCTAAAAGAAATAAAACAACGACATAGCATTGAGATGAAGAAATACTAGCCTATATCTCACCAGAGGTTACCTTTAAGTCCACAGTGCAAAAGTAGTCTCAGCCATATAATCACTCTGAACCCAGGAAGGTAGAGCACAACAATGCCTACAAATATTATCCAGTCAGGATGGAATGAGTACAACTCTAATAACTGTTCTAATACATGATAAAGACTATAAAATATTAAATAGTAATAAAATACATAATTGACATGTAAGCATAGAATCATGATATAAAAACAGAGTAAAACAGATAAGTGTAAAAGCATAAAAAAGTAAATAGAGTGAACAAATAAGTATGACAGTAAAGACAAGTCAAATATGTGAAGTCCAGTAAATATATAAATGTATGAATCTAAACAGCAAATATATAGTGAAATCAAGAAAGACTACATATCTAAGTATTTTGAAATACCAAGTCGACATGTGAACGACAAGGGGGTAAATCCGACTAACCACACGTGTCATGTGTGGCTGCTATTGTTCCAGTAAGACCATGGGATAGAAATGGTAGTTCACACATCTCCTAGGTATTTTTCTGTAACGACCTAATTTCGGGAGAGGGGTATTTTTTTATTTCTATTTGTTGTATTATAATATATATATATATATATATATATATATATATATATATATATATATAAAGAGTTAATATAGTTGTAATGATTAGTGAGTTAGCCTATTAGTTAGTTTAGTGCTAGTGAGCCCAAGTGGATCCAACTAGACTTGACATGACCATTGGTTCGATTAATTAGATTAGCCATGATTTGACTCATTGGATTAGTTAGAATAGATAGAATATTCTTTCAATTTAGATTAGAAAATTCTCCATAATTAATTAAACCTTCATGACATATTTGGGAGGGAGGGTATTATGAATATTTTGCATGGACAAAAGGGGGGAATAGTGGTTGGCCCTAATATTAGGGGGAGTGGCCTCCTCCACTTGTCATTTCATGTTTTATTTCTTTCCTAAATTGGTTATTCCCCAAATTGAGACCAATCCCCACCAAATTTTACTCAATTCCTCTCACTCCCCACTCATATTCATCATCAATGAGGCCTATGAGCTTGGATTTTAAGGAGCACTACTTGGAAAGGGGATTCTAGGAGCTTGTATCCATTTCGTGTCCATCTGGAGAAGTTTTGTTGAGATTCGACTCCCAATAAGTATAATCCCTATTTCTCCTTAATTTTATGGTTAATATATAGTATTGGACCCTCAAGAATCCACCCATGGCTAAGTACTATTGGCCCATCCAGTCTCAGTCAACTTAATTTTGATAGTTGACTAAACCATCTATCGATATGTCACAATCCGAAGACCAAACTCTGCTGCTACAAATGCTGATTGTACTATGTCATTCAAATATAACCTTTTACTTTATTTGAGTCTAGGACTTATATACATTGAGTCACATTGACATAACCCAAAGTCCACTCAAATAAACTATCGAACATATCCACCAAACTAGCCCACATTCAATCTCAAACCTTGCTAGAATAGGCAACCGAACTCGGGCCAAATTTGTACCGAACTTGGACCAAAATTGGTCACCTATTTAGTATGATATCAACCCTGTTGTAAATCTCTGATTTCTTGGCCCAATGTTCAAAAAATTTGAATTAAAATCTATCCGAACTCTGGCCGAATTTGGTTTGCTAATACCCCATAAATAGGATTAAAATTCCATTATTCCAATTCACTCAACTCTCATCTTTCAATCCTCTAGTGAATCAATACCACTCAGTCTCAACTTTTTCATCTCCAAGAGAAACTCTCTAGCCTTTTAAGTGCCAAGTGCATTCTCGGTCTAGAAGTCTATAAGAGTTGTAAAGAGCTTGGCTCAACCAGTTTCCTCTCTCCATCTCTCTCTCTCTCTCTCTCTCTCTCTCTTGCTATGAAGTTGCGAGACTTCAGATCAAATCTCATGGTTGTAAAGAAGTGCCAAGCCTTCGGAACAAAGCTTGTGATTCACTATTGGTAGATACAACTCCGAGCAAGAGTTCTCGGGACTAGACTAGTTCTCTCAGAGAAAAACAAGTATACATCGCGGTATTTGCGTTTGCTCTCTCTTACTCTCACTACTTTATTTTTCTGTCTTGCATATACACTATTAACTGCCTTCACTCTGCTTAATTTTTAATTGGGTAAATTATTCTGTTGCACTCTATTCACCTCCCCTCTAGAGTTCAAAAAAGTTCGACATAGACGATGCGAAGTCTATCGGAACTCCAATGGCAACATCGAGTAAGCTTGACCTTGATGAGAGTGGTACACCTACAGACATACGTAAGTATTATGGTATAATTGGTAGTTTGTTATACCTAACTACTAGTCGCCCAGATATCATGTTTGTTGTATGTTTTTGTGCTAGACATCAGGCTAATCCTACGGAATCACATTTGTGCGTAGTCAAGCGTATCCTTTGATACCTCAAAGAAAATTTGTCAACAGTCTTATGGTATCCTAAAACCACATCCTTTGACCTTATTGGTTATTTAGATGCTAATTTTGCTGGATGCAAAGTCGATCGAAAAAGTACCAGTAGCACTTTTTATTTTCTAGGAAAGTCTTTAGTCTCCGGGTTTAGCAAAAAAAAAATGTTGCATTATCAACAACTGAGGCTGTCACAACGCACACCCGGAATAAGGACACTAATGGTGAACTACGCTCAGTCTACGTTGTGAGAACGACGTATAATGTTGTCTAGGTCCATAATACTATCTAAATATCTCATACAATATATATATGGTATATGTCATGCCATCTCAACTCCAAATGGAGGAACAAGTATACTGACATGATAAATATATCAATACTCAATCACAATCTCAAACTAAGAAAGATAAAGCACGATATAGAATAAGAGGATAAAATAAGAATAAAAAAAATACATAAGTCCACACTATGAGTCTAGGCACAAACAACTCGCAAAATAATAATATACATTCCATGAGTCTAAAATAAGCCTAATACAATATCTAACTTATAAGTCTAAGCCTCCTCGGTTACTAGTACTAGGTTCTCCTCCTCTAGGAGAGTATTCTCTAATATCTCATCATCCTACGGCCTGTAGTAAGTACGATAATGCTCCTTAAGCCAATCATCTAAAAAATATATCCAATCAGGGATTGGAGCGAAGTACAAAACTCTGAAAGCTATTCCAAATACATGGTAGAGCATATATGACAGGTAATAAAAAGGAATACAAGATAACTAGTAATAGAAAATAAAAATGATCTAAAATAGATAATTTACTGGAAAGTAAGAACATGTAATATGGAATATCTGCAAGTAATAGAAATAGATAAACTAGCTAATGTGCCTTAGAGTACAAGTTTGTTACGTGATCGGTTTAGGTTGAACACGAATATAATTAGGTAACTCAATTACACATGTGATATGTAATCGACATATACACGAATATACTTGGGCTTTATCACATAACCAACTCCTACTCCCTCGTCCCCAACCAATACTCATGGATCCAATCACGACACATTACGAGCACAAATATAAACACACTGAATACGAGCAGTGTGTGAACACGAAGTACATGATAATCAATACCTGATACACACAACATGTGAAGGAGTACCCATTGAACATGGTGGAGGATAATATCTTCTGACATGATCCATATAGTACCAGTCCGTGTAGCCAATGTGTCATAATCAAGTATACAGTTCTAGAATATATGATAAATATACTATCATGACTGAAAACTAACAGAGAGATGTACTCGCCTCTGGTCCTGAGCAAAGGTGTCTCTTGATGCCCAAGCTGGTGTCACACAATCTTATTTAGGAAATATTATGTCAATTGGTGTAATAAATAAGAAATGAGTAAAAATATACTAATGCATGCTTCTAGGTCAAATTTTAAGTCATTCTAGCTTAACTAAGTCGTACTAGGTCCATACTAAGTTATTTAGTCTATAAAGGTTACTAACTAGCTAATACTAGCTTATCTTAGCTATACTAGGCCATTACCTAGGTTTCTAAGTGATACCTTAGCTAATATCAATAACTTAACATTCATACTGACTAATGTATCTAACTGATACATTAACTACTAATGATATCACACTTTACTTACTAACATACATTGATTGATACAATAACTAACTAATACTGACATAATTAACTGATACAATGGTGTACTACATGTAACTTGGGTCATCTTATTGATAACTGATATCTGGATATGCACTAACTATACTAAATAATTACTAACATATCTTAACTATCAAACTACTACACTAAGAGATAACTTAACTTACTAACATGCTAACATATATCTATTAACCAACTAACTGCTAACTAACACATATTTTTTTCCCTTACTGGACTAAAACTAATAACCATCCTTGTAATGCCCCGCTTCTAGCGGTTAACTTATGGAACACTTGTTACTTTCACTCGGTTGAGAATCGAGTCTCGGAAAAACTTTACCGCCAAATCAACACGGAAAAAATGCAATGACCCCTTCTATTGAAATGAGTTCAAGAGTTTTCGTTGGTTGTTTTGCTGCTTGATTTTGTGTTGCTTTGTGTTTTGTCTTGCTTTCAATGACTTAGTTTTCATGATTTATTTTTCTCGCTTGTGCATTCTTTTTGAATCATAAGAGAAAGAGATCGAAGGATACTAACCAAGTGTTATTGCAATTTTAGGACGCATAAACAAGGAGTGATCGTTGCATAAGGCTTCCCCATCCTCTCATTAATTCGTTCGGTGAGTGACTTCGGCCCTTTGATGAATCCTTAGTCTGCACGCCTAATAAAAATGATCTCTAGTTCACTTTAGTTGCATGTTCCTATGTTTCAATGATACTTCACTAACAAGATAAGCTAAAAAGAAATAAACTGCATGCTTGAAGTATTAGAATTTTGCTTCACTATCAATTTATGTTGCATATCCCTTATTCCTATGCTGCGCAACCCGATCTATAACAAGTCCTTATGTGTTGAATATGATCTGTGGATAAGAAAAATAAGATGGAATCGTGCGCTTATTGTTCAGAATCATGCATATCAGTTTCTTATCTGATTAATGTTTTATGTCATTCATTAGTCTCGAATAACTTGTGCACAAGGTTTTGTCTCTTGAACGGTTCTTGGGGCACTGGAAATCGGTCAGTTCAGAAGAGATTTTTGTTTTACCCAGAGGTACGGTCCTTGTTATCTAGTGGGGGTGATGTGTCTATTAGTGAAGAGCGAAACCATGATATCATAGTTGCTAGTATTCGTGGGTGTTGGTTCACAGTTGAACCTTGAGCCACAACTGCTGATACACGCGTGTACTAGTACAGAGCTGAAACTTGAGTCACCACCGCTAATCATGGGATAACCCGTAGACCATCATGTAGTTCGGTCGCATGCTAGGTTTACCTTCTTGCATACCTAATATTGATGCCAAGATTGATTCATAAGTTAGACACATATATGCAAATTATTGCTAACTTGTGTGTATGCTACAGGGATAACCGTTCGACCATGGGTAAGAAATTATCATATGCATGGTACAATCTATCATTTTCTTGCATGAATTATTAAAAAGAAACTAGAAAACTAGAAAGATCACAAATAATAATTCTAGCTTCACTTGTATACTTTGTCTGGATTTCAAGGTGAGTTTGGCCACGATTGCTCACCAGTATATGTTGTAGTACTGACCCATATTTGTGGGCAAATCTCCAGGTTCTGGTAGAGAGAGTTTGGCATCCATTTTGAAGCTTTAGGAACGTATCCCTTCAAGTGGAACCGTGCTCGTGCTGCTTCCCTAAGCTTTCCTCTCCAGTGTGCAAGCTCTTCTTTTGCTAGGTATTTTGATTTTTGGTCATACTAAAAGGATATGATGCTTGGGCGTTGTTGCTAGATTTGGGTTGGTAAAAAGAGTTATAAGCCATCTATTGTATATTTTGTAATCAGCCAAGCAAGTATTTTATAATCATCTTCAAGTATTTAATAAAGAAAGTATTTTGTGTTCCTATAAAATGTGTTCAACTTTGGTTCTCTGTATTTTATATTCCGTACTTATATATATATATATATATATATATATATATATATATATATATATATTTTTGTCTAACTTGTGTCTTGTGCAGGTACAATGCTTGGTGCAAACGCAACTTATGCTTGCACGATATCGCGCCCAAGCAAGGACGATCGATTTCGTAAGGACCAAGCAAAATTAATCGGTTCCTTAAGGACCAAGCGAAGACGATAGGCCCTTACGGGATCGGGGCATGACAATCCTCATCCAGGTTCCTTCTCACTGACCTTGACTGGTATCCTAACTGATACATGTATAGTCCTCTATTACCTCACTCACTAATGTACCTAGACTCTAAGGTAATCTCATATACACTTGACTGGCCTTGCTACTTCTCTCATTGCAGTCATAAACTCCTGCTAGGATACCCGATCGCCTGAATGCATATCATTGATCCCTCACACTTATGTGTTGTACGTTATCTCACTATCCAACTTAATACTGCACAAAAGTGCCCAACTGATACTCCTATACACAATCCCATATTACAATTACCTCCATGAATGCACATCCCATTTGGGTATACTGGCACCCTACCTCAACATTACCTCTGCACAGACATGCACACTGACATCTGTGTAATAGGTTGCTATGGTATCTTCCATCCACAGTTAGCATCACAGCTGCTACTGAACTCACTGTGTCCTCCAACCTATGCACTTATGTGCACAGGTCCAATACTGCTACTATCACTTGCTGATGCTACTACTAGGTAACTCCCCCCTCTTAACTTTACTAACTGCTCTAGCAAGTGTTCAAGGCAGTAGCTGAAACATACACACACGACTACCCATAATAACACCACTCCCCCACACACAGACAATAACATACACTGTCAGCCAACTCCCTTCACTAACAGCAACATACTCACACAACTGAACCACACACACACACACACACACACACACACACACATATATATATATATATATATATATATAACTAATATCTATATCTAACATAATAATTTGCTTGGGCTGACACCCTACATACACCAATACCCATTTTATCAACTACCTTAAGTGTATTAATAGTATACTCATAATACGTATCCATCCTAAGTGACAAAACTGTAAGCCCCCTCATTTATTACTTTAGGTAGACTAGATAGGGTTAGAAAATTTTGTTTTAGCCTCAGGGTGTTTGAGGTTTAGAAATTATGTTGTAGTTGTCTTGTTCTTTATTTAAACCCTTGGTGCACCATACCATTGTTACAATATTTGGAGCCCAACAATAGCCATAAATTTTCAACTAGTTATTGCACTCTTGACTTGACAAGCCAACCTAGGCGCTGGACTTTTTCGTCACTCCAAACAAAATCTCTTGTGCTCTAATTTAATTGCATAACTTCCCAGTCCTAAAATTAATTCTTTAATCCTATATAGCGTACCTTTTTCGTTGCCATCAATTTTGGGAAACAAACTCAACCCATCCCGCCGAACCAATTAAAGGGCCCAAGACTGACACCAAGCCTATATTGTTCCTGGTCTTTGTGTCACTCCTAATTGAGATCCCATGTGCCCCCATTTAATTTAAGAGCACATAATAATTTATTTTAATTAAATTTGGGATACCAATTTTGACTAATCCTAACTTAAGCCCAATTTAACACAATACCCCATTCATTAAGCCCATACAAAATACACAACACCCCCTCACCCTACATAACACCAAATACCACTTCTCACACCAAATTCCCATTATTTTTTATTCTTGTGCAATTACCCAAAAGTTAAGGGGCTTATTTGTAAATATGGTGCTAGGTGTCACCACCCTATTGGTCAAGGCCAATGAAGACACCTCTCTCCCTCTATTTGACCAGTCCAATTACCTCACTCTCTCCCCTTTTGTATGAAAACTTTCTCCATGTTAAATCTTGGCCTTTCATTCAAAATAAAAAATCATCCTCACCACACACTCACTTATATAATCACTCATCCTCACTCCCTTTCCTAATGTGCCGGCCCTAATCCCTAGGAACCTAGGAAAAATACCCCCCCCTCTTTTTTCTCCCTCTTTCCTTCACCACAGCCGTACCCCTTCTCCCATTCTCTTCTTCTTCTTCTTCTTCTTCTTCTTCTTCTTCTTCTTCACTACTTCTCCTTCACTCTTCTTCAACCTCACTGTTCTTTACCACCTCTACAGTACTCCGAAGAGAGCCCCACCGCGACCACCACCTTCATGACCTGTATAGCCTACATTGCTCCTGCCAAGCCACCCTGCTGTAGTTGACCCCTACTCTTCTTCTCAGGCGAGAACCCGCAGCGACTTCACGCTGCCATCACCCGCTGCACTGACCACCTCCATCCTGCCATCACCCGCTGCACCGACCACCTCCATCCTGCCACCACCAGCTGCACCGACCACCTCCATCCTGCCATCACCCGCTGCATCGACCACCTCTATCCTGTCTCCCTCCCGCACCACCACCACGATCCACTTCCACCCTCCTGCCTTTCCCTACGAGCATCGACCACCGCAGCTTCACAACTCCAGCCGAGCACCTGCTGTTACTTTACCACCACCTCCACGAGCCACCCTCTTCCCTTTCTCCACTCGCAACCACCTCAACTGACCACCATGATCCACCACCACCTCCAGCACCTCGACGAACCACCCTCATACTACCACCAACTCCACGGCTAGCACCACCACCTCCACGACCAGCTACACCACCCCCCGCCACCTCGGTCGATATGTGCGCCACCCCTGCGATCGACGCCATCCCTGAACAGAGTGCAACATCGACGCTGCCACCACCCGCAACTACCGGGGTAACCCCTCACCCTTCTCTTGTAGTGTAGTTTATTTTTTTATAAGAGAACCTACTTAGGGTTTATGAATGCTACACATAAGTTAGGGTGTATAATATATTTCCATAGATTGTTGATAGGTATTGAGGAGTATGTGTTATGATATCGTAAGTTGGTCATTTATTGAGGATTTGATAACTAATGACGAATTGATTGAGGGGTATGTGTTGTGATATCATAAGTTGGTCATTGGTTGAGGACTTGATAACTAATAATGGATTGATAGAGGAGTAGCTATGTATATGTGAGTTATGTATATGTGAAACGGTGTTCGAATAATAAAATAACAGTTTTATAATTGAGGGTTTAATAATTAATAATTATTTTATTTGCGGATGAGCATAGCTTGAACTATTGAAAATACCGTGATAAATAGTAGGATTGAGGATTTGGTTTGATGATGTTATATGGATGATTGATCGTATTAGATGCAACGTACCTCTAGTTAACCTTGGTCAACCATCTAGATTCGTGTCTATGTGAGCTATGTAACTAAAACTGAAGCCTATGCTAGACATGTGTCACCTCTTATTTTAGAATAGCATCGTGATAGTTTATTGATTGAGCTTGTATCATGTCTCTAGGTACTGCGGGATCCGCGGACTTGGACGTTGTACCGGAGCCCCATCTTCAGCATCCGAATCCAGGCAAGTATACCTTGCCATCCTATATTATTTGCGTTTTGGATCAGAATCATTATTTCACATCTGGGTCATAACCGGGTGCAGACGTTCGTTGGTAATGTCTGGTAACGATTGATAGATGTTCGCAATACCTTGATGTACACACTTGGTTACATCATAACCCTAGGACAAATTCAGACACCATCATCATGCCAGATTTTATGTATCTTGATACTGTCAGCATGACCGAAATCTGGGATGACTTTAGGGTCATGATTGTTGATAGTTACTTCAGTATGATGAGATTGTTAGATAGAGATTCAGGTTCAGCGAACACTCATTGACCGCTTTGGGAGGGGAAGATAGTTACTAGACATTTGGGCTCCTCTGTACGCGCTATATTTATATATATGTCCTATTTATGTAGTATCATGTATCCGGAGTAGTAGTATAACTCGTGTGACTCTGTGCTTGAAGCTACGGTACGCCCTATGTGTCTCTGTGTTCAGAACTACGATTTTATTTTGGATATCCCACGCGTCGAATATTGTATTCAAAGTTGTGTCTCACTTAGTTGGTTATGCTATTTTACACCAACGTTGCACTTGTTTCTTTCTGTTATACTATGGCATACTATTTTTGTACCTTGTTACGTCCCTCTGAGGACCTGGTTCCCTTCTAGGCTTAGGTGTGGAGGACTACCCGAAGGAGTATGGACCGGGTGTATATCCAGTAGCAGGACCTGTTGCAGAGGATGAGATCCTTCCCGAGGACTTCGTTTGATATCTGGTAGTGACTTCACCCTGGGACGGTATTACTATCTAGCTTTCAGATACCGTTCCTAGTTATTTTACTGCTTTTCTTTATTTCAGTATTTGTATTAGCAGGTTTATTCCCGTATGACTCTTCTCATATTTGTACTATGATATATTTCTCGTGTTATTTCCCTTTTGTACACTAGTAGTTATGTTCTTCTCTATGTGCTCAATATATCTGTTGTCTGTGGATAAGATTTAGTTTCACTGTCTATGTGTTATATATTGGGTTTTATTATTGTATTTTACAGCTTAGGTGCACTCCGTCGGGTCATTAGATTGGGATGCCCGTCGAAGTGTACCCTCTGTCCATTGCCACGTGGTTCGGTTCCTTATATTTGGAATTGGGGCGTGATAGGGTTTTTGTGTTGGCCCATGTAGGTCTGATTTAAATCGTCTTGGTTACCTGACTGTGCCAAGCGAGCCTGCAAATTAGTATTAGATACTAGGAATCTCATCTACATGCTTGAGTCCTTCACATGACACCTCTATTTTGATTTCTTTTGCCCATTTTTATCTTGTTTAATTCCTCAACGTTGATCTTTATCATGACTTCTTTTCAGAGTTATAAATCTCTGTAGCGGACGTGTCATGCATCCGGGCGATATCCCCCGGGACGCAAGGTCATCCGGGAAACCGAAACTGGAGTATGTTCTTCTGTTGACTGTTTGGATGAACAAAATGAGGAGGGTTTATACGAAACCTTTTTTGTTTACAAACGAGAAAAGTGTAAAGTATAATTAACCCTATACGAGGATGTTAAGTATAATAAAAATGATTCTGGGGAAGTATTGCTATAGAAGTCTGATCTGTGGTCGATCACTTTGTTCCTTGGATCACACGATGATGAAGAAGTGTTGTAGAAGAAGAAAAAACTTCAAACTTTCTCTGAACTGAAGGCAAGAGCCAGCCAAAGGAAAGTTGTAAGTAGGATCGAGTTCTCGTTGCCAAAGTTGTTAGCAAAAACTCTCTGTCTGTGCTCCCTTTTCTCCGATTGTGCTCGTGTAATTGCCCCTTTACCCTGTGACCAGGGGTCTCAATTTATAGAGATAAATCAAATAACTGCCAGTTGGCGTAAAAGCCAAGTAACTGTCTTGTTGGCGTAAAAGGCCAAACTGTCAAGAAGATTGCATCTTTTACGTTGCGGTTATGATAACTGCTACCCACGTTCCCATTGTCTTCTGAATATGCGTATGACACGTATCCCTTTATGTGGTAACGCGTATAACTGCTTCTCGAAGATCATGGCATGCAAGCCACGTAGGTAACTGCCCTCTGCGTAAAATATTTGGCGTAAAAGCCAAATAACTGTCTTATTGACGTAAAAGGCCAAACTGTGAAGAAGATTGTCTCATTTATGCTGCGGTTATGATAACTACTACCCACGTTCCCCTAGTCTTCTGAATCTGTGTATGACATGTGTCCCTCTATAAGGTAACGCGTATAACTGCTTCTCGAAGATCATGGCATGCAAGCCACGTAGGTAACTGCCCCTGCGTAAAGATGGTTGGCGTAGAAGCCAAGTGACTGTCTTGTTGGCGTAAAAGGCCAAACTCTGCGTCAACTTGACGATTCATGAATAATAGATAACCAGCGTAAAATAGCCAATTATCCATCATGACTGAGGTCTTGAGCATATTCTGGGCTAAATAGTCTGATCACGTACCTTTGCAAATATAGCCGAGTTGGCATATTTCGAAGAGATAGCATACGGCATACTCCTACAGTTGAAAATAGCCTGGTTGGCATAAAATGCAAGAATGGTGATGTGAGCATATTAGTCACAGTTTTAGCTTTTCCAGTCATGACAAAATTTAAAGATAGAATAAAATCTCGTGCATTAAATGCAGAGGTATGCCTCCATCTCGTACATTAAATACAGAGATTTGCCTCGAGCTCTGTACGAGAAACAGCTTTTGACGTGGCGTCTGATTTTGTCTTATCTTGAGCGTAAAAACTTATTTCTGCCCATGTAGAATATGCAGCATATTCTTTGAATACGTAAAAATGACTTGTATCAAGAATATGTCACTAAACGACAACCTGGGTCTCTGTACAAAATTATCATCACAGCCGTCCTCTCGATCATCGTGCAGTACTTTTGTCAGGTGCCAGGTTCACTGATTTGTCTGACAAATTCATCTGAGGAATATGAAGAGTTCCTCGTACAACTTTATGCTGCATTAAAAACAAACGTATTTTAAACTTTACGCAGGAGGGTAAAGCAACCTTTTACGTAGAACAGTCTTGAAGCACTGCTTTACGCGGACGGCTCTGAAGCTCTACTTTACGCCAAACAACTCTGAAGCCCTATTTTATGTCGACAGTTCTGAAGTTCTATTTTTACGCATACAACTCTGAAGCTCTGTTTTACGCCAAACAGTCTTGAAGCTCTGTTTTACGTGTACAGCTCTGAAGCCATATTTTATGCCACTCAGCCTTGAAGCTCTATTTTTACGCGGACTTCATGTATATTGAGGGTTTTGACTGTATAATACGCGTACAATTCTCCATCATATTTCATGCTTCTACAAGACCCCCTTCAAAGTTTTCAAATTCCTTCTAATTTGAAATACTTTGAATGAAGCATAAAATGGTCAACTTTGACCCGTTCTTCAAGGCTAATTTTTCGACGATATTTAAGAAGTTTGTTGGAATTTGTACGTTCTCTTCTGCCTATATAAGGGCAAGCAAATGGACTTATTTTTTCATACTTCCTTCACCACAAAGATGGCTGCTGAGATTCATTGGGCTGAACTGAGAAAGAAGAAGATTATGCTATTCCAGCATGTAAGGAGCCGTAAAAAGAGACGTCTTTGAGCAAATATTCCCTGTAATGATGGACCATGGAAGGATATCATAGCTTCCTTTGCTCGAGGTAATCAGCGATTTTATATGGCAATTCGTCAAAGAGAGAGGAAGGGTCACATTAGACCACACAACTTGCTAGCTGTATTTTCTCCTATTATGAAGCTGGATCCTGGGGTGCGGCTTGGCCGTATCTTCTAGTATTGTGTTGGGTCTGAATCCCAATCACAATTCTAAGCATGGCCGCGGATGACGTATGGGGCTGGGCTTGAATAATTTAAACAGGCCCAGTTTTGTATCCTTCTTCCATTCACCATTTTTTTGGCACCCGACCGAAGAAGTGCTGTAGAAGACGAAATAAAGATCTCCATCAGACGAGAACCTAGCGTAATAGATTTTTGTCATATGTAATCGTGTTCTTGAATATTAATGAAAAAATCCTTTGTAAAAAATAGATTTTTATCACATGTAATCATGATTAATAAATTTGTCTTCTTTTACGCACTATTGATTTGCCATATTGCTGTGAGGAAGTCTGGTAATACGTAGCTTCAACACGCTTGAGTAATTTTTACACTAACTCTGACAAATATGCCTCCAGTCACATTCCAACTTTTACATATAAAGGAAGATACGTAAAAACTCTTTAGCATTAAATTATCTTAAAAATCCAATTGTCATACTATTTTTTAGGAGGAGTCATATAGAATTTTGAACCGTAATTTCTCCTTCATAAATACGAAGACCATCTGTTTAGAATAACATCTTCAAAAATAGCTTCTCGAATGATTCTCGAGATAGGGCAAGAAATGTTCGCCGAACAGGCCATCCCTGAACTAGATGTAAAAGATTTTGGCTAAACTTCGAATGAACTATCAATGGCCATGGAAGAAAAGTCATCTCCAATAAAGACAAATATTTTCTGGGAACTCCTTGGCCCTTCGTCTGATGAAGTCCTCTCGACTGAAGAAGAAGAGCATTTTCTGCGTAAACTCTTGTAACTGGCTTTTTGGAGTGTAAAACTCAAATTATCAAGATATACACGTATTCTGCTAACTGTCTTGCATAATTTAAGATGCGCGTAAAATTATAGATCCGTAGCATCTGAGAGTAAAATCATAGATCCGTAGCTCTGCACGTAAAATCAAAGATCCGTAGCTTCGAAGCATAAAATCATAGATTCGTAGCTTCTGAGCATAAAATCATAGATCCGTAGCTTCTGAGCGTAAAATCATAGATCTGTAGCTTCTGAGCGTAAAATTATAGATTCGTAGCATGTGAGCATAAAATCGTAGATCCGTAGCTTCTGATGGATCCTTTATGCAGCATGACTATCTGTCTTCATTTTTAAATAATCGGCTGATGTGGTCCCAAATCCTAACCGACTATGATAAAAAATCGGATTTGGTTAAGGAGTCGGAGAGTCATTTGAACTCTATAAATAGGCCTAGGTCATGAGAGAGAAAAACTCTTCATCTCTTTCTGAAAAACCCTTCGTCTCTTTCTGAGAAAAAGTTAGATTTGCCATGGCACCAAAATAGACCTCCGCCGCTAAAGGAAAGAAAGCCGCTTCATTATCTCGCTCTTCTGCTCAAGCACGAGCGACTTCTACTAGGCCAAGCGAGCCTCATTCTGAGCGAAGTGCTCCGCCGTCTAGCTGTGCAACGGGCATCACAGGTAAAACATTGAGAGAAATAAAAACCCTTCGCACACGTTATACGTGTATGCGCAAATACGCCCATATTTTAATGTGTCAGCATAAAACTCCATATTTTGCAATCTGGCATAAAAACTCAGACTGTCAAATTTTGGCGTATACTGCAAACCTTGCATTTTACGCACTAAAAGTAACTTCCAGCATAAAACTCCATATTTTGCAATATGGCATAAAAACTCAGACTGTCAAATTTTGGCGTATGCTTCAAACCTTGCGTTTTACGCACTGAAAGTAACTTCCAGCGTAATTGCAATCTGGCATAAAAACTCAGACTGTCAAATTTTGGCGTATACTACAAACCTTGCGTTTTACGTGCTGAAAGTAAATTCCAGCGTAAAACTCCATATTTTTCAATCTAGCGTAAAAATTCAGACTGTTAAATTTGGCGTATATCGCAAGACTTGTGGTCATCATACGTTTTACGCACTGAAAGTAAATTCCAGCACAAAAACTGACTTATTTTCTTGTTTTTTTGTAGACCTACAGATCCCCCCTCTGGCTGAAGTAATGGACTCTGCTGCTAGAATGTTAAATTCCAACTACTTGGAGGACTTGTCCCATGCAACTTTTCCTATCTCTGGAAACGAGTATCCTCAAGAAAGGGGAATCCTGATCTCGGCCCAAGGAGAAAGAATGTTGCTAAGTATGAACAACGGGGAACCCTTGACATACATAGATAAAACTGAGTATAAGAAACCAGCTTTCTTATTTGGGGATGTTATTGATAAGCAATCCCAAACGAAGCCCAAGAAGGAAGACTGGATATTTTCTGTTGAGGGCACTATTATGTATCTGCCAAAGATGTTCAGGGACTACCCCATTTTTGCCTTCTTCCATGCCACACATCCCAGAAGGATGGAATAGACTCTGAATCCTAATCTTTATGGCCAGCCAGGGAAGATCTTCTATAAGACAGGATTAAACCGAGGATCCTTTATAAGTAGTCCCTCAGGTCCTATTATGCCCTTCAGAGGTTTATTACCAGACATCGTCCCTAGTGAAGACTCTTTCTTGATCCAGCCATTTCAAATGGCAACTTTCTGCAATGAATTCATGGAGCAGGGAGGAGTATATCCCAGGGTTAACCCTCACAATAGTGGATGGCTTAACCCCTACAATATTCGATGGGTCAGTTTGACTGCATGGGTCCTGAAGCACTTTAAAATGGAGCTAGAAAGTATTAACTTATTTGAGGCTATCAGTGCTACTAGTGTTGGACTGCCTATCAACACCAATTTGTTCTTAGCTTTGATGGAGCGATATAACTCGTTCACTGGGACTTTTGCCACTCTAATAGGTGAGTTGGGCCTGGCACTTCATAAGATGGCAGATATCTCAAAGCTGTCAATGGAAGACATTCCTTATGAAGAATACGTCCCCACCACCAACAGTGAGTTAAAGGATACCAACCCTCGGGTAGTGGCTGTATACCAAGAACTGATGAACCACTATCTTGCCTGCACCACTTTCTATAGAGAGCCTTCTGATTTAGCCCATATTAACAAATGAGTATCTTATGTTTTCTTCCATCAAGCTAGAAATGCTAAGCAGGACAAGGTTGTAGATAGCAAACACAAACCTTTGAACCCTCTGAGCATTCTTAATGCCAACACAATCAATGATTTTATTGAAGATGCAGAGGCTCCATATTGTGTTCTTAATGAAGAGATAGGTAGTTATCCTGCAGGGACCAAAGCCTACAGTTATATGAGGTATTGCCGAAAGCCTTTGTCAAAAGAAGCTCAACTGGATGGCTTCCTTTCTATTTGGCTATGCTGATGGGTGGTGCCTGGCATCGCGTCTATAGATCGTATTCATCGCAACACCTTATGGCCAGCAGTGCATTTGGTTTTTGGAGCAAGATTAGGCCTACTCCCTGCCATGGTATGCAGTATACAAGCTGGCCTGAGGGCTATTACTGATGGGCTGCTGGCCGATACCACTCAGCGCAAAGGATATCCCAGAGTGGAATTACCATTCTTATATTTGATGGGATGGTTAATCCTTCATAACACCAGAGTGATGTTGTCACGCCCCAGTCCCAAAATACGTAGGACCAGGAATACGTAATACGCCCAGCCGTATGTATATGAATTCCAGTATATGGAAAACTATATACATACGTACGCTGTAAATGAATATGCAATCCATCAGTGGTAATATACTGTCATAACAAGTCACACACCATCTATATCTCATCCACAGCACAAAATACTCAGTGGGAGCAAAACTGACATATAACTGGATATCAAAGTGTATAGAGTCTATAGTCTGGTGGAAACAAATCCACTACAAAACGACTATACTAAAGTAGACACAAAAACCCCTAAAACAATGATCATAATCATAAAAACTCTGATGGTAGGAGCTCCTCAGTCTCGTAAGTAGTATCCGGTCCAGGTCCATACTCTTGTGGAAACTTCTGATCGTCCATATCTGGAAAGGGATCAGGTCCTCAGAGGGACATAACAAGATACATAGAAGCATGCCAATAATTACTGAAATATAAACATCCATCGGGTCGCCTAACCATCTAAATGAATGCAGTTTGAGGACACCTTTGAGTGTAAGAGAAAGTGTAGGCTAGTCATATGCTGACGTAATTCACCAATCGTGACAACTGGCTAGTATATGCCACATATGCCCCCCATCCCAGGGGCGCACGATAAATAAGATTAATAACTACATAAGAAAGTGGGTGTCCCGTACACTTATGAGTTGTCCTCCCTGTCCCAATGATCTATGCATGTTACCTCTACCACATGCTAATACCCTAAATAACTGCCAGGTCTACTAGCATACAAAGTTTCTATCAGTAGTCATTCTTAACGCACGGCCATGCGTACAGGAGGCCATCCCTGTCACGCCGTCCATGATCTGTATGAGACACACACCCGTGTAAACCACTGTGTCATGGTTAATGAACCTAATGATGCTTTTTAATACTGGGTGGTCTCATAATTAGGTCATAAATCTATAAAATATACATCTACATAGGCAGAATAAAATATGCATGTACCAATATGAAAGGTAAAATAACAGTATTATGGCAAGGTATACTTGCCAAGTAAAGTGCACGTCCAAAGTTGTTGCTGTGATCAGAGAAAGGAGTTATTGCTTTATAATTAATTATATATAGGAATAGGGGGCGGTAGAATTTACTTAATGGTTAAGAAAACTCTTGCTGTTGTTCTCTTCTTATTGGTTTAGGTGTGCGGCTGTAGATATTTTCTAAAGAGTGGTGGAATGAGAAACTTACACGTATAAAAGAACAAAGAAAAGCAAAGTTGAGTTTTTCTTCTGATACAAATATTTCTTTCTTAATGATTTGTGGTTAAATTCTACGCAGAGGGAAGAAAAGAAGAGTTTATGCTGGGTAAATAAGTGATGGTTTAGTTACTGCTTCTGCGGCAGTGGTTTATGCTGGGTAGTTTGCTATTGCTTTTGATATTTACGCACAGAGAAAATTTACGCGGTATGGTGAGGAGTTTGCTATTTGACTGTTTTACGTGCGGTGAACTGTTGATGTTAATTCCTTACTTTACGTACGGAATTAGTTTTGTGCGTAGAGAAAGGGATTTGGGCAGGTTGGGTTTTTATGCATGAAAGAGTTCTGTAGGGTTTTCGCTAAGTGAGGTTTACGCTGGGATGATTAATGGGTCGCAGTTTTAGTATAATAGGAATTATACTTTAATAAATAGTTTAAATAATTAATTAAATAATAACTAATACGGTTTTCAGGAATGGGGGTTTATATTCTACCCAACTTATAAAAATTTCATCCTCGAAATTAGAACTAAGCATGGTAGAAAGTCAAGAATGGTACAAGATATAAATTAATAAAGTAATTCATACCTTGGTCTAAAAATAGGTTCGGGAAACGTTCTCGCATGTCATCCTCGCGTTCCCAAGTATATTCTCCTGGCGAGCCATGTTTCCATGCCACGCGGACTAAGGAAATAGACTAGTTTCTCAATACCTTCTCTCGACGATCAAGGATTCCGACGGGTTGCTCTTGATATGTCAAGCTTGGTCCAACAGTGATCTCCGAGTGGTCAAGAATATGACTGCTATCTACCACAAATCGCCTGAGCTGTGATACATGGAATACATTATGCACTCCCTCAAGTGAAGGTGGTAGCGCAAGTCGATATGCCACTTCTCTCACTCTTTCTAGTACATCAAAGGGTCCAATATACCTTGGACTCAATTTGTCGCATCCTCCAAACCTGATGATGCCTCTGGTAGGTGATATCCTTAAGAAGACATGATCGCCCTCTTTAAATTCTAAGGGACGATGATGAAGGTCTGCCCATTGCTTCTGTCTATCTTGCGCTACTCGCAAGTGTCTTTGTATTTTCTTGACTGTCTCAATAGTATTGACTACTAACTCTGGTCCCAGAAGTTGACGTTCTCCTACGTCACTCCAACATATAGGAGATCTACATTTCCTTCCATACAATGCTTCAAATGGAGCCATCTGGATGCTTGCCTGATAACTATTATTGTAAGAAAATTCCACAAGATGTAGGTGGTCCTCCCATGATCCTCCAAAGTCTAACATACAGGCCCTCAACATATCTTCCAATGTCTGAATAGTGCGTTCTGACTGCACATCTGTTTGCGGGTGATAAGATGTACTGAATTTTAGACGAGTTCTAAGACTTTCTTGCATGCTCCTCCAGAAATGTGATGTAAAATACGAATCCCTGTCGGATACAATGCTGACTGGTACGCCATACAATCTCACGATCTGCCTCATGTATAAGTCAGCCAAAGCTTCTGTAGTTTGGCCAATTTTAAAAGGTAAGAAATGGGCTGACTTGGTGAGTCGGTCCACTATTACCCATACTGCATCTCTTCCACTTGGACTTTTGGGAAAACCCGTGACGAAGTCCATAGTGATATGTTCCCACTTCCACTTTGGAATCGGGAGTGGTTGCAATAAACATGCTGTCCTCTGGTGCTCTGCCTTTACTTGTTGACATACCAGGCATTTAGCTATAAAGCGAGCTATTTCTCTTTTTATTCTGTAATCACCCTAAAATTTTCAAATTTTTAAAATCAATTTTTGGGAATTTTTTACAATTTTTAGGAATTTACATAGGTCCTGTGGTGATTTTATAATTTTTAATTGCTAATAACTAATATTAAAATGTAATGAAAATATGATTTTATGATGTAAAATAGAAAACCAAACTTAGGGTAATTTTTCTGGATTTTATTGGACCTCAGACCTATTTTTAAATGCCTAAAAACTATTTAAGGTAATTAATTAATTAATTAATTGTTTTTATTTATTATTATTATTATTATTATTATTGTTTTTATTATTTTTTTATTATTTATTTTTGTTTTGGGCCCGGCCCGGCCCAGTGGGCCGAGCCCAGCAGCGCAGTCCAGCACCCTAGCGGGTCGGGCGGGTCGGCCACACCCGCACCCGAACCCGACCCTCGCACCCGACCCGGCTCCTCACCCGCACCCCACGACCAGTCCCCACTCACCCGCATTCTCCGCCGCCCGCCGCGAATTCCGGCCGCTACGACCGCCTCCCCCTCCGCTAGCCCCGCCCACGTCGCCCCCTCTCCCTCGCCCCTCTCCCCTATAAATTCCCCCTGTTCTCCTCTTCCGCCTCCCCATCTCCCTCAATCCCCCCCGCCGGAACCCTACTCCGACGACCCCGAGACCCGCCGCCCTCCGCGAGCAGCTCCGCTCGCCGTCCCCGACTTCAGCCGACCAGCCGCCGTGCCTCGCCTCCCAGATCCGCCCGCCTCCAGCCGTCGACCAACTCCCCAGAACCCCCCTGCCGGCACCGCCCTCACCCGAGCCCCGGCGATGCCTCGTCGACCGTCGGCCAGGCCCGCAGCTTCGGCGGCCCTCAGCCCTAGGCCGGACACGCTGCTGGACACGTGGACACGGCTGACACAGCGTCCAGGACACGGGACGCGTATCGGACACGGAAAACCCTAGTTTCGAAGGGCTTCGTTCAGGTACTCGTATCTTGCACCCTGTACCTCCGATTTCGATTCTGTAAATTGTGTTGCGAAGCCTGTATGACCCTCTCGGTGCCCGGACAAACTGCTCGGGGCATCGCGTCCTGTGGTGATCGCACATCGCGATCCAAAAACAGGAAAAACTAGACCCTGTTTTACCCCAAAACTGAGTACGCTCCGCCAAACGGGATGACTTGGTCGCGTACGATCTTCACAGATACGTGCGCATCGTCGATACGGATGTGTGAGATTTCGTGGAAGCTGATTCGGGTGTGCGTGCACACCGGAATCAGTACGTATCCGCGGACATCGCCCCGTATCCAACTTTTCTGCAATTTACCCTAACTTCGTGCACACACGTCGGATCGAGATGAAACTTGCGCCATCGGACTCGTAGCGATACGCTGGTCCTGTGGGTCAAGTTTGGTTCGATTCTGAGAACGTTGACGAAATCGCGTGTCATGGGTCCCACAGGCCCCGCTCGACGGGCGATTTTGTGATCGGCTCATCGAAATTCAAATCTGAAAGTTCCGTTGGGTTCGTATAAGCGTTCCTGACCTGTTGACACTAAGTTTGGTGAATTTGGAGACAGTTGACCTTGACACGTGCAAAGCGGGCCCACCGGTGGACCCCGTTTTGGCCCGAAATTACCGTTTTTGCCCTTGTCTCCAAATTGGACCCAAGGAGAGGCGTTCCTAGCTATTTGACACCTTCTGAGCGTGATGGTACTGTTTATTTCAGCTTTCGGAGACATCTCTAGAAATTTCCGAGAACAGGACCTAAGTGGAATCCAAACATCAGGCAAGTGCACCTTGCCAAACTTGCAGTCTTTATCTTCATATTTTCTGTAATAATACTTTGCTGGATGTCTTGTGTAAATTCATATAAACTTGTTTAAATTGCTTAGCCTAGGAAACGTATGACGTACCTAGTGTCCGATCCCAGTCGGGTGCCTACACCGTACGCGATGTTGGGTTCGTCATTTAGAGATGGATTTACGATACCCTTTACTTTTATACTTGACATATCAAGTACCCTACAACCCAGGACACTTGACACTATACATGGACAGAATCTTCTTGAGATATTCATGGTGATTCTGTATAGGATACAAGACTTGACAGAGATATTTTAGTTATAGACAGTTTGACTTGCTGCATTAGTTATAATCCCGCTGACATGGACATGAGACGTTATGGTCATGGTTTGCGTGATTACATTAGGTGGGGAGAGACACACAGGCTACAGGCTGTTTTATATATATATCTACTATTATTGTGAGGTTGTAGACTCTCCAGCAGAGCTAGACCCTTTACGTGTTATTACTGCTACCGGCTCCCTGACACAGAGCTTGTAGCGGTCTCAGCCTGAGTACTAGTGTTGCTCTCATTTGCATATCACATAGATGGTTACATAGTTTACCCTACTGTTTTATTTAATTTAATTGCACTTTATTTATTTGGCTTATTTTATTTTGTGCCTTGCTATGTCCACTGAGGACCTGGAATGGATGATGTCTCCAGGTTTAGCTGAGGAGCAGTATCCCGAGGTATACGGGACCGGAGCTGAAGTTATTGCTGGAGCAGAACTGAACCCTGAAGATGAGGTGACTGCCGAAGACTTCTCCTGAGTACCTGATCTCGTACTCAGTATTTACTTATGTTTATCTCTTTTGTTCCTGGCCTATTGAGCTAGTGTATTCAGACATAAGTCAGATTATTTCCCCGACTGACTTGTTGTTGCTACTTATTTCCATTTTATTATGCAGTTTATTTCTTTATCTTTATGGATGAGATCAGTGTGATTTGTTGTAGTAGACCTTCGTTACAGCTTAAGTATGCCCTGATGGCTCCATTAAATTGGGTTATCCATCGGTGCGTGCTGCTGGCCATTGTCACGTGACCAGTCCCTCGATATTTTGGGACTAAGACATGACATGGTTTTTGTGGTGGCCCATGCAGGTCGTAACTAAATTATTCGGTTTCAACTTAGGGACCGAGCAGGCCTGCAATAAGATAGGATAAGTTATAGGATCTCATCCATTGATTGAATCGTTTTTGGACTCTATGTCGAATTCAATTTAATTGCTTGAATTGCATCCTGATTTGATTCCTCTGTACGTTCTCATTGTTTCCTTTTTATGCAGAGTAATGGATCCCAGAAGTGGTGACGAGAATCCCTTGGGTACACCGCCTGAAGCTGTGGTTACCTGTGAAGCTGGAATGACGCCAGATACCAGAGGACAATCCTCTTAGAACAACCAAACTGGCCAGCCAAGTTCCAGGTTCAGGCGTGATGATATCCCGTCTCCACCCCAGTTCCCTCCTACGATGCCTGTCTTTTCTCCAGGGCAAGCAATGGACGGACAGCAAATGTTCCAGATGTTCTACGCCATGATGCAGACACAACAACAGATTCAACAGGAGGCCCAACGTCATGAGGCCGAGAACCTAAGGAACAGCATAGTCGCAGCATTGGAATATGCAAATCCATCAAATAGGCGACCAGCGACGGGATCCATCACAGATTTCCGTCAACTCAAACCCCGTACCTTCTCGGGTAAGGAAGGACCAACTGAAGTTCATGAATGGCTTACGAACACGCAGCATCAGTTGGAGGCCGCTGAACTTCCAAGGGACAAGTGGATGATTGCCGTCAGGATGCAACTGACGGACAACGCGCACCATTGGTGGCTGTCCGAAGAAAGAAGGCTCAAACATGATCAGGTCACCTGGGAGGAGTTCTCCAGATTCTTCCAAGATATGTACATCCCTGCTGTGGCTCGGTCAGAACTCCGAGACAGATTCAACCGCCTGATCCAGGGCAACATGACGGTGGAGGAATATAACGCTGAATTCATTCGCCTGAGCCACTTCGCCCCTTCTCTAATTCCTACCGAAGAAGAGAAGGCGGAGAAGTTCTTTGATGGACTCAGGTTCGAGCTTCAAAAGTTAATCGGATCGGTCGCGCCCACATCTTATTCTGACGTCCTAGCTGCAGCACGTCGGATGGAGCGCGTTACTCGGAGGGAATCAAGCCTGAAACGTCCATTCTCCTCAGCACCGTCCAAGTCATCACCAGGGGAATCTGCTAAACGGCCCCAGAAGAACCTGCCTCAGAAAGCAGCATCAAAGAACCTACCTACTTGTCATTACTGTGGCAAAGTAGGACATATTGAAAGAGAATGTAGACGCAAGCTGGGACTCTGTCGGGTTTGCGGATCCGGACAACACTTCTCAAAGGACTGCTCGGAACGTCGAGAGGGAGTTCCGAATCAACCAGCTCCACCTGCACCTAGGCCAGCTCTTCCAGCTGGGGGAGCAACTCAGACAGGGCCTGGAGGAGCCAGGCCACTACTACCACCTCAGGCAGCTTTGTTCCAGCAGGCTCGTCAGCAAAGGGGTCCCGCTCAGGGACGAGGTCAAGCATATGCACTAGCAGTCACTGAGGAAGCTACTGTAGGCGAAGTGATAGCAGGTACCATAGTAGTAGCTTCAATTCCTGCTGTAGCATTATTTGATTCTGGACCCTCACATTCATTTATTGCTGCTAGCTTCGTAGCCACACATAGAGTAGCTACCGCACCTCTCTCGAAGATGAAGAGAATTCTAACGGAAGGTGGAATTATCCCGGTTAGTGATATCTATAGATCATGTTCGGTAGTAGTCTGTGGCCGAGAGATGCGAGCCCAATTCCTGATCTTTTCTATGCCTGATTACGATATTGTACTTGGTATGGACTGGTTAAGTCAGTACCATGCGACACTGGATTACCGGCTTGGAAAAGTGATATTTAGACCCCCTAGCCATCCTGAGTTTAAATTTCTTCGAGGAGCTGTAGAACAAGGGGTCCAGCCAACTCTTAGGGTATTAAATGTAGAAGAGGATTCAGGTTACCCAAGAGTCATAACGGAATTTGTGGATGTATTTCCCGACGACCTTCCAGGTTTACCACCTGATCGGGAGATAGAATTCACAATAGACCTAACTCCAGGAGCCGAACCTATCACTTCATCGGTATATCGGCTAGCACCTAAGGAGTTAGTGGAGTTAAAAGCGCAAGTCGACGATCTTCTGGAGAAAGGATTTATCCGGCCCAGTGTTTTACCTTAGGGAGCACCTATACTTTTTGTACCCAAGAAGGATGAAACCATGCGATTGTGCATTGATTACAGAGCCCTTAATGCTGTCACTGTTAAGAACCGGTATCCCTTACCACGCATTGATGACTTGTTTGACCAATTGAGTGGTGCTAGGGTATTCTCAAAGATTGACCTTAGATCCGGTTATCACCAGATTAGGGTGAAGAAGGAAGATATCCCAAAGACGGCCTTCAGGACTAAATATGGACATTATGAGTTCCTAGTAATGCCGTTTGGTTTAACCAACGTACCTGCTGTATTTATGAGTTTGATGAACGGAGTCTTCCATCAGTACTTGGATAAGTTCGTAGTGGTATTCATTGATGATATCCTAGTCTACTCCAAGGACCACGAAGAGCACGAGGAACACCTCAGAATTGTGCTAGAAACTTTGAGAAGGGAGAAGCTATATGCCAAACTCAGCAAATGTGAGTTCTGTATGGACAATGTGCCATTCTTAGGACATATTATCTCGGGTGAAGGACTGTCTGTGGACCCAGAGAAGGTCACTGCAATAGAAACTTGGCCTACCCCTACCTCTGTTGCAGAAGTGAAAAGTTTTTTTGGACTTGCTGGGTATTACCGACGGTTCGTAGAAAATTTTTCAAGGATCGCAGAGCCGATGACTAAGCTGACACAGAAGGATCAGGAGTTCATATGGACGGAAGAATGCCAGAATGCCTTTGAAGAATTGAAAAGGCGTCTAACAACAGCACCAGTCTTTGACTCTTTCCTCAGGGTCAGGAGGTTTTGTTGTGTATAGTGATGCGTCCGGTAGTGGACTAGTTTGTGTCTTGATGCAACATGGCAAGGTTATCGCTTATGCATCGAGGCAGCTGAAGGTCCACGAGAAGAACTACCCAACGCACGACCTGGAGCTAACTGCAGTGATTTTTGCATTAAAGATCTGGAGGCATTATCTGTATGGAGAGAAGGTTGAAATATTCACTGATCATAAGAGCTTGAAGTATGTTTATACTCAGAAGGAGCTCAACATGAGGCAAAGGCGTTGGCTTGAGTTGATGGTGGACTTTGACATAGATCTGCAGTACCACCCTGGGAAAGCAAATGTTGTAGCCGACGCCCTCAACAGAAAACCCACTGATTATTTCTTAATGGAGCAGCCTCAGCTATTACAAGACTTGCAAGATCTTCAGATAGAGGTTGTTCTACCTGGACAAAATGGTTTGCTGGCTAACCTCGAAGTTAAGTCATCGCTGGTGGAGAGAATCAAAGAAGCTTTGCCTAATGATGCCAGATTCCGAAGGCTGAAAGAGAGAACAGAAGCAGGCATACAGACGGTACTTCGCATCCACGAGGATGGGACATTAAGGTGCGGAAATCGCCTATATGTTCCAAATAGAGAATTAAGGCAGGAGTTGATGACTGAAGCACATAGCTCCATATACTCTGTTCATCCAGGAGGAACCAAGATGTACCGGGAGTTAAGACAATATTACTGGTGGCATGGAATAAAAAGGAAGATTGCCTGATTTGTGGCAAAATATTTAGTGTGCCAGCAGGTGAAGGCCGAGCACCAAAGGACTGCATGTATGTTGCAGCCACTTCCCATACCTGAATGAAAGTGGAAGCATATTACCATGGACTTTGTCATTGGATTTCCAAGAAGCCCTAGTGGAAAGGATGCGGTATGGGTCATCGTGGATCGGCTCACTAAGTCGGCTCACTTCTTGCCATTCAGAGTCGGACAATCCACGGAAGTACTAGCCGACATGTATATGCGACAGATCATAAAATTACATGGAGTGCCGGTTAGTATTGTATCAGATCGAGACTCGAGATTTACATCTCACTTCTGGCGAAGCATGCAAGAGAGTCTCGGCACCAGGCTCAAATTTCAGTACTGCCTATCATCCTCAGACAGATGGCCAATCAGAGCGCACAATTCAGATCTTAGAAGATATGCTGCAATCATGTATACTGGTGTAGAAGCATAAAAAAAATGCTTGGAAAATCTACACAGCGTCTTGATACAGAGCAGCATAGGCAGAGGCCTTCAGAGCCATCCAGCGTAAAACAGGGTTCTTCATCGCCTCCATGGCGTTAAACCCAGCCGCTCTCAAAACAGCGTTAAAGCGTACGAGGAACGCTTCGTATTCCCGGAAAGAAACTGTCCAGTCATGCAGTAAACCTGACCTCTGACTCCTGACAAAAAGTGCTGCACAGCTACCCAAACGACGGCTGGGAACGGAGGCAGACCCCTCAGGACGCGCTCCATAGTATGATGGCGGATCTCAGCATTTAATGTAGAGGATTTGGTTAAAATATCACCAAACCGGCGCTTACTAAAAAACCACCGGCATAAACCGCTCTTTCGCGTGCAAAGAGAATACGCTGCCTTGTTTTACACAGGCAAACATGGGCTGTTTTACGCTCCGCAGAAGACAAACCGCCTGCCACGTCAAAAGCTGCACTTCGTACAGGGCTCGAGGCACGTCTCTCCGCCAAAGCACACAGAGCGGTGACAGTGTCCCCTCAAGGCACGTCCCTCCGTCAAAACGCACAGAGCGGTGACAGTTTTCCCTCAAGGCACGTCTCCGCATTTAATGCACAGGATGATGGCAAATCTCTGCCAAAGATTTGATCTCCAAAAGCCGTAATTTCGGCTAAAGACGTCCACATCAGCACCCTGGCACGGTACGCAGCGGCTTCTACGCCCATTCAGGATCTGTGCTCCTACGGCTTCCGCGCCCCCTCAGTCTCTACGACTGCTCGGCTTACACGCCTACTCGGCTTCTATGCCTGTTCGGCTTCATTGCCTGCTCGGCTTCCACGCCCCCTCTGTCTCTACGACTGCTCGGCTTCCACGCCTACTCGGCTTCTATGCCTGTTCGGCTTCTATTACTGCTCGGCTTCCACGCCTACTCGGCTTCTATGCCTGTTCGGCTTCTATGCCTGCTCGGCTTCCATGCCCCCTCAGTCTCTACGACTACTCGGCTTCTATGTCTATTTGGCTTCTACGCCAAGGTGACAGACATTTGGCTTCTACGCCAACCTCTTCTACACAATGGATACCTACCTACGTGGCTTTTACGCCGTGATCTTAGTAGCAATTGTACGCGTTGTGTCCCCTTAGTTGGACCCGCATTACACGCTCATTCAAAAGATCATCTATACGTAGGCATTGGTTACTTTAACCATTGTGTAAAAGGGTGCTGTACTTTCCACTCCTCGGTTGTTACACCGATGGAGTGGTCACTGTCACCAAAACTCTATAAATAGAGACCCCTATCAATGGGGAACATGGTCAACAATTTGGAAGATTGAACCGGGTCAGAAAATTTGGCCAAGAATACCAATATCAGATCAAAGCTCGAAACTTTGAAAGAAGGATCGAACAAGGTCACCGAACCGGAGATCAAGAGGGAGAGACAGAGAGAGAGAGAAGAATACAGAGCTCAGGCAAGGAATAGAAAGCGACGACCTTCAGCATTGCACATCCACCCTCCTTTGCAACCTCCGAAGCTGCATCCTGTTTTCCACGACACTTCTTCAACATCGTGTAGTCCAAGGTCTAAAGTGATCGACCGCAGATCAGAAACCTATAGCAATTCATACCCAGATTAAATAAATTGTACTCCCGCATCCTCGTATAGGATCGAATTGTACAAGTTTGTTTGTAAACCAAAGGGCACGGGTCTCGTATAAACCCTGTCATTGAAATACACTTTCATTCTTTCGTTTAATACCACAAACAAGATGGCAACTCTGCTGGGGACATCTTTCTCTTCTGACGAGGAAGTAATTGCTCAACACGATGCGGTATCTGTAGGAACCGTGAAGAAGACACTGGTCGTTTATTTCGACCAGTCTGCCTACGAGGACATGCTTCAGGCTGGGGGTAGCTCTCACTCTCTCCGTCCAAGACAACAGGAAGCTACGCAAAGTGTGGATGCCCAAGACATCCTCCGCCGTTCCTGTGGACTCTCCGATCTCTCCGATCTCTCCGACCAATGAGGTGGTAGCATCGCTCCCTCCATGCCCCGCACGTAAAATTCAGTCTCCCGCTACGCGCGGTACAGACAAAACTTCTGGTAAAGCCTCAGCGCTAACCCAGGAGTATCCACTGTGCTATACGCATAAAAATCAGTCTCCCGCTACGCGCGGTACAGACAAAACTTCTGGTAAAGCCTCAGCGCTAACCCAGGAGTATCCACTGTGCTATACGCGTAGAAATCAGTCTCCGCTACGCGCGGTACAGACAAAACTTCGGGCAAAGCCTCAGCGCTGACCTAGAAGTATCCCCTGCGCTCCACGCATAGGAACCTGTCTTCCGCTACGCGCGGTACAGACAAAACTTCCGACGGTGCCTCAACGCCAAATAGGAAGAACAGATCACGCTCCACGCGCAGGACGACATCTGACCTCTACGGTGAACCAGATGAGCGCCATGATCTCCGCAAGAGGAAGCAAGCAGGCGAGTACTCAACTCCTCGGCCGTTACACCAGCGAAGAAGCTATCTGCCTATCCTCCGGATTACGCGGAAAGACGACGGTCGACTGAAAGCTTTACGCCTGTCTGAGCGAATCTCTAAATCATGCCTGGGTAAGTCCCACGGCGCAAAACAAGCTCAAATTGCTACTCCTGACCTACGCGAAGGCCTAATCCAGAAGCGTAAGGAGAGGGGACCTTTCAACATGTCTATTACGCCCCCTAGGGAACAATGTTGTAATAGTCATAAGATTGTGATTGACTGCTACTGTTCTAAAGCAAAACGATCGGTCTTCGACCGATTGAACTACTCTCAATCTTTCCCGAAAGAGGAGCACGCATATGCATCCGTGAACATGGCTTCACGCATACCTAGAAGAGGGTCGAGCTCAAAGCGTCTTCCCTCTGGACCTCCGAGCTAGAGAAAATTCGAAGACCTCCTCAGGAACGCTGAAGCTGGGGTATTCCAAAATACCCGTGCAAGGTCACAACAACCAGCTCCATACTCGTCTGATTCCGACGTTGGGGGTCGCCGATCTCCTAGATCATATGCCGAGAGTATAGAGTCGACTTCTGCAGTGACCTATACTTACCCTTCGACGACGCCACGAGAAATAGGAGCTTACGCCATCGAAGACGAACGCGAGGGAGCGTCGCCATCAGGAGACGCAGAATAATGCATCACTGACCTGGAGACGTCGCTGAAGCAAATGCAATCCGTAATGGAGAATATGCACCAGATGTTGCTAACTCAGCACGCAACCGCCATGGCTCAAGCATCGGTTCCGCCAACTCAGATACATGTGGGGGTGGACTTGCCACCACCCAGCCCAAGCCAAGAACCTGCTCTAGATCAAGAGTCAGCAGTTCCTCCGCTTCCAACGGAAAATCCGATGCAGGAAGTCTGGGAGTTGAAAGCCCAGTTCGATGCCTTGAAGCACAAAGATCAGCTCAAGAAACTGGGAATCAACCAGCCGTACCCAGCTACCTGGGAAAAGGTCCCTTTCCCTCCAAAATACAAACCTCAGGCAATGGCTCTGTTCGAGGGAAAAATATCACCGAGCCAATACATGAATTATTTCAGTATGATGACGGTGCTGCTACAAGGGAACGATGCCCTCCTCACTCGGGTGTTCAAAGGCTGCCTCTCATGAGTAGCCTATCAGTGGTACCGTAGCTTGGCAGATAACTGCATTACTTCCTTCGAGGATTTCAAAACTCTATTCTTCACACAATTTTATGAGGGAGGAATGGACATGTCTATGTCCTCTCTCATCGAAGTCAAGCAGAAGGAAAAGGAAGACGTTCGCATCTTCATCGAACGCTTTCGTCAGGCCACCTTACAGATGCCTCCAGGAGTTCCAGACTCAGCATTGGTGGACATTTGCAGGAAGAACCTCCTTCCCGTGGTCTCGATGTTCACAGGACCATATCAGTTCCATGATTGGCCCTCGTTCATCCTCTCGGCGGTAGCAGCCGAAGACAACAGTCGCAAGGCGCGCGACAATGGCATCATGATCTCCGCCTCTGACAGAAGCAAGAGGTCATCCCCTGGCAGCAACCATCATCGTGGTCCCAAAGGGAAGGAAGCACTAGCAATCAACACGGCCAAGCCAAAGATTGCGGCGACCGCCCAAGCGAAACCGGGGGCTCCGAGGCCCGTCGAAGTCTATTCTTTCGACGACGACGATATCCCAAGTATCTTCGAATGTCTCGTCAAAAGTGGCAAGATCACCCTCCCAGAACTAAGGCGGCCCTAGGAGGTCGGCAATACTGACGACCCAAAATACTGCATCTTCCACAGATACGTACACCACCCGACAAAGACGTGCTATGTACTGAAAAGGAAGATCCAGGGGTTGATCGATGCTAAGGCCATCACTCTACACAACACCGAGAAAACGGTCACGGCCAACATGATCTCTCTGCAGTTTGGCAATTTGCCTCCCCAAAAGGTCCCTGATGGTGTTATACCTATCTCCCGGGCAACGATGAACCTCGTTAACCTTCCCCCTGCTAGGGATCAAGGTTACAACCTGGTGCCCCTAACTATCCGGTGGGGCGAGATTATGTGGGTTCACCAAGATTTGGTGTCGGATCTCGAGGAAGAGACCAAGGCAAACAGGGCTACCCCCAAGAAGAATCCCAAATACAGATCATGCTACATGGTCACAACTTCTTCTACATCAGACGGAGACGAGGTACTTGTCGCAACCCATTCAGGGAGGGCCTACCTCGATAACGACGGAGCAAATCAGGAAGTTGTGCCGGCTGACGCTCCAGCTACCAAACCGTCAGAGCAAGATCCCGTCGTGCCAAGCATCAGCTCTGTGAAACCTACTCCGGCGAAAAAGGCAAAACAGAAAGAAGTACGCTTCGACAAACCTGTGAAAAACATTCCGAGCAAAGGTTTAGAGAAGCCGTACAAATTTGACATCCTGGCCCAACTGGCCAATACGCCAGCCAGGTTGTCCATCTTCGAGCTACTCAGGCTCTCCCCCGACGCTCGTCTAGCCCTGAGTGAAGCACTAATGCAGGCAGAAGTATACTTGACCCAGCTCAAGTACCCCGACGAGGAACCAGTGGCATGTCCTCAATGCCACAGTGTGATGGAGGTGGTCCCGAATATTACTTTCACTCAAGAAGACATGCTATTAAAACATAATAGACATGACAGGCCCCTCTATTACACCGGGTAAGTCGGTTCCATGGAGGTCGACCGGATTCACATAGATCCGGGATCGTCGATCAGCATCATCCCTCGCATTCTGTCGGGCCACTGAGAATTCCTACCAGCGAGCTGGCTTATACTACCACTACAATCGTGGGTTTCAACGCCGGAAGGAGTAAACCATTAGGGAAGATTCGCTTGAGAGTCCAGATCGGCAACCTTAGATCAGTGGCCACATGTTACGTCATCGATTCAGAGGTATCCTACAACATTTTGCTGGGAAGACCATGGATCCACGACCACAACATCGTTCCTTCAACCCTACATCAATGCCTTAAATATGTAGACACACAAGGAACCGTACAAACGGAGGTGGCTGACCTAAACCTGTTTAAAGGAGTAGAATCCTACTATTCCGATGCCGTGTTGTATTCCCATGACCACACGAAAGAAGTGCCAGGAGTGGCAAAGAAGGAATCCCACCAGGAGCCCGAAGAGCCCTCTGCCACACTACCACTGTCAATCAGAGTGAAAGGACGAACCGCTCGTCCAAAAGCCATAGAACCTACGGCTGTCCACCTGAGAAAGACCAAGTCGGAAGAAGGGGGTGATCCTCTAGTGATCACTTTGAACCGAAAGCCTCCACCCATAGTCATCAACCTTCGGCGCAACCAGCGGCCGACTGATATAAATGCCACCAGGAACGGAGTTCCAGATGATAATAAACATCCTCTTTTCCGGTACGTCGGTACTCAGATTCTGAAACATGAACCCACTCCACATGACGAGGTAGAACCAATGGCTCAAAAGTTCTTAGAAGCTATAAACTCCTACCGTCCGTATGTCTGGGAAGTAACGTCACCATCCGACGTCGTCACAGCATATGGGCCATATGAGGATTCTATCTTCATTGTCCCGCCTACCTGCAGCAGTCAGCATTCAATAATCTTTGGTCGCATGCGGAATCAACCGACTGTCCAGGAAGATCCTTTCGATGACCATACCGAGAAAGTGCAGGTTCGCCAATACAGCCTGCAAGCGCAAAGGATCATGCAAAACATGGGCTACGACTTGAAGCGGAAGCCAGGCCTCAACTACGGAAGAGGCAGACAGATGCTGCCGCACGGCGACCCCCGCTATCGACAAATTCGTCTCGAGTTGGGGTATGCCACCTCCCTCGCAACTTCCAAGCCAGATGAGGACCCCTTTCCACCTTCCCAGAGCAGCTCGTCGTCCTCCGACTCACCTGATGTTCTCAAACTAACACTATCAGTGAATATGGTGATGACAAGCCCCTCAGAAATCGAAGAACAGGATACGGAGACGTTCAAGAACGACCCCTGGGCTCAACAAATGGATACACAGTGGGAATTCTGCTTCGAGCAGAGAGAACCTCCCACCAAGGACGAAGTTATCCAAGTCAATGTTGGGGGTGAGCTCTCACCAAAGCCAATATTTGTCAGTAACAATCTTCCCCCAATCGAAAAGGAAGAGATCATACAATTGATAAAGGAATATGTCGACGTCTTTGCATGGAGTTATGAGGACATGCCAGACCTAGACCCGAAGGTAGCTACTCATAAGCTCAATATTTTGACCGATTCAAAGCCAGTGAAACAACACCAACGTCGGTTTCGCCCGAATATGATGGACGCCATCGAGGACGAAGTCAAGAAGTTGATAACCTGCGGTTTCATCCGGGAAGAACAATATCCCGACTGGGTCGCCAACGTTGTCCCAGTCATGAAGAAAAATGGAAAGGTATGTATCTGCATCGACTACCGAGATCTGAATGTGGCCTGCCCCAAAGATGAATTCCCCCTTCCCATCACGGACATCATGATCGACAACACCTGCGGCTTCGAGCATATATCTTTTATGGACGGGTTCTCGGGATACAATCAGATCAAGATGCATCTGGAAGACGAAAAGCACACTGCCTTCCGGACACCACTGGGGGTATATTGCTATACGGTCATGCCCTTCGGATTAAAGAACGCCGGGGCTATATACCAACGAGCTATGAGTAACATATTCCGTGAGCAGTTACGCAAGACAGTAGAATGTTATGTGGACGACATAGCTGTCAAAAGCCGCCTCAAAGGTGATCACGTTCGAGACCTGAGGGCGGTATTCGAGTTAATGTGCCAGCATCAACTCAAGATGAACCCTACGAAGTCCTTTCTGGGGGTATCCAGCGGCAAATTCTTGGGATTTGTCATTACCGCCAGAGGCATCAAAGTAGACCCTGACAAAGTCCAGGCGATCATAGCAATGCGACCACCCCGTAATTTGAGGGAACTCAGGGGGTTCCAAGGACGTCTGGCTTACATCCGGCGATTCATATCCAACCTCTCGGGGAGATGTCAGCCCTTCTCTCACCTCATAAAGAAAGGTGTGTCCTTCATATGGGACGAAACCTGCCAGCAAGCGTTTGGGGATATCAAGCGCTACCTAACCAGTCCACCAGTTCTGGTGCCTCCCGTCATGGGAAAACCCTTCTTGCTGTACGTTCGGGCAATGGATCATTCGCTAGGAGCTCTCCTTGCACAGAAGAAAGATGCGGGTCATGAACAGGCTATCTACTACCTCAGCAGGATGATGGTCGGGGCCGAACATCGGTACAACCCAGTGGAGAAGGAATGCTTGGCTCTGATGTTCGTTGTCCAGAGGACGCGACACTACGTCGCCGGCCAGACTATTCATATCATCTCCAGGATCAACCCTCTCCGGGTACTGATGAGCAAGCCAAGTGCCCTTAACTCCCGACTCACAACTTGGGCAATGCTACTGACGCCATATGACATGGTCTACGTTCCACAGAAGTCCATCAAAGGCCAAGCACTGGCCGACTTCCTAGCAGCTCATCCAATCCCGGAGACCTCCAAACTATACGAAGACATCCCCGATGAAGTTACGGAATGTAATTTTGCAAGAGAAAGTGACGTATGGTAACTATTCTTCGATGGCGCCTCCAGAGTCGGTCCTTAGGGAAACGTCATTTCAGGAGTAGGAGTCGTCCTAGTTACTCCAGATTAGCTCATCATCTATCGAGCATATTCTCTTAGCGAGCCCTGCTCCAACAATGTGGCAGAATACAACGTCCTGCTAATCGGGCTCCAAGTCGCTAAAGAGCTGGGGGTGGAATCCCTGGAAGCTTTCGGCGATTCTCTGCTCATCGTCAACCAAGTCAGGAGGATATACGAAGTCCGGAATCCAGACCTCATCCCCTATCACCAAGCAACTGTTGAGATAGCCATGACGTTCAAAGGGTTCTTCCTAGAGCACGTACCTCGATCTCAGAATCTGGAAGCTGATGCCCTGGCCAGCCTAGCTGCGGACTTAGCCACCCCTATAAGAAGGCATGATTCGGTAATCCTTCTTAACAGAGATTTATTCTGTATAAAGAATAGCTGTCACCAAGAACGCAGCTACGCTGTAAACACCGATCCTCCTACAAAAGATTGGACGAGTCCCTTCATAGATTTCGTGGCATATGGAATCTTGCCAGAGGACCCCAAAGAAGCAGTATCCGTCAAGAGACGATCGTTACGCTTCTACTTCGATGCATCTTCACAATACATGTATCGCCGGACCTACGACGGACTGCTGTTAAGATGTCTCGCTGGCGCCGAGGTACAGTAGATTATCCGTGAAGCTCACGACGGCGTATGCGGAGCGCATCAGCCCAGTCCTAAGCTGCAGGACCGTATCAGGAGAATGGGCTATTACTGGCCCACTATGATCACAGATGCGATCAGCTATGCAAAACGATGCAGGGCCTGCCAGGTCCATGCAGACTTCATACATCAACCGTCTGAATATCTACATCCTACGATTGTATCCTGGCCCTTCGAAGCCTGGGGTATGGATATCGTTGGGCCTATTCACCCGTCTTCCTTCAGAGGCTACCGGTTCATACTGGCCATCACAGATTACTTTTCCAAATTGGCCGAAGCAATCCCTCTGGCTGAAGTAAAGGCGTCTGACGTAATCAGTTTCATCAAGCACCATATCATTTATCGCTTTGGGATTCCCCGAAGGATAATCCACGATAATGGACCTCAGTTCATCAGCCAGGCGTTTCATCGGTTTTGTGATAATAACCGGATACACAATATTGCCTCTACGGCATATTATCCAGCTGCTAATGGTTTGGCGGAGGCCTTCAACAAAACCATTATCAAGCTCCTGAAGAAGTTCATTTCTTCAAACAAAAGAGACTGGAACGAGAAGCTGGGCGAATGTCTCTGGGTATACCGCACAACCGTACGGACACCAACAGGTTGTACCCCCTTTTTACTAGTCTACGGAAGCGAGGCGGTCCTTCCTATCGAAATCCAGATCCCGTCGCTCCGAATAGCCGTGACTAGTGAGCTGACTCGAGAAAAGAATGACCTGTTGAGGCTCCAAGAGCTGGAAGGATTAGACGAGAAACGCCTCCAAGCTCAGCAGCGCATCGCGCTCTACCAAGCACGCATTTTCAAAGCTTTCAATCATAAAGTAAAGGAAAGAGTGTTCAAAGTCGGCAAGCTAGTTCTAGCCGTGAGAAGACCGATGATTCTAACTCACAGAAGTAAAGGCAAATTCCAGCCCAAATGGGAAGGCCCTTATGTGATCGAGACAACGTTTTCAAATGGCGCCTACAGGATAGCCCAGCCCAACGAAGATCTGTTAATGGCTCCTATCAACGGCAAATTCCTGAAAAGATACTATGCCTAATCTCTCATGCTCAAAGAGGAAAATAGCAAAGACCTCGATTCTGACAAAACTACTTCCAAAAAACATAATTAGTTGGGTTACACTCTATCATGTCCGTATGACCCTTGAATAGATATGTCCCGCTAAGAAGTTTATCGAGAGTTTATCACGTCCATACTACCTCTAATATCACTCTCACCTAACCTGTCATTTATATTCCGAAATGATGGGTCCACAACAGTCAGAAAAGAGTCGCTATTATTCATTCCCGAAGAAGGCAGAATTACATAGGAAGGGGTACATCAAGATGGCGGAGTAATCAGGCCATGAATCTGCCGCTCCAGTGCAGCTATCCTCTCATTCCTAAGGGCCAAAGCATCAGCGCGAGCCTGCTCCAGCCGTGCCTCCGGAGTATGCGTAAGGGTCAGATTAGCCCTTGCCCGAAGACAGCCCGTATGGGCAGCTTCCGCACGATCCAGGTCCCGTCGTACTTCGCTCAGTCGACCAGTCGCTACCTCCAATCCTGTCAACGACTGAGAAGCCCACTCCTCTGCCCGAGCAAGTTTTTCCCGCAGCTTGGAGACCCTCGCCATATTCCCTTCATGCTCGGATCGACACTGCATTTCAACGGCAAGGGCTTCTTCCACAACGGCTCTTCTCCTATCCATCTCCAGCTTATGCGTCTGGATAGAGTTGTCTAGGCTTTCAAGCTTTGTAGCAAACCGCTCAGACATGAGGTCGTACTGAGCCTGGACATCAGCATCAAGGCTGCCCTCAGTCCGCTGCAAGTATTCGTTAATGGGTTGCTCTAAACCATTAACCACCGCCTCCAGAGCGTCAGCCACTCCAGGATTGCCAAGCCCCCTAACAACCTCGATCGAAAGCTGAGAAGTCTTCTTCAGGAGCTCGAAGTCAAGGTTCTTCGCCAACACCATCGGTATCATCGTTTTTTAAGCCAGTGTAGACGAGGCTGGAATGCTGCTCGATCAACGTGACTAAACCCGACTGAGCGCCCGGAGCGGCCATAATTACAGACGAGGTAGCCACCGTCGCCTCAACAAGTGGCACGCCCGAAGAAGGTGCGATGGCAAAAATCGAAGTCATCGGCATACTCGCAACAGGCGAGGTCACGATGACAGGTTCATCCTCCCCTTGAGACGACGAAACCTCCCCGGGCGAGCTAGCCCCCGAAGACACTCCTGCCTCAAAATCCGGCGCCTCCACTTCATCGCTAGGAGCCAGAACAAAGCCGGAAGGCGCTTCAACGCCATGCTCCCCGTGGACGTCATCTCCTGAAAAAAAGGATAAGAAAGCAAAATGTCAAACACAGTGGTAATCCTCCTAGGAGAAGATATCGAAACAATATTTACCCGGAACCAATGGCATATACGACGCATCTGCAGCAGATGTAGCTAAGCCGCGCCTTAATGACGCGATACGAACTGTCATACCTGGAGAAGGAGGTGGGCCGACCGACATTGCCAAGAGGTCGGTCAAGCCTTCCCCGAGACGCGGTCGAGGTTCATCAGCCGGAGTCTCGCTAGGCGCACTCGCTAACGCAGGAGTAACTCCGCCCGCTACTGACCTCAGGGAAGATTCTTCCATCTGTTGGGGCCACGCAGGCAATCCTGCTCCGCTGCTTGGAGCAGCCGCAGCAATAGCAGCCTCTAGCGAGGACTCTCTGGCGCCGCCAGCCAGAACTATAGAAGGTCCCCCTCTGAAAGGGGAGGAACCTCCGGCCAAAGAATCATCCCTGATACAGGGAGATGCAGGCTCATTCCCGGGAACCTCAACACCAGGAATACGGAGAGGACGAGCAACCGTCTCCCTCCTTCTCTTACGAAGGGAAGCTTCCTTCGGAGCAGAAGCCCGCCGCTTCCCGGAAGAGACTACCAGGGCCCTCGCCGGCAGAGGCACTACACACCTCGGCAACGACACCAGAGGCTCATCCGGAGTACCAGATTCCTTTCCCTCATCAGAAGAAACCGAGAGGACTTCGACCCTTCCCCCAGGCTTGGCAGAAGGCACCCTGAAGCTCCCACGCCTGTCGAAATTGCGATGGAAAGTGTTAACCGCCACATAAAACTGGGCGTAGGAGTGAAGGATGTGCAGCTCCGTGGAGGTTGTAACGACCGGCACGATAAAAATTGCCCCCGTACAACCCATGATAAAATATCGCCACCCTCTAGCTCCATCAATGAGTCCACCCCTGGACCTGAAGCTGGTGACGGCGTTGCCCACATGCAACTGGTCGTACCCGAACTGCCTGGCAAACCGACTAGGCAGGTAGGGCTCGAAGAAGCAATGATCTTCGCTCCTATACAGCAGATGGGAAGGTCTAATACAGACCAACCAATTAAATGCCTTCGGAGAAAGAACGATCTTCCCTTGACCTGAATCCTCGAGCCACAACCCTGACTGGTTGCGATGCACAGGAGGGGGAGTATAAAGGATCTTCCAGCCATGGCTGAGGTTCAAAACCAGCCGATAGTCTAAAACTATATTCATATTCCAGGAGGAATCCCTGTAATTCAATAGGAATATACCCCCTGAGCTACTACCGGTACCGGGTGACATAACCCGGAAATTGTGGAGAATTAACCATCCCATCAAGTACAAGTATGGTAATTCTACCCTGGCGAAGCTCTCCCGCCGAGCTTCATCAACGAGCAACCCATCTGTCATGGCCCTCAGGCCAGCCTGTATACGGCACACCATGGCAGGAAGCAAGCCCAGTCTTGGCCCAAACACCAGGCGCACTGCCGGCCACAGGATGTTGCGGTGAATGCGGTCCGCGGACGCGGTGCCCGGCACCACTACTTGACGCAGCCATATGGTGAGGAAACCAACCAGCTGGGCCTCCTTAGACAAAGGCCTGCGGCAATGCCTCAAGTAACTACAGGCTTTAGTGCCTTCCGGGTACTTTCCTACCCCCTCCACAAGAATCTGATCCGGAGCTTCAGCCTCCTCCATAAGAGTCTCCACAACCTGGGCACTGAGGACGCCCAAGCAGTTCACGGGCTCTTTCTTGCCACCCGAGGCTTTCTCTGACCTGGCAGCCCTGGCTCGGTGGAAGAAGAGGTAAGACATCCACTTGGTGGTGTGAGCCAAATCAGAAGGCTCGTTATAAAAAGCGGTGCACGCGAAGTACTGACACATCAGCTCCTGATATACTTCCGCCACCCGAGGGTCCAAATCCCCCAACTCCCGGTTGGTAGGAACGTACTTTTCATATGGGGTATCCCCCATCGGCTGTCTCGAGACAACTGCCATCTCATGAAGGGCCAACCCCAACTCTTCTAGTGGAGTGGCGAAGGTCCCGGTGAGCGGAATGTACCGCTCCATCAGTGCCAGGAACAAATTAGGGTTCGGAGGCAGCCCGACGCTCGTCGCACTCACAGCGGCATATAGTCCGATGCCCTCCAACTCTCTCTGGAAGTGCTTTAAGGCCCAGTCAACTAGGCATCTCCATCGGGAGTTTGTTGGGGCAATCCACCCATTGCACCGAGGATTCTCCTTGGGATATACCCCACCTCGACCCATGAAGTCATTGCAGAAGGTCGGCAATTGGACCGGCTGGATCACCGAGCTATCTTCACTTGGAACACTGCCCGGGTACAGTCCTCGGAACAGCGTCACAACGCCAGAAGGGCGACTAACAAATGACCCCTGGTCAGCGCCTTTCAGATGAAAGATCTTCCCCGGCTTCCCGTGAAGATCAGGAGTCAGCTTCCAAGACATCTTCCTGGGATGCGTCGCATGGGAGAAAGCCGAGATGGGATAATCCCTCGGCATCGTCGGCAGGTACAAGACCAAATCCCCGGCAGGGAAAACCCAAGGCTCCCTCTTGGGCTTCGTCTGGGACTGTTTATCAATCATGTCCCCAAAGAGGAAAGCCGGCTTTATGTACCGCTCCCCATCTACACGTACCAAGGGTTCACCGTTGATCATACTCAACAGCATTCGCTCACCCTGGGCCGATATCAGGAGCTCCCTTCCCTCAGGATACTGGAGTCCAGAGATGGGAAATGCCACGTGGGACAGATCCTCCAGATAGTTCGAGTGAAGCATTCCCACAGCGTAGCCCATCACCTCAGCCAATGGGGACTCACCCAGATCAACTGCAAGATAATGCAAAGAAGATAGGTCATTACAAGTCTGGCACAAACACATGGACCAAGGAAACGACAGTTTGTGCTTTACGCCAAGATTGTACAAATTTGGTCACCTTACGCCGGAAGTCTCCTCCACAAACATAAAATTCAAATTTTACGAAATACGCCAATTTTCGGTGGCCCGAGCTATTTACGCCCAGAGCTACGAAAATACGGAGTCTTTACGCTGACACATTAGAAATGTGGGCGTAAAAGAGGAAAATGCCTCCGTGCGTCATCTTCCTCAAAAGAGGCTATCAGCATAGAAGACGACCTAGCGCAGTCACGTTCAACGTGTGCGAAGGATTTTTCGTCGTTTGTGTCATCCTAAAAAGTTCTATCTCTAAAGCCGGGAGCGCTAGTCGTCGGCGGGATGCTCCCCTCAGAGGAAAGTTCACCTTGCCCGACTGGAGATTCCCTCGCCGGGACAGAGGAATGAGAAGAAGAACCTATGCTCTTTCCCTTAGCGGAGGGGGTTTATTTCGACGCTATTTCTGAAGACTCGAAGTGCTCGGAGAAGGAACGAAGAAAAATTCGAACAGTCGAAAGCTCTCTCTCGCAGAAGACAGATAAAAAATTTTTTCTTTCCAGAAGCTGGGGATATATATACAGTCCGGGTCAACTCCTCGAATCCTCGGACGAACCCCTCGAGACCCTAACCAAATCTCGCAATTAATAGTTGATCATGATTGGATGCTACGTCAGCCCACTACCCTTGGAAGACGGACAGTCAGCGAATTCGAAAGGTTTTTTCGTGCAAGACGGTTCAGCGGGTTCTACGCTAAATAAGCTTTCTATGCTCGATAGCAACGGATCTACAGTTTTACGCTCGCAAGCTACAAGTCTATGGTTTTACGCCCGAATGCCTTTGTACTCGGTAGCTTTTATGCTCGAGAGGCCACAAACCCACGACTTTACGCTCAGCAGATACCAAATCGACGATCTCACGCTCGGTGGCGCTCAGTTTACGCTCAGCAGCAACAGATCCGCAAACCTCACGCTCGAAGAAATTTTCTTTTCAGGAGCTACAAATCAAACAGTTCTATGCTAAAGGAGCTTTTCAACGCTCGACAGCTACGAATCTAATGGCTTTACGTTCGACAGCTACAAGTCTATGGTTTTTCTTGCCCGGATGCCTTTGTGCTCGGTAGCATTCTATGCTCGGAAGACAACAAACCTACGACTTCACGCTCAGGAACCACAGGTCTATGATTTCACGCTCGATGGTGTTCTACGCTCACAGGCTACAGATCTACAGTCCTACGCTAAAAGAAGCTTTTCTACGCTCGACAGCTATGAATCTAACGGCTTTACGTTCGACAGCTACAAGTCTATGGTTTTTCTTGCCCGGATGCCTTTGTGCTCGGTAGCATTCTATGCTCGAGAGGCAACAAACCTACGACTTCACGCTCAGGAACCACAAGTCTACGATTTTACGCTCGATGGTGTTTTACGCTCAAGAGGCTACAGACATGATTTCCCGCTCCACGACTTTCCGCATATCCAAACAGTCCCCAAGGCGGTCAAGTGCAAAGAGTTCACACAGAAGATACTCGTTCTTGACCCAAAGTATCCCCAAGTACCCGAAGTATGCAGAGTTCAAACATTGAGAAATTACTCCTCTCGGGTCCAGAAAACTGGAGGTTCATCCAGATTCCAGTCTGAACATCTCATCTATCAAAGTGGCAACTCAGTTTACAGCCAAAAACCTCGACCCTATTCCAAGGGAGTTTCGAGAGATCATTCTTGAAGACGAATTCTGAACAAAATGAAATTTCGCTCATCAGAGAGGCAACAGTTCAGAAATTCTACACAGTCCTAGCAACAGGACAGTTCTAAATGTTCAAAGTGCTCAGCAGCGTTCTATGGACTATCCGCTATACATAAAGGACAGGGCCTAATACTCTTTCTATCAGAGTCAGCATAATGATTCAGACGTGTCGAAGCTGCACATATTCAGACTTCACAAGCAACGTATGGCAAGACGATCATATGGAGAAGAAGACAATTTTATTAAAGATTAAAATCATGATTACATATGAGGAAAATCCAATCTACAAGGGTTTTTCTCTATTTCTCATGATTACATCTGAGGGAAACTTCGTCTACAAAGGAGATACACCCTTGTCGTCTGAAGATCGCCCAGAAGCTGTTCTGGCACGCTCTCGCTGGGCCTCAATTCTTCATCCATCTTCTTCGGCAGTCAGTCGATTTACCGGAAACTGACTGACATATTGGTCAAACGGTGGGAGGATACAGAACTGGGCCTGCATAGATTTTGCAGATCCCATGCTCCGTGCGCCGCTCAAGCCAGGGAGAGGATGAGTCTTTTTGACTCTCGTCCACGGGGGCCTCAGGAAGAAATAAACAGTCTACAAACTGTGGGATCCAATACGACCCTTCCTCTCTCCTGGGGCAACGCCATACAAAGTTGCTGATTATCCCGAGCAAGGGAGGCTAAGATGTCCTTCCATGATCCATCGTTACAGTGGACACTTGCTCGAAGACGCCGTCTTTTATGGCTCCCTACATGCTGGAAGAACATGATCTCCTTCTTCCTCAGATCGATCAGACGAACTCCGGCGATCATCTCTGCATGACAATAGGAATGTGGTGAAGACAGGTTCACCCCCACCCCAGCCTTTTATAGGCAAAAGAGATCACAGCGGTCCCCAATAAATCTGCCATAAAGTCAGCATCGACCGTTTTAATGCTCCATTCAGAAATGTTTTGAGTTACGAGGGACCGTTCATGCTTCATTCAAAGCGTTTCAAATTTCGAGGAATTTAAAAGCTTTGAAGGGGGTCTTATAGAAGCATGGAAAAAATGCTTGGAAGATCTACGCAGCGTCTTGATACAGAGCAGCATAGGCAGAGGCCTTCAGAGCCATCCAGCGTAAAACAGGGTTCTTCATCGCCTCCATGGCGTAAAACCCAGCCGCTCTCAAAGCAGCGTTAAAGCGTACGAGGAACGCTTCGTATTCCCGGAAAGAAACTGTCCAGTCACGCAGTAAACCTGACCTCTGACTCCTGATAAAAAGTGCTGCACAGCTACCCAAACGACGGCTGGGAACGGAGGCAGACCCCTCAGGACGCGCTCCATAGTATGATGGCGGATCTCAGCATTTAATGCAGAGGATTTGGTTAAAATATCACCAAATCGGCGCTTACTAAAAAACCACCGGCATAAACCGCTCTTTCGCGTGCAAAGAGAACACGCTGCCTTGTTTTACACAGGCAAACATGGGCTGTTTTACGCTCCGCAGAAGACAAACCGCCTGCCACGTCAAAAGCTGCGCTTCGTACAGGGCTCGAGGCACGTCTCTCCTCCAAAGCACACAGAGCGGTGACAGTATTCCCTCAAGGCACGTCCCTCTGTCAAAACGCACAGAGCGGCGACAGTTTTCCCTCAAGGCACGTCCCCGTATTTAATGCACAGGATGATGGCAAATCTCTGCCAAAGATTTGATCTCCAAAAGCCGTAATTCCGGCTAAAGACGTCCACATCAGCACCCTGGCACGGTACGCAGCGGGTTCTATGCCCATTCAGGATCTGTGCTCCTACGGCTTCCGCGCCCCCTCAGTCTCTACGACTGCTCGGCTTCCACGCCTACTCGGCTTCTATGCCTGTTCGGCTTCTATGTCTGCTTGGCTTCCACGCCCCCTCAGTCTCTACGACTGCTCGGCTTCCATGCCTACTCGGCTTCTATGCCTGTTCGGCTTCTATGCCTGCTCGGCTTCCACGCCTACTCGACTTCTATGCCTGTTCGGCTTCTATGCCTGCTCGGCTTCCACGCCCCCTCAGTCTCTACGACTACTCGGCTTCTATGCCTATTTGGCTTCTACGCCAAGGTGACAGACATTTGGCTTCTACGCCAACCTCTTCTACACAATGGATACCTACCTACGTGGCTTTTACGCCGTGATCTTAGTAGCAATTGTACGCGTTATGTCCCCTTAGTTGGACCCGCGTCACACGCTCATTCAAAAGATCATCTATACGTAGGCATTGGTTACTTTAACCGTTGTGTAAAAGGGTGCTGTACTTTCCACTCCTCGGTTGTTACACCGATGGAGTGGTCACTGCCACCAAAACTCTATAAATAGAGACCCCTATCAATGGGGAACAAGGTCGACAATTTGGAAGATCGAACCGGGTCGAAAAATTTGGCCAAGAATACCAATATCAGATCAAAGCTTGAAACTTTGAAAGAAGGATCGAACAAGGTCACCGAACCGGAGATCAAGAGGGAGAGACAGAGAGAGAGAGAAGAATACAGAGCTCAGGCAAGGAATAGGGAGCGACGACCTTCAGCATCGCGCATCTACCCTCCTTCGTAACCTCCGAAGCTGCATCCTGTCTTCCACGGCACTTCTTCAATATTGTGTAGTCCAAGGGCTAAAGTGATCGACCGCAGATCAGACACCTATAGTAATTCATACCCAGATTAAATAAATTGTACTCCCGTATCCTCGTATAGGATCGAATTGTACAAGTTTGTTTGTAAACCAAAGGGCACGGGTCTCGTATAAACCCTGTCATTGAAATACACTTTTATTCTTTCGTTTAATACCACAAACAACTGGACTTCGGAGGATCTTGGAATGATCATCTGCACTTAGTGGAGTTCTCCTACAACAACAGCTATCAGGCAAGCATTCAGATGGCACCTTTTGAGGCATTGTACGGAAGGAAGTGCAGATCGCCGATATGCTGGAGTGACGTTGGCGAACGTTAATTACTGGGTCCAGAGTTGGTAACGGAGACAGTAGAGAAAGTAAGGCAGATTCAGAATCATCTCCGTGCAGCCCAGGATAGACAAAAGCATTGGGCCGATGCGCACAGATGTCCCCTGGAGTTCAAGGAAGGAGCATGTATTTTTGAGGATCTCGTCCACTAGAGGTACTATCAGATTTGGCAGCAGAGGCAAGTTAAGCCCAAGGTATATTGGGCTATTTGATATCTTGGAGCGCATTGGTGAGGTGGCTTATCGTCTTGTATTACCTCCATACTTAGAGGGAGTGCATGATGTATTCCACGTCTCACAGCTGAGGCGATACGTGACTGACCCAAGTCACATAGTTGATCATTCTGAGATTTCGGTGGGCCCCAGCCTGAGATATAAGGAACAACCAGTGGGTATACTCGACACCAGTAAGAAGACACTGCGAGGACAGACAATCAGACTGGTTCGGGTAGCTTGGAAACAGCACTCTCCTGACGAATCGACCTGGGAACGAGAAGATGTTATGCGCCAGCGATATCCACACTTATTTGCAGATGCAGGTAAAATCTAAGCATTCTTTAATTTTGTAAATTCGTGTCTTTGTAGTTTACCCTTCGATTGCGAGGACGCAATCCTCTTAAGGGGGGTAGATTGTAATCACCCTAAAATTTTTAGATTTTTAAAATCAATTTTTGGGAATTTTTTGCAATTTTTCAGGAATTTACATAGGTCCTGTGGTGATTTTATAATTTTTAATTGCTAATAACTAATATTAAAATGTAATGAAAATATGATTTTATGGTGTAAAATAGAAAACCGAACTTAGGATAATTTTTCTGGATTTTATTGGGCCTCAGACCTATTTTTAAATACCTAAAAACTATTTAAGGTAATTAATTATTTAATTAATTGTTTTTATTTATTATTATTATTATTATTATTATTATTATTATTATTATTGTTTTTATTATTTTTTTTTTATTATTTATTTTTGTTTTGGGCCCGGGCAGGCCCAGTGGGCCGAGCCCAACAGCCCAGCCCAGCACCCTAGCGGGTCGGGCGGGTCGGCCACACCCGCACCCGAACCCGACCCTCGCACCCGACCCGGCTTCTCACCCGCACCCCACGACCAGCCCCCACTCGCCCGCGTTCTCCGCCGCCCGTCGGGAATTCCGGCCGCCACGACCGCCTCCTCCTCCGCTAGCCCCGCCCACGTCGCCCCCTCTCCCTCGCCCCTCTCCCCTATAAATTCCCCCTGTTCTCCTCTTCCGTCTCCCCATCTCCCTCAACCCCCCCCCCGCCGAAACCCTACTCCGACGACCCCGAGACCCGCCGCCCTCCGCGAGCAGCTTCGGTCGCAGTCCCAGACTTCAGCCGACCACCCGCCGTGCCTCGCCTCCCAGATCCGCCCGCCTCCAGCCGTCGACCAACTCCCCAGAACCCCCCTGCCGGCACCGCCCTCACCCGAGCCCCGGTGATGCCTCGCCGATCGTCGGCCAAGCCCGCAGCTTCGGCGGCCCTCAGCCCTAGGCCGGACACGCTGCTGGACACGTGGACACGGCTGACACAGCGTCCAGGACACGGGACGCATATCGGACACGAAAAACCCTAGTTTCGAAGGGCTTCGTTCAGGTACTCGTATCTTGCACCCTGTACCTCCGATTTCAATTCTGTAAATTGCGTTGCGAAGCCTGTATGACCCTCTCGGTGTCCGAACAAACCGCTTGGGGCATCGCGTCCTGTGGTGATCGTACACCGCGATCCAAAAACAGGAAAAACCAGACCTTGTTTTACCCCGGAACTGAGTATGCTCCGCCAAACGGGACGACTTGGTTACGTGCGGTCTTTACAGATATGTGCGCATCATCGATACGGACGTGTGGGATTTTGCGGAAGCTGATTTGGGTGTGCGTGCACACCGAAATCAGTGCGTATCCGCGGACATCGCCCCGTATTCGACTTTTGTACAATTTACCCTAACTTCGTGCACACACGTCAGATCGAGACAAAACTTGTGCCATCGGAATCGTAGCGATACGCTGGTCCTGTGGGTCAAGTTTGGTTTGATTCTGAGAACGTTGACGAAATCGCGTGTCGTGGGCCCCACAAGCCCCGCTCGATGGGCGATTTTGTGATCGGCTCATCGGAATTCAAATCTGAAAGTTTTGTTGGGTTCGTATCAGCGTTCCTGACCTGTTGACACTAAGTTTGGTGAATTTGGAGACAGTTGACCCTGACACGTTTTTCGGTGCAAAGCGGGCCCACCGGTGGACCCCATTTTGGCCCGAAATTACCGTTTTTGCCCTTGTCTCCAAATTGGACCAGGGACAGGCGTTCCTAGCTATTTGACACCTTCTGAGATTGATGGTGCTGTTTATTTCAGCTTTCGGATACATCTCTGGAAATTTCCGATAACAGGACCTAAGTGGAATCCAAACATCAGGCAAGTGCACCTTGCCAAACTTGCAGTCTTTATCTTCATATTTCCTGTAATAATACTTTGTTGGATGTCTTGTGTAAATTCATATAAACTTGTTTAAACTGCTTAACCTAGGAAACGTATGACGTACCTAGTGTCCGATCTCAGTCGGGTGCCAACACCGTACGCGATGTTGGGTTCGTCATTTAGAGATGGATTTACGATACCTTTTACTTTTGTACTTGACATATCAAGTACCCTACAACCCAGGACACTTGACACTATACATGGACAGAATCTTCTTAAGATATTCATGGTAATTCTGTATAGGATACAGGACTTGACAGAGATATTTTAGTTATAGACAGTTTGACTTGTTGCATTAGTTATAATCCCGCTGACATGGACATGAGACGTTATGGTCATGGTTTGCATGATTACATTGGGTGGGGAGAGACACACAGGCTACAGGCTATTCTATATATATATATCTACTATTATTGTGAGGTTGTAGACTCTCCAGCAGAGCTAGACCCTTTACGTGTTATTACTGCTACCGGCTCCCCGACACAGATCTTGTAGCGGTCTCAGCCTGAGTACTAGTGTTGCTCTCATTTGCATATCACATAGATGGTTACATAGTTTATCCTGCTGTTTCATTTAATTTAATTGCATTGCATTTATTTGGCTTGTTTTATTTTGTGCCTTGCTATGTCCACTGAGGACCTGGAATGGATGATGTCCCCAGGTTTAGCTGAGGAGCAGTATCCCGAGGTATACGGGACCGGAGCTGAAGCTATTGCTGGAGCAGAACTAAACCCTGAAGACGAGGTGACTGCCAAAGACTTCTCCTGAGTACCTGATCCCGTACTCAGTATTTACTTATGTTTATCTCTTTTGTTCCTGGCCTATTGAGCCAGTGTATTCAGACATAAGTCGGATTGTTTCCCCGACTGACTTGTTGTTGCTACTTATTTCCATTTCATTATGCAGTTTATTTCTTTATCTTTATGGATGAGATCAGTGTGATTTATTGTAGTAGACCTTCGTTACAGCTTAAGTACGTCCTGATGGCTCCTTTAAATTGGGTTATTCATCGGTGCGTGCTGCTGGCCATTGTCACGTGACCAGTCCCTCAATATTTTGGGACTGGGGTGTGACATATTCCATGCCACCAAAAGTGCTATCGTAAATCACGATACATTTTGGTGCCTCCAGGATGAATAGAATATATCGAACTATGAGCTTATGTCATCAGCTCCTGTCGAATCTCTCTATTGGGAACATAAAGACGATTACCATATCGTAGTGTCCCATCATCATGAATGTATAGTTCGGTCTGTTCTCCGGCCTCTGTCCTTTCCTTTAATCTTCTGAATCTGGCGTCTGTAGGCAAAGCCGCCTTGATCCTCTCTACTAGTGATGATTGTACTTGTAAATTGGCTAATATCCCATCTGCTCCGGGTAATATCACTTTAATGCCAAGATTTTGCAAGTCTTCCAATAATTCTCTCTGTGTTGTTAAGAAGTAAGCAGCTGGCTTCCGGCTTAACGTGTTTGCTACGACGTTAGCCTTGCCTGGATGATAATGTAGCTCTATCTCAAAATCTTTCATCAATTCGAGCCATCTACGTTGCCTCATATTTAACTCTTTTTGTGTGAAGATATACTTGAGGCTTTTGTGGTCTGTATAGATTTCCACTCGTTCCCCATATAAGTAATATCTCCATAGCTTCAAAGCAAATACAACTGCTGCAACTTCCAAGTCATGAGTTGGATAATTCTTCTCATGTACTCGTAATTGCCTAGATGCATATGCAATTACCTTGCCATGCTGCATCAATACGCATCCCAAACCTTTTCCTGATGCGTCACTGTAGATCACATAGCCTCCTGATCCTGATGGAATAGCAAATATTGGTGCTGAAGTCAGTCGCTTCTTTAACTCCTCAAAAGTGGCTTGACACTCGTTGGTCCATATGAACTCTTGATCTTTGCAAGTCAACCGAGTCATAGGTGTTGCTATCTTTGAGAAATTCTCCACAAACCGTCGGTAATATCCCACAAGTCCAAGGAAACTTCTCACCTCTGCTGCTGATTTAGGAACAGGCCATGTCTCGACTGCCGAGATCTTCCCTGGATCAACAGAAATGCCATCTCCCGTGATAACATTTCCAAGAAATGAGACTCTTTCCAAAAAGAACTCGCATTTACTGAGTTTCGCAAATAATTGCTCTCTTCTTAAAGTCTCTAGAGTAATCCGCAGGTGTTTCTCGTGCTCCTTGTGGTTCTTCGAATAGATAAGTATATCATCTATGAAGACAACCACGAATTGGTCCAAATACTGGTGGAAGACTCGATGCATTAAGTCCATAAAGATAGCTGGAGCATTGGTCAATCCAAATGGCATGACCAAAAACTCGTAATGCCCGTATCTTGTCCGGAATACGGTCTTAGGAATGTCCTCCTTCCGTACCTTCACCTGGTGATATCCTGATCTCAAATCTATCTTTGAGAACACCTTAGCTCCACTAAGCTGATCAAATAGGTCATCAATGCGTGGTAATGGATATTTATTCTTTACTGTTATGGCATTCAAGGCTCTATAGTCAATGCACATACGTACTGACCCATCCTTCTTTGGTACAAACAATACTGGTGCTCCCCAGGGTGATGCACTTGGTCGGATGTAACCTTTTTCTTCTAGTTCCTTCAATTGTGTCTTTAATTCATCCATCTCCTTCTTTGCCAGTTTATAAACATGTGATGCTATAGTTGCTGCTCCTGGTGTTAATTCAATTGAGAATTCTACGTCTCTATCTGGGGGTAGTCCTAGTAATTCCTCTAGAAAAATGTCTTAAAATTCTGAAATAATGGAATGATAGACAATGTCATCCATTGCGAGCTGCATACCATCAAGGATTTCTATGGATCCTCGTGCAAACTCAAGTTCAGGCTGGCCTAGTACCTTGAAAAGAATGCTTCCTCCAAAGCAATCGAAGAAAGCATGGTACTTGCTCAGCCAGTCCATCCCAAGTACAATATCGAAAGTAGGCATAGGAAGAACTAAGAGTCGGGTATTCATCTCTCTGCCACGTATTGCTATAGGACACGATCTACAAATTCTACTAATAGGTACTACTCCTCCTCCGGTAAGAATTCTAATACAACTAGGTAAAGGTGTAGTGGTAATGTTGTGTTTGGTAGTAAAACTAGATGATATGAATGAGTGAGTGGCTCCCGTATCAAATAATGTTACCGCAGAAAAGGTAAAAGCAATAGTGATACCTGCTATAACATCAATTTCCTGATCCATGTCGTCTATTTCTATAGCAAAAGCTTGCCCATTCCTCTGTGGCTGTCCATGATTAGCTCTCAGGTACTGATCTTCCTGGGTAGGTAGCAGTGGCCTTTGCTGAAATCCTCCTGCTGCTGGAGGTCGAGGTGCTCCTAGTCTAGCCATCTGTTGAACTGGTCTTGGTGCTGGAAGTGCTAGCCTCTGTGCTGGTGGTGGAAGTGTTGATGCTTGTTGCATAGGATAATCTTTCAAGATATGCTGTCCAGAACCACATCTCATACACTGTCCGAGGCGAGCTCGACAGTCTCTTCTGATATGTCCATGTTTGCCACAATGATAGCAAAGGGGCTTCTCTGGGATCTGGTATGGTCCCGCTCTTTGCTGGTACTGTTGTTGCTGAGCTAAAGGACGTCTGATAGGTCCTCCTTGTTGTGTCCTGACCAGTCCCTGCTGTATTCTTGCTGGTCCTTGTTGTGTTCTCAATTGTCCTTCCTTTCTTCTGCTGATAGTTTCTTGCACTCTGGCTTCGGTTAGTAGTTCAATGTAAGAGATTCGGGACTGGAAGCTTGTATAGTGTTGGAGCTCCTGAGTCAGTCCACGATGAAACCTCTTAGCTTTGGCTAAGTCATCTGGTATCAAAGCAACGCCATATTTGCTAAGGCGGCTAAATTTAACATCATACTCATCTACTGTTCGGTTTTCCTGCTCTAGATGGAGAAATTTATCGTATAATGCATCTCTCACAGTGTCCGGAAAATACTTTCTTTCAAAGCATTCTAGGAATTGCTCCTATGTCTGGTATGTACCCAGCTGGCGCTCCATGGATTCCCACCAGTGATGGGCATTATCATCTAGAAGCGTTCTTATACCCGTCATCCACAGCTCTGTAGGTAGCTGTGATGCTTCTAATAACTTCCGAGTGTGAGTAATCCAATTGGTAGTTTCTTCTGGACTCTCAGTACCTTTGTACGTCCTTGGACTCATTTGTACAAAGTCCTTTACTGAACCAACTCTAGCTCGAGGTTCTGATGCTAGTGCTTGAGCTGGTACAGCAGCCTGAGCAGCCATCATTTCAAGTGTTGCTAGAAATTCTTGTCGTTGCTCGGCTGCCTGTTGCCTCTGTTCCTGCATCATCATCTGGAAGAATTGGAACAATTGGGCCTGGCCGTCTTGCGGTATTGATGAGACTGGAAGGGTCCCATTAGGTTGAATGGAAAAGTCAGATGGAGCTGGATTATGAGTCTGTCCATCTGATCCGGAAGGTCTAGGGTTTGTTGAAGTCCCCCCTTGAGTCTGACCATTGACTCCAGGAGTTGTGTCATTATTAGTGATAGTACATTCTTTCTGCATATCCATCTTTCTGCAGTTAATGTATACAATCGTTTAGGCAAAGTATTTGTAATAATATATTATGTTATTTGTATACATATTGGTTTGTATATATATTATTTTAGGGTATATATTATTTGTATTAGTAGTATACTTTGTGTGAGTATGATTTGGGATCTAATTTTTATTCCTAAATTGTTGTATTTTATTTCTATATTATTTATATAGTTTTCTTGTGAGGTTGACCTTGGTTTGACCATGTTTGACTTTAGTTGACTTTAGAGTTGACCATAGTTGACTTTTGACTTAGAATTTATTTATTGACCTAGGAGTTGACTAGTTTGACTTGTTCTCTTTCCGGGACCTTGTATTAATGTGGTATTCCATATCTAGGTTTTCGAGGCACCGAGTCAGACATCTGTGAGACTATTCATTAGACTTCAGGCGAGTACATTCTTTGATAGTTTCTCATTTATGATATCCTCTATGTTCGTTGTATCTAGTATAGATTTACATGTTTCTCTCGACACTATGGTTACACGGATTGGTATATCCGGATCTCGTCATGAGATGTTATTCCTTGGTATATGGTATATATGGTGCAAGTATTATTTCATTGGTTATCTTGTACATGTACAGACACCGATTCTCGGGGAGACTAGCTATCTTCTTGGGGAATCTAGTGCCATAGCATACCGTGGTTGGATCTATTATACCAGTTGGGGGTGGGGAGTATTAGTATAGATATGTGATCAAATCCCTATTGAATAAAGTATTGGTAAGCGAATAGTGTTGATCATGCACCGCACGTATGATTAGCCAGGCCGCATTGTATCTTGCCCAAGCCGATCACATGTTAAGCTAGTACTCACACACATAGTCATTAGTATTATTGTTTCATTGGCATATTGTTCATTATTGTATTTCTTTCCAGTATTTCCTTATTGTCTATATATCTCTTGTATCTATTTTGTGCATCTTGTTTATCCACAGCTATTTACTGTTACATAATTTTTATCATAGATTAGAACTGCTGTTAGAGATGTACTCTGCTCCTTTCCTGACTGGATATATTTTTCCAGAAGACACTGAGGAGTACCCTACCTATTATGGACCCCAGGATGTTGTGGGTTTAGATTCGGAGACCCTGGCTCAAGAGGGACTTATCCCAACTGAGACAGTTGACCCTGGAGTGTAGCTTGTAATATGATAGTATTCTTTTGTATTGGATTTGTCTCCAGCTTATTTTTGTTACTCTTCAGACTCATTGATGTATTATTTTAAACTCATGAGTTGATGACTATTCTATTCTTATCTGATTCGTGTTCATTCTATCTTAGTTCTGTGATTGAGTACACTATCTTTTGGTGGTTTATTATATTAGATAGACTTTCTAGACAGCGTTCTACCACCGATTCTGCGGCGTAGGCTGGGCGTTGTTTTCAACTAGTACCCTTACCCCGGGTGCGGGTCGTGACAAGGGATCATCAGGCTATTTACCTATGTCATGGTATACGCAGATTTTTAGAAAAACTTAGGGATCATGGGAAAATAGTTTGTTATAACTGAAGCGTAGAGTGAACCTAACTATGGCATAAAATAGGTAATCTCTTGGAGCATAAAATATATGCTAACAAGAGTAAAGGGTTTGATGGCGTAAAATAAAATATAGGATAGGTGGAAGGATGAATGAGGTTTTAGTCAAGTGTGGATGAGATCCTTAAAATCATTTCCTATATGCAGGCTTGTTTGGCACATTTACGTAACCAAGACAATATATTCTGACCTGCATGGGCCACCACAAAAAATGTGTCACGCCCCAGTCCCAAAATACGTAGGACCAGGAATACGTAATACGCCCAGCCGTATGTATATGAATTCCAGTATATGGAAAACCATATAAATACGTACGCTGTAAATGAATATGCAATCCATCAGTGGTAATATACTGTCATAACAAGTCATACACCATCTATATCTCATCCACAGCACAAAATACTCAATGGGAGCAAAACTGACATATAACTAGATATCAAAGTGTATAGAGTCTATAGTCTGGTGGAAACAAATCCACTACAAAACGACTATACTAAAGTAGACACAAAAACCCCTAAAACAGTGATCATAATCACAGAAACTCTGATGGTAGGAGCTCCTCAGTCTCGTAAGTAGCATCCGGTCCAGGTCCATACCCTTGTGGAAACTCCTGATCGTCCATATCTGGAAAGGGACCAGGTCCTCAGAGGGACATAACAAGATACATAGAAGCATGCCAATAATTACTGAAATATAAATATCCATCGGGTCATCTAACCATCTAAGTGAATGCAGTTTGAGGACAACTTTGAGTGTAAGAGAAAGTGTAGGCTAGACATATGCTGACGTAATTCACCAATCGTGACAACTGTCTAGTATATGCCACATATGCCCCCCATCCCAGGGGCGCACGGAAAACAAGATTAATAACTACATAAGAAAGTGGGTGTCCCGTACACTTATGAGTTGTCCTCCCTGTCCCAATGATCTATGCATGTCGCCTCCACCACATGCTAATACCCTAAATAACTGCTAGGTCTACTAGCATACAAAGTTTCTATCAGCAGTCATTCTTAACACACGGCCATGCGTACAGGAGGCCATCCCTGTCACGCCGTCCGTGATCTATATGAGACACACACCCGTGTAAACCACTGTGTCATGGTTAATGAACCTAATGATGCTTTTTAATACTGGATGGTCTCATAATTAGGTCATAAATCTACAAAATATACATCTATATAGGCAGAATAAAACATGCATGTACCAATATGAAAGATAAAATAACAGTATTATGGCAAGGTATACTTGCCAAGTAAAGTGCACGTCCAAAGTTGTTGCTGTGATCAGAGGAAGGAGTTATTGCTTTGTAATTAATTATATATAGGAATAGGGGGCGATGGAATTTACTTAATGGTTAAGAAAACTCTTGCTATTGTTCTCTTCTTATCGGTTTATGTGTGCGGCTGTAGATATTTTCTAAAGAGTGGTGGAATGAGAAACTTACACGTGTAAAAGAACAAAGCAAAGCAAAGTTGAGTTTTGCTTCTGATACAGATATTTCTTTCGTAATGATTTGTGGTTGAATTCTATGCAGAGGGAAGAAAAGAAGAGTTTACGCTGGGTAAATAAGTGATAGTTTAGTTACTGCTACTGTGGTAGTGGTTTATGCTGGGTAGTTTGCTATTGCTTTTGATATTTACGCACAGAGAAAATTTACGCGGTATGGTGAGGAGTTTGCTATTTGACTGTTTTACGCGAGGTGAACTGTTGATGTTAATTCCTTACTTTACGTGCGGAATTGGTTTTGTGCGTTGAGAAAAGGATTTGGGCAGGTTGGGTTTTTATGCATGAAAGAGTTCTGTAGGGTTTTCGCTAAGTGAGGTTTACGCTGGGATGATTAACGGATTGCGGTTTTAGTATAATAGGAATTATACTTTAATAAATAGTTTAAATAATTAATTAAATAATAACTAATACGGTTTTCAGGAATGGGGGTTTACAGATGTCTCCCGGATCTGCCAGTGGTTCGGGCAATAACTTTCTGTTGAATTACAGGAATTTTTCTTGGAATGTGACTAGCGTCATAGATTGTCGACTAGCACTGAATTTTGCCCATAGTTGGAAATTCTTCTGCACCGTTTCCCCCGTACATACTAATCAACAGGGGACTAAACTTCATGATATAGGTCAGGGGAAGTCTATTCTTTCTCCTGAAGCCTTTTACTGGTTGGTCTGTATTAGGCCTTCACACCTGTTGTATAGAAGTGAGGACCACTGCTACCTGGAACCATATCTGCCTAGCCATTTTGCCAGGCAATTTGGATATGATCAGTTGTATGTGGGAAATCCTATCACCAGCTTTAAATTCAAAGGTGGGCTTATTGATGGAGCTAGAGGATAGCGTTATTTCATCATGGGTTATACTGGAGCAACCTTTGCTGTACCCGCAACTTCTCTCTCCATTGAATTGCACATTCTTCATTCATATGCACAGTTTTATGTGTCCATCAATACCTTCCATCGTAATTTTGATGTATATAGAAGTTTCAGAATGCCCTCCCATAAGTCCACTGGAAGAGAGGAGATACAATCTGTCTCCTCTGATGATAGTGATGAAACTACTGGTACAGATGATTATTTGTTGATTTTACCAAGAGGCGTAATAGCTCCACCAGCAGAGCCTCTCATAATTTCCAATAAACAAAAGACTTCTACTCAGAAAGAGCCTTTCCCTCGTAAGAAGAAGCAGACTACAAAATGTCCTAAAAGGACTTCCACCAAGGGGGCCTCTTCTAGGAGTGAACCTATTGTTTCCCCTGTTAGGGATAATTCTTTGATTAGGGATCCTTCGCCTTTTAAAGAAGGAGCCTCCACAGTCCTAGCTGAAAGTGCTGGAGATTCTTTGCCCGCGATTGCTGCCGCGATTACATCTACCACCGTTACTGGTGATGCTTCTATATCGCCTTCGAGGCCGAGCTCACTAATAATCCCTATACCTTTTTCAAGACAAATAATGGGAATAGCCCCTCCTTCATCTGTAAGTATTTCAAGCAAGATTTTACCCGATGAACCTCGAGTAGATCTGGGTGATGACTGGGATAACGAACCTTAAGCGTCAGTTGGTGTACCCTCCTCTCCAGGTTTGATAGTTTATTTAGCATCATTAAGAAATAATTTAGCTATACAGGTAGCAGACGCAATATACATACCATCGGCCATGGATAAATATTGTCTTTACGCTTTTCTCAGGAAAATTTAATATCAAATTGATATTAACTTTCTCTTATCTTATTTTCAGGCAAAGACATTTCTGGGGAAGGCGGAGCTGAAATAACTTCTAATTTTGTTGCGGATCCAGCTACTGAAATGGCTACGACCACAGTTGAAGAAGTGTACCTTGACACTGTTGATCCTTCATTCGCAATATTCTCAGATATAATCCCGCTAGTAGCAGTTCAAATAATATCATAGGTGGATGAACCAGCCATCTCGACTGTGCCTCCTTCGTCGAGCATGCCAGCAACTTCAAATGTTGTTGGTGTCTCTTTTTTGGTCGCGCCATCTGTTGAAGCAACGACTGTGGCAACATCCTCTACAGTCATTCCAGAAAGGAGATTTATCGATATTGCGGCCACTCCCAGCGTCCATTCGAGCTTTTCTATGCTAGTTGAACAATACACTAGCATATTCTACCTCACTTTGAAAGAACTAATATTTATGGTGCTGGAGAAGAATCTAGGCTTTGATGCTTTGAAGATGTCCTCCAAGCTCACTATAGCGCAAATTAGAAATTTTAATGACGCTGAGAGAGCTAATATGCTAGAGCAAATGGTTAATGGTTTAGAACAACCCATTAACGAATATTTGCAATTATCCCAAGGCAGCATCAATGAATTGGTTTAGGCTGAGTATGACTCCCTAACTTCAGAATTTGCTCAGAGGGCTGAAACTTTAAACAAATCCATCGAGGAACAGCAACAAGAGATGGAGAAAGAGCGCGCAATATTGGTGGAGAGTATTTCTCAGCTAGCTCAGTGTCGTGCCGAATATAAGGGATATAAAGTGAGGGTTCAAGAACTGGAAGCTGAACTTGTTCAAACAAGGGAGAGGCTTCTCAAAGCATTGCTAGTTCGTGATGTATTGGAGGGCCAAGTGAATACAGCTCAACAGAACTTGACACATGTGGGTGTCATCCACTTAAGTTTTGTTGATTCTCTGTCAGAACTCTCTCTCTTGAGCAATGACGAAGCAAGGCTGGAACTGGCTCGCACCAATATTTTAAACTCCAGGAATGAAAGGATGGCTGCTTTAGCGCAACAGATCCGCGATTTAACAGCTCCTTCCCAATGATGTATTTTTTTGCTCCTTTTGTAATTTATTATTCCCAGAGATAATAAAGATATATTTTCTGACTTTGTGGACCCATCACTTTAGAATATAAATGATAGGCTAAGATAAAAGTGATATCAGAGGTAATATAGACATGATATACTTTCGGTATAGTTTAGTTGAATATATCTATTCAGAGGTAATATGAACATGATAGAATATGATCCAACTAAATTTGTATACAAAATACTATCAGAGGTAATATGGACATGATAGGTTTTGAAGTTTCAAATTAGTTAAATATATCTATTCAGAGGTCATAAGAACATGATAGAATATGATTCAGCTAATCTTTGTATATAGTATCATCAGAATGAAATCTTCCTCATACTTCATTAAGCAAAGGAGATCAAACATAATACTTCTTCAGGAATTTGCCATTGATAGGAGCCATTATCAAATCTACATTAGGCCTGGCTAATTTGTAAGCGCCATTTGAAAATGTTGTTTCAATCACATAAGGGCCCTCCCATTTGGGCTAGAATTTCCCTTTACTTTTATGTATAATGATCATTGGCCTCTTCACATCTAAAACTACCTCACCAACTTTGAATACTCTTTCCTTTACTTTTTGATTAAAAGTTTTGGAGATGCGTGCTTGGTAGAACTCAATGTGCTGTTGAGCTTGAAGGCATTTTTCGTCTAATCCTTCTAGCTCTTGAAGTCTTAAATGATCATTATTTTCTTGAGTCAGCTCATTAGCTACTGCTATTCTGAGTGATGGAATTTGAATTTCAATAGGGACAACTGCTTCACACCCATAAACTAATAAAAATAGAGTACAACCCGTTGGTGTTCGTACTGTTGTGCGGTATGCTCACAAACATTCCCCCAATTTTTTGTTCCAATCTCTTTTGTTCGAAGAGACAAACTTCTTCAAGAGTTTGATAATGGTTTTGTTGAAGGCTTCTGCCAAACCATTAGCAGCAGGATTATATGTCGTTGAGGCCATATTTTGTATCTGATTCTTATCACAAAATTGGTGAAATACTTGACTGATGAATTGAGGCCCATTGTCATAAATTATCCTTCGGGGTACCCCAAAGCGATAAATGACATGATACTTGATAAAACTGATCACATTGGATATCTTTACCTCAACAAGAGGAATTTCCTTCGCCCATTTGGAGAAATAATCAGTGATAGCTAATATAAACCGATGTCCTCTAGAAAATGAAGGATGAATAGGACCAATAATATCCATACCCCATGCTTCAAAGGGCCATGATGAAATAGTAGAATGTAAATATTCAGAAGGTTGATGTATCAAATCTGTATGGACCTGACAGGCTTTGCATTTTCTTGCACATTCTACACCATCTGCAATCATAGTAGGCCAGTAGTAGCCCATCCTCATGATACGATCCTATAACTTAGGACCGGGTTGATATGCTCCACATACTCCATCATGAGCTTCTCGGATAACCCGCCTTGCATCATCACCAGAGAGATATCGTAACAATAGTCCATCATATGTTCGATGATACAAACTTTGTGAAGAAGCATCAAAATACAAATATAGCGATCGTCTTTTAATAGATACTGCTTCTTTAGGATCCTCTGGTAGTATTCCATATGACACGAAGTCTATAAAGGGACTTCTCCAATCTCTCTTAGGAGGAACCATGTTTATAACATAGCTACGTTCTATGTGAAAATTATTTTTCACACAAAACAAATCTCTGTTAAGAAGGATCACCGAATTCTGCCTTCTTATAGGAATAGCTAGATCTGCAGCTAGACTGGCCAGAGCATCAGCTTCCAAATTTTGAGATCGAGGAACATGTTCTAAGAAGAATCCTTTAAAAGATATTATTATCTTGATTGTTGTTAGGTGATAAGGAATAAGATCTGGATTGTGGACTTCATATATTCCTCTGACCTGATTGACGATCAGCTGAGAATCACCAAAAGCTTCCAAGTATTCAACATCCAATTCTTTAGCAACTTGAAGCCCAATTAATAGAGCATTATACTCTGCCACATTATTAGAACATGGTTCACTAAGAGAATATGTCCGATAAATGATGAGTTTATCAGGAGTCACTAGCACAATCCTTACCCCTGATACCACGTTCCCCTTGGGACCAGTTCTGGAAGCACCATCAAAGAATAGCTGCCATGTATCACCTTCTATTGCCGAATTGCATTCTGCAACTTCGTCGGGAATGTCCTCATATAATTTAGAGGTTTTTGGAATTGGATGGGCAGCTAAGAAATCAGCCAAGGCTTGACCTTTCATGAATTTCTGAGGGACGTACACTATATCATACGGTATCAATAGCATTATCCAAGTCGCGAGTCAGGAATTAAGAATACTTGGTTTATTTATCAATACACGAAGTGGATTGATTCTGGAGATGATATGAATAGCTTGGCCTGTCACGTAATATCGCGTCTTCTGAATGGAAAACATTAGGGCCAAACATTATTTTTTTACTGGGTTATACCTGTGTTCTGCTCCGACCATCATCCTGCTTAGATAGTAAATAGCCTGTTCATGACCCTCATCATTCTTTTGTGCGAGGAGAGCCCCTAAAGAATAATCCATTGCTCGAACATACAGCAAAAATGGTCTTCCTATGACAGGAGACACCAGAACTAGAGGATTAGTAAGATAGCGTTTGATATCATTAAACGCTTGTTGACAGGCTTTGTCCCATACAAATGACACACCTTTCTTCATTAGACGAGAAAAAGGTCGACATCTTCCAAAGAGGTTGGATATGAATCTCCTGATATAAGCTAGACGACACTGAAATCCCCTAAGCTCTCTGAGATTATGGGGCGATCGCATTTCTAGGATAGCTTTTACTTTATCAGGGACAACTTGAATGCCTTTAGCAGTAATAACAAATCCCAGAAATTTGCCACTGGATACACCAAGAAAGGACTTTGTAGGGTTCATTTTGAGTTGATGTTGGCGCATCAAATCAAATATTGTATTCAAGTCTTGGATGTGATTATCCTTGAGGCAACTTTTAACAGCAATATCATCTACGTAATATTCCACCATTTTGCGTAAATGCTTATGGAATATGTTACTCATAGCTCGTTGATATGTGGCCCCGGCATTCTTCAATCCAAAAGGCATGACTGTATAGCAATATACTCCCAATGGTGTATGAAAAGCAGTATGCTTCTCATCTTCAAGATTCATCTTAATTTGATTATATCCTAAAAATTTGTCCATGAAAGGCATGTGCTCAAATTCGCACGTATTATCGATCATGACATCTGTAATGGGAAGAGGGAACTCATCTTTAGGGTAGGCCACATTTAGATCTCGGAAGTCGATGCAAACACGTACTTTTCTATTTTTCTTCATAACTGGGACAACATTAGCGACCCAATCAGGATGTTGTTCTTCCCGGATGAACCCACAGGCTATTAATTTCTTAATTTCAGCTTCAATGGCATCCATCATATATGGGCAAAACTGGCGTTGGTGTCGCTTTACAGGCTTTGAATTATACAATATATTGAGTTTATGGGTAGCCACTTTTGGATCAAGACCTGGCATATCCTTATAATTCCAAGCAAAGACATCGATATATTCTTTTATCAGCTGGATCATTTCTTCTCTTTCTTCTTCAAAAAGATTATTACTAATAAATATCGGCTTTGGTAAAAATTCATCCCCAATATTAACTTGGATAACCTTATCTTTAGTAGGTGGTTCTTTTTGTTCGAACCGGAGTTCCCATTGTGTATCCATTTGCTGGGTCCAAGATTCATTTTCAAATGGCTCAGATTCTTGTTCCTCTGTTTCGAAGGAATCGGTCAACACCATATTTACTGATAATCCCAGTTCAAATTCATCATCAGAATCGGAGGATGACAAATCATCTTGATAAGAGGAAATAGTCTCATCACTTGACTCAGAGTTGTTTGAAGTTGCAAGAGATGTGGTATACCCTAACCCGAAATGAGTTCGTTGACAGTAAGGATCACCATGCAACGATATTTGTCTGCCTTTTCCATAGTTGAGGCCTTGCTTCAACTTCAAATCATAACCCATATTTTGTATGATCTTCAAAGCCTGTGGGCTATATCTGTGGATTTACATTTTCCCAATATCAGATTCGTGAGATTCTTCTTGTACAATTGGTCTATTCCGCATTTGACCGAAGACTATTGGACGCTGATCGTTGCGAGTAGGTGGAACAATAAAGACATAATCTTCATGTGGCCCATATGTCATGACGACATTAGATGTTGACGCTACTTCCCACACGTATGGATGATAGAAGTATATAGCTTCCAAGAATTTTTGTGCTATGGGTTCTATAACTTCATGAGGAGAAAATTCTTGATTAGAAAATTGGGCGTCAGTATACTGGAAAAGAGAATCTTTATTATCATCAGAACATACATCTCCGATTACATTTACATCAGTTATCTGCTTGTTGCGCTTAAGGTCAATGACCAAAGGTGGAGGTTTCTTGTTTAGATTGATCACTAGAGGATCATTTCCTCCTCCAGAATTTGTTTTGCCCAAGTGAATAGTCATAGGTTCTATGACTTTTGGACGGGTAGTCCGTCCTTTCACTTGGATTGACAAAGGTTGCTCAGCAGATGGTTCTCCTGGATCCTGGTAGGATTCTTCCTTCATCTTGCCTGACACCTCTTTCATGTAGTCTTGAGTGTACAATATGGCATCAGAATAGTAGGATTCAACTCCCTTGAACGAATTGAGATCGGCAAATTCTGTTTTCACTGTTCCTTAAGTATCTACATATTTGAAGCATTGATGTAGAGTCAAAGGAACAATATTATGATCATGGATCCATGGTTTACCCAACAGAATATTGTAAGATACCTCTGAATCAATGACATAGCATGTAGCCAATGATCTAATATCACCAATCTGGATTCTCAGACGAATCTTCCCCAATGGTCTGCTTTTTCTGGCATTGAAGCCCACAATTGTAGTGGTAGTGTAAGCTAGTTCACTGGTAGGAATTCTCAATGGTCTTAGCAGACTATGAGGAATTATACTGATTGACGATCCCGGATCTATGTGAATCTGGTCTACCTCAATGGAGCCGACATATCCGGTATAATAAAGAGGCCTGTCGTGTTTGTTATGCTTCAATAATATATCCTCTTGAGTAAAAGTGATGTTAGGGACTACTTCCATCACACTATGGCATTGAGGATATGCCACAGGCTCTTTATTACGGGACTTGAGCTGAGTCAAGCATACATCTGCTTGCATTAATGCTTCACTCATGGCTTGACGAGTGTCTTTGGATAACCAGCATGCAGTCCGGGATTGCCTAGACCAGAGGGCTCCAGTACAGATGGTTCATCTGCCAGCCTTTCCAGCACCGAGGCCTTATCAGCAGCCTCCCGGACCAAGGCCACCCTACGTAGGAGCTGGGGCACTGCAACCAGCAGCACTAGAAGAAAATCAGAGGAGGCCACCCTTGGCCGCATAGGCAGATCGATTCCAGTAGGCTCGATAGTAGCCGAGGGCACCATTACCGAGACATGGTCAGGCCTATGCGATGACCATTAAGGAGGCAAAGACAGCCGGAGAAGTGATCGCAGGTACTATCTTAGTAGCTTCATTATTAGCAGTAGTATTATTTGATTCTGGTGCCACACACTCTTTCATAGCTGCTAGTTTCGTGGCCACCCATAGAATAATAACTGTACCTCTTCCGAAGATTAAGAGGATTCTTACAGGAGGTAGAATAGTACCAGTTAACGATACTAGTAGATCATGTTCAGTAGTTGTTTGTGGGCGAGAGATGCGTGGCCGATTTCTGGTCTTCTCCATGTCAGACTATGATATTGTTCTAGGCATAGATTGGTTGAGCTAGTACCATGCAATGCTAGATTGCAGTCGTGGTTGCATTATTTTTAGACCACCAGATCACCCTAAGTTTGAGTTTCTTTGGGGAGCCCGAGAGCATGGTGTCCAACCTACCTTAGCGACACGCATTGCAGAAGGTGAACTGATGTACCCTCACTTTATATCAGAGTTTGAGGATGTGTTTCCAGAAAATCTTCTAGCCCTGCCACCTGACAGAGAGATATAGTTCACTATAGAGGTCACTCTCGGAGCTGAGCCAGTTACTTTCCCCGTCTACAGGCGGGCACCGAAGGAGTTGGTTGAGTTAAAGGTCCAAGTAGATGATCTCTTAGATATGGGTATCATTCGGGCTAGTGTTTCTCCATGGAGAGCACCCATCTTATTTGTGCCGAAGAATGATGGGACGGTACGGTACGGTTGTATATCGATTACAGGGCGTTATATGCTGTAACGATAAAGAACAAGTACCCTTTGTCGCGCATCGATGATTTATTTGATCAGCTTAGTGACGCATGTGTATTCTCAAAGATTTATCTCAGATCCGGCTATCATCAGATCAAGATACGAAGGGAGGACAATCCGAAGATGACTTTTCGGACAAAGTACGGGCACTATGAGTTTCTAATTATGTCGTTTGGTTTAACCAACGCGCCTGCAGTATTTATGAGCCTGATGAACAAGGTTTTTCACTAGTACTTAGATAAGTTCATGGTGGTATTTATCCACGATATCTTGGTATATTCCAAGATCCAGGAGGAGCACGAGAGGCATCTCAGGATCGTGTTGGAGATGCTGAGGCAGGAGAGGTTGTATGCCAAGCTCAGCAAATATGAGTTCTGCTTGGATGGAGTACCATTCCTGGGACACATAATCACCAGAGATAGACTATCAGTTGACCCGGAGAAGATTGCTGCAGTAGAGACATGGCCTACCCCTACATCAATTACAAAGATTAGGAGTTTTCTTGGACTTGCCGTTATCGAAGGTTCGTGGAAAACTTCTCGAGGATCGTTGTGCCTATGACTCTACTGACGCGTAAAGGTGAGGAGTTTATCTGGACTGAGCAGTGTTAGGCGACTTTCGATGAGCTGAAGAAGCGTCTTACATCAACACCGATTTTGATACTTCCCTCGGGATCGGGAGGATTTATAGTGTATAGTGATGCGTCGGGGAGCGGATTAGGATATGTACTGATGCAGCACAGTAAGGTGATAGCCTATGCATTAAGACAGCTGAGAGTTCATGAGAAGAACTATCCAATGCACGATCTAGAGCTAGTTGCAATAATATTTGCACTAAAGCTATGGCGGCACTACCTTTATGGAGAGCGGTTTAAGATTTATACAGATCACAAAAGTCTGAAGTATGTCTACACTCAAAAGGAGCTCAACATGAGACAGAGGCGATGGATAGAGTTGATGACAGGCTATGATATAGAGTTACAGTACCACCCTGGTAAGATGAATGTAGTAGCAGATGCCTTAAGCAGGAAGCACATGGCATACTTTTTGACGACTCAGCGACAATTATTAGAGGATCTTCTGGATCTTGGGATAGAGGTTGTATTGCCAGGCATCGATGGACAGATGGCCAGTCTAGAGGTTCAGTCTATATTGGTTGAGAGGATCAATGTAGCCCTGCCTACAGATACAAGATTTCGATGACTGCGAGAGAGGACAGATGTCGACATACAGACGAAACTTCGAATTTATAAAGACAAAACATTGAGGTATGGAGATCGCCTATACGTTTCGATTGGTGAGCTATGTCAGGAGTTGATGACTGAGACTCATAGCTCAAATTATTCTATTCATCCCGAGGGTACGAAGATGTACCAAGATTTGAGATAACACTACTGGTGGCATGGGATGAAGAGGGAGATTGCAAGATTCGTGGTAAGATATTTGGTCTGTCAGCAAGTCAAGGCCGAACATCAGAGGACTGCAGGACTATTGCAGCCGCTTTCCATTCCCGAGTAGAAGTGGGAACACATTACCATGGACTTCATCACAAGAATCCCAAGGAGCCATAGCGGAAAGGATACAGTCTGGATTATCGTGGACCGACTCACCAAGTCTGCATATTTCTTGTCCTTCAGAGTTTGGAAGTCCACGGCGATATTAGCTGACATGTATATAATGCAGATAGTACGACTATATAGAATGCCTGTTAGCATTGTATCAGATCGTGATTCCAGATTCACGTCATATTTTTGGTGGAGTATGCAAGAAATTCTAGGCACTCACCTCAAGTTCAGCACTGCATATCATCCACAGACTGTTGGCTAGTCAGAGAGCACGATTCAGATACTAAAGGATATGTTGAGAGCGTACATGATCAACTTTGGAGGATCTTGGAAGGACCATCTACACTTGGTAGAATTTTCCTACAATAACAGCTACCAAGCCAACATACAGATGGCACCTTATGAGGCACTATACAGCAGGAAGTAAAGGTCACCGTTATATTAGAGTGACGTGGGAAAGCGTCAGATACTTGGTCCAGAGTTGGTGACACAGACAGTGGAGAAAGTGAAGCAGATTCAGAGCCACCTGTGTGTATTACAGGACAGAAATAAGCATTGGGCAGATGCGCATCGCAGACATTTGTAGTTCAAGGAAGGTGACCATATATTTTTGAAGATATCGCCCACTCGTGGTACCATCAAATTCGGGGGCAGAGTCACGCTGAGTCTGAGGTACATTGGACCTTTTGACATCTTAGAGTGGGTTGGTGAAGTGGCTTATCGTCTTGTATTACCTTCATCATTATAAGGAGTGCACGACGTATTTGACGTATCGTAGTTGAGAAGATACGTGGCAGACCCTAGCCACAAGCTTGATTATTCAAAGATTACAGTCGGGTCCAGTTTATCATATACAGAGCAGCTAGTGGCGATACTCGATCGTACTGAGAAGATTTTGAGGGGTCAGACTATTCGAATGGTCAGGGTTGCATAGAAGCATCATTCGCCAGGCGAGTCTACCTAGTAATGCGAGGATTCCATTCGGCAGTATTTCTTATATTAATTTGAGGACCGAGGTACGAATTTACGTACTGCATTCGATTACCTGTTTACTTTTAAATTCTCGTAGCTATCATTTGTGCTTTACTTTTAATTTTGAGGATGAAGAAGGATGTAAACCCCCTCATTTATTATTTTAGGTAGACTAAATTGGGTTTATAAAAAAATTTAGCATCAAGGTGTTCGAGGTTTAGAAATTATGTTGTAGTTGTTTGGTTCTTTATTTAAACCCTTGGTGCACCATACCGTTGTTATAATATTTGGAGCCCAATAATAGCCATAAATTTCTAACTAGTTTTTTCACTCTTGACTTAACAAGCCAACCTAGGTACTGGATATTTTCGTCACTCACAAACACAATCCCTTGTGCTCTAATTTAATTGCACAACTTTCCAGTCCCAAAATTAATTCTTTAGTCCTATGTTGTGTACCTTTGTCGTTGCCATCAATTTTAGGACACAATCTCAACCCATCCCGCCGATCCAATTAAGGGACCCAAGACTAACACCAAGCCTACACCGTTCATGGCCTTTGTGTCACTCCTAATTGAGACTCCATGTGTCCCCATTTAATTTAAGAGCACATGATAATTTATTTTAATTAAATTGGGGATACCAATTTTGACTAATCCCAACTTAACACTAATTTTACCCACTACCCCATTCATTAAGCCCATGCAAAACACACAACACCCCCTCACCCTACAAAACACCAAAAACCACTTCCCACACTAAATTCCTATTTTTTTTATTCTTGTGTAATTACCCAAAATTTAAGGGGCTTATTTACAAATATGGTGCTACATGTCACCATCCTATTGGTCAAGGCCAATGAAGAAACCCCCTCCCCCTCTTTGACCGATCCAATCATCTCGCTCTCTCCCCTTTTGTATGAACCCTTTCTCCATGTTAAATCTTGGCCTTTTATTCAAACTAAAACATCATCCTCACCACATACTCACCTATATAATCACTCATCCTCACCCCCTTTTCCAATGTGCCAGTCCTAATCTGTAGGAACCTAGGACCTCTCTCTCTCGTCCCTCTTCCTTTTACTACAGCTGAACCCCTTCTCCCATTCTCTTCTTCTTCTCCTTCTTCTTCTTCCTCTTACTACTCCTTCTCCTTCACTCTTCTTCAACCTCACTGTTCTTCACCACCTCTATATTACTCCGACGAGAGACCCATCGTGACCACCACCTTCACGTCTTGTATAGCCTATATTGCTCCGGCTGAGCCACCCTGCTACAGTCGACCCCTGCTCTTCTTCTCCGGCGAGAACCCGCAGCCATATCACGCTGCCATCACCCGCTACACTGACCACCTCCATCCTGCCATCACCCGCTGCACCGACCACCTCTATCCTGCTATCACCCGCTACACCGACCACCTCCATCCTGCCATCACCAGCTACACCGACCACCTCTATCCTGCCATCACCCACTGTACCGACCACCTCCATCCTATCTCTCCCTTTGCACCACCACCACGATCCACTTCCACCCTCCTGTCTTTCTCCATGAGCATCGTCCACCGCAGCTTCACAACTTCGGCCGAGCACCTGTTGTTACTTCACCACCACCTCCACGAGTCACCCTTTTCCCTTTCTCCGCCCACAGCTACATCAACTGACCACCACAATCTACCACCACCTCCAGCACCTTGACGAACCATCCGCGCACCACCACCAACTGCACGACTAGCACCACCACCTCCACGACCAGCTACACCACCCCCCCGGTACCTCGGTCGACATGCGTGCCAACCCTGCGGTCGACACCATCCCTGACCGGAGCCGCAACATCGATGCTGCCACCACCCGCAGCCACCAGGGTAACAACAAACCCTTCTCTTGTAGTGTAGTTTGTTTTTTTATAAGAGAACCTAGTTAGGGTTTACGAATTTTACACATGAGTTAGGGTGTATAATATATTTCCATTCATTATTGATAGGTATTGAGGAGTATGGGTTGTGATATCGTAAGTTGGTCATTTGTTGAGGATTTGATAAGTAATAACGAATTGATTGAGGAGTATGTGTTATGATATCGTAAGTTGGTCATTCGTTGAGTACTTGATAACTAATAACGGATTGATAGAGGAGTAGTTATGTATTTGTGAGCTATGTATATGTGAAACGGTGTTTGAATAATAAAATAATAATTTTATAATTGAGGGTTTAATAATTATTTTATTTGAGAATGGGCATAGCTTGAACTACTGAAAATACCATGATAAATAGTAGGATGGAGGATTTGGTTTGATGATGTTATACTGGTGATTGATCGTATTAGATACAACGTACCTCTAGTTAACCTTTGTCAACCATCTAGCTTAGTGTGTATGTGAGCTATGTAACTAAAACTGAAGCCTATGCTAGACGTGTGTCATCTCTTATTTTAGAATAATATCATAATAGTTTATTAATATAGCTTGTATCTCATCTCTAGGTACTACGGGATCCGTGGACTTGGACGTTGTACCGGAGCCCCATCTTCAGCACCTGGATCCACGCAAGTGTAACTTACCATCCTGTATCTCAGGTAACGATTGGTAGATGTTTGAAATAACTTAATGTACATACTTGGTTACATCATAACCCTAGGACACATTCAGACACCGTCATCGTGCCAGATTTTTTGTTCCCTGATACTGTCAGCATGACCGAAATCTGGGACGACTTTAGGGTCATGATTGTTAATAGTTACTTTAGTATGAAGAGACTGTTAGATAAAGGTTCAGGTACAACGAACACTCATTGACCGCTTTGGGAGGGGAAGACAGTTACTAGACGTTTGGACTCCTCTGTATGCGCTATATATATGTATATGTCCTATTTATGTAGTATCATGTATCCGGAGTAGTAGTATCACCCGTGTGACTCTGTGCTCTGAGCTACGGTATGCCCCATGTGCCTCTGTGTTCGGAGCTACGATTTTATTTTTGACAGCCGACGCGTCGAACATTATCTTCAAAGTTGTGTCTCACTTAGTTGGTTATGCTAGATTACACCAGCGTTGTACTTATTTCTTTTTGTTATACTATGGCATGCTATTTTATACCTTGTTACGTCCCTCTGAGGACCTAGTTCCCTTCCAGGCTTATGCGAGGAGGACTACCCGGAGGAGTACGGACAGGGTGTATATCTAGGAGCGGGACCAGTTGCAGAGGACGAGATCCTTCCTGAGGACTTCGTTTGATCTCTGGTAGTGACTTCACATTGGGACGGTATGTCACTACCATATTTTAGGAAAAAGGGTATTTTAGTAATTTCCTATTTAAATAAATATTGTGCATGATAAATAATTTTTGTTGTATTATTTAATTATTGTTGGATATTATTTAATTATTTTGGACTTATTTTAGTGGACCAAACTAGTTTAGTTTGGACCCATGGACCAACATGAATTAAATAGTTAGACTTGGCCCATTTAGAAAGCCCATGGTTAAGGAGATGGATTAAATTAATTAAGTGATTAGACTAGAAGCTTCCTTCCTTAATTATTTCTTCATGAGAGGCCCCAAGGGGTACATTGGACATTTTACAATTGCTTGGGAGAGGGACAAGGCCGGCCTATTAAAAGAGGGGGAAATTTCTCTCTCCTCTCATTCTCATTCCAAATCTAGATCTAGAATTTCCCACTCCCAAATTCCCTCCATTCTCATTCCAATTCTCCACCAAATTCATTCCAAATTCTTTCCAATTCACCATTAGAAAGTTGAGAAGCAAGAATCTAGAAGAAGGAAGCAAGGATCTACAAAGAGGAGCAAGGATCTACAATTTGGAAGCAAGTTCTTCTCAATTGGAGGTTTCATTGGGAATCCATCTCCCAATAGGTATAATTCAGATTTTCCCATTTAAATAGATTCTAAATCTGAGATTTAATTATGTAAAATTAACCTATATGTATGTATTACCCATAGGACTTTGTTTTGTGTTCATAGGAGACCCATGGAGAAAGTTATGGTACTTTTTGTGTTAATTTTGTTGGAATTCCGAATTTATATTTTGTTGTGTGTATCAATTGATCCTATAGATCAATTGGATATGAGCTTATGTGTTTGGGGCTAGTGTCGTGTCCATAATTTGGTACATGTGGTTCGTATCCCAACTATTTGGTGATAGGTGTCATTTTGGGGGTTTTCCCTCCGACACGGGGCTTTGAACATGTCGTATTTTGATACGGACACATAGATCTACTTTTGACACTTTGATTTATTCATAAATATTATTTGTGATTTGTTTGTATCCTTCGGGGTGCAATTGGTTGTGTGTTGGACTCGTGTCACATGCGTATCCTAGATCTAGTGGGATACGGTGTGATACTCTCCAATTGTGTGGATTTTTGAATAGATCTAATTATGTATGGTTTAAATTCTTCAATTATAATTAGTAAATATATATAGATATTATATATTTATTTTGTGTATTTATTATAGTAATTATTGTAGCATAGATCTATATATTTTTGTGTGTGCTAATATGATGTACAAATATAATATGTAGCTTTCTTGCATATAATTATATATGTACTTATGTTAATAGTATAAATTATACATAAATGTTTTATAAAATATATTTATGTGTTTAATTGTGTAATTATATTATTTATAATTATTATGTAATTATTTGTATATTAATGTATATATTTTAGGTGTGCTTCTAGCCATGTAAAATATAAACATTAATATGTGCATGTGTTGTAACTATTGGTATTTAATTATAAGTTTATATGTGCATATATATATAAGTATATAATTATTTATTTATATATATGTATTGTGATTATTATTGCATATATATATTTATATATATATATATTTCTGTGTTTTAGTGACAGTAGGTTTGTGACAGTGAAACTGTCGCTAAATAGGCGAGTCAGCAGCAGCCGCTGTAGCCCACTATGCATTAATGACAGTTCTGTCATTAATGCTGCAGGCGGGATCTTAGCAGCAGTGGCGACAGTTTTCGGTGACAGTTGATTAACTGTCACCAATGTAGCAGCAGTGGATTTTATTACACAGTGGCTTTTGCGACATTTTCTGTGACAGTTGAGACTATCACTATAAGCTATTTTAATTAAATTGTATTTTTAACTCCTTGTTTTCAGTGACGCTTTGGCAGTTTTAAATTATATTTTATATATTATTATTGTATATATATATGTGTATATATATGTGTTTTGTGAGGTATAATATTTGTAATAATATATTATTTTATTTGTATAAATATTGGTTGTTTATATATTATATTAGAGTATGTATTATTTGTATTATTAGTATACTTTGTGTGAGTATAATTTGGGATCTAATTTTTATTCCTAAATTGTTGTATTTTATTTCTATATTATTTATATAGATTTCTTGTGAGGTTGACCTTGGTTTGACCATGTTTGACTTTAGTTGACTTTAGAGTTGACCATAGTTGACTTTTGACTTAGAATTTATTTATTGACCTAGGAGTTGACTAGTTTGACTTGTTCTCTTTCCGGGACCTTGTATTAATGTGGTATTCCATATCTAGGTCTTCGAGGTACCGAGTCAGACATCTGTGAGACTGTTCATTGGACTTCAGGCGAGTACATTCTCTGATAGTTTCTCATTTATGATATCCTCTATGTTCGTTGTATCTAGTGTAGATTTATATGTTTCTCTCGACACTATGGTTACACGAATTGGTATATCCGGATCTCGTCATGAGATGTTATTCCTTGGTATATGGTGTATATGGTGCAAGTATTATTTTATTGGTTATTTTGTACATGTACAGACACCGATTCTCGGGGAGACTAGCTATCTTCTTGGGGAATCTAGTGCCATAGCATACCGTGGTTGGATCTATTATACCAGTTGGGGGTGGGGAGTATTAGTATAGATATTTGATCAAATCCCTATTGAATAAAGTATTGGTAAGCGAATAGTGTTGATCATGCACCGCACGTATGATTAGCCAGGCCGCATTGTATCTTGCCCAAGCCGATCACATGTTAAGCTAGTACTCACACACTTAGTCATTAGTATTATTATTTTATTAGCATATTATTCATTATTGTATTTCTTTCCAGTATTTCCTTATTGTCTATGTATCTCTTGTATCTATTTTTGTGCATCTTGTTTATCCACAGCTATTTACTGTTACATAGTTTTTATCATGGATTAGAACTGCTGTTAGAGATGTACTCTGCTCCTTTCCTGACTGGATATATTTTTCCAGATGACACTGAGGAGTACCCTACCTATTATGGACCCCAGGATGTTGTGGGTTTAGATTCGGAGACCTTAGCTCAAGAGGGACTTATCCCAACTGAGATAGTTGACCCTGGAGTGTAGCTTATAGTATGATAGTATTCTTTTGTACTGGATTTGTCTCCAACTTATTTTTGTTACTCTTCAGACTCATTGATGTATTATTTTAAACTCATGAGTTGATGACTATTCTATTCCTATCTGATTCGTGCTCATTTCTATCTTAGTTTTGTGATTGAGTATACTATCATTATTGGTGGTTCATTATATTGTTAGATAGATTATCTAGACAGCGTTCTACCGCCGATTCTGCGGCGTAGGCTGGACGTTGTTTCCGACTAGTACCCTTACCCCGGGTGCGGGTCGTGACACGTTTTTGGTGGTGGCCCATGCAGGTCTAGCTTCACAAGTATGTGATATCGTGGTAGTGCGACAACTTAGTTGTACTACTGCGAGCCTGCAATAGGATATAGGATATAGGCTGAGATACTCAATCATATCTAGGAAAATTCTTTTGATTCAACTATTCTCCTTTGACGTTGATACTTGATCTCTTAAACTGTCCTTTCCTTGATGTCTTACATGTTGTGCCATATTGATTCTTTCTTTCGCTTTATCTCAGGATGCCGCCTAAGACTAGATCACAGCAGGGGAGAGCAGCTTCTGAGAGGTCTGCGACATCCCGAGGGCCTGCACTAGTCACTTCTCCGGTGATTGGAGTGTCAGCTGCTTTCGGAGGTCCACTACCTACTCAGAGGACTGTACCAGCTGTATCTGAGGCTCTTCTACCTCCACCTTCTGTGCCAGCAGAGGCGTCACAGATGTTTATACTATTTCGTGAGATGCTCGAGGCACAGAGGGCTCAATCAGAGGCACATCAGAGGCAGACCGACGTTCTACGGCAGGGCATCGAGAGTGCTCATCAGCTTGCTCGTGTTGTAGTTGAGAGAGGAGTTCCGATCCAGCAGCAGGTTGTTCCTCAAGTTGCTCAGCTTCGGCCAGGCAACATTCAGGACTTCAAGAAACTGGAGCCTAGGGTTTTCAAAGGGACGGAGGGCATCGTTTATGCTGATGATTGGCTCGAGGACATTGAGCGTCTTATGAGGGTGTCCCGTCTTTCTGAAGATCTGAAGGTTGAGGCGGTAGAACTTCAACTGTTCGACGTCGCTCGCACTTGGTTCAGGAATGAGCCGGTTCTAGTTGATGCAGGACAATCTTGGGAGGTATTCAAGGACCTTTTCAAGAAGAAATTTTTTGCTCGGATAGACAGGCTTGACTTGGGGAGACAATTTGAGAGTCTCATTCAGGGGAGCATGTCTGTGGAGGAATACGCTACGGAGTTTGGTAGGTTGAGCCGATTTGCAGAGTACTTGGTGAGGGAACCGGAGGTTCGAGCTATTCGTTTCCGTGAGGGTCTAAATTGGGAGGTGAAGATTCTCATTCCGTCTTTTTATGAGACATACTCGGAGATACTTGCGAAGGCACGCAAGATTGAGCGGGATCTGGGTTTGAAGACCAAGAGAGACCGTGATTCTTTTCTGGGGGCCAACGGCAGTGCAGTATCTGCCAACCGTCCTCATTTCCAGTCCAGACCTTTTCAGCAGCCACAGCAGAACCAGACTCCAGCTAGAGCGCCTTTTCACCAGGCACCTCAGCAGCAGAGGCAGTTACAGCAGGCTCTATGCAACTTCTGCAAGAAGCCCGGCCACATCTGGGAAGTTTGCAGGAGGAGGCTAGGAGTTCGTTTGTATTATGGTACTGAAGGGCATCAATCGAGGGAGTGTCCTCGTCGTGCAGTTCAAGGAGCAGCTCCAGCTCCAAAGACACAAACGAGACCACCTGCAGCACAGCCGAGGGGATCGCTTCCGATACAGCAGCAGCATTTTGTCCAGCATCCACAGCAAGAAGGTGCTCGACAGGGACGAGCGTTTGCTATGTCCGTCGAAGAGGAGGAAATCACAGGAGATGTCATCGCAGGTTCTATTCTTCTTGATTCTATTCCAGCTTTAGCTTTGTTTGATAGTGGTGCTTCCCATAGTTTTGTATCTGTTTTTTTTGCTCTGAAGCATGGTTTGGTAGCTGAGTCTTTGATTAGGACTTGCAAGATCATGACCGGGGGAGGCATTATCCTGGTTAATGATATTTGCAAGGATAGGAGAGTTACTCTGGGAGACCGGAAGTTGAGTGCATGTCTACTTGTAATGCCACTTCCGAGCTACGATATTGTACTCGGGATGGATTGGTTGAGTAGGCACCGTGCTAGCATAGACTGTAGAGGAGGTAGAGTTTTGTTTGGTTCGCCAGGAGAGCCAGAGTTCGAGTTTGCTAGAGGAGCTGCAGAGCAGGGAGAAAGCATTATTTGTGGAGCTATGGTGGAAGACAAGGAGTTGCCGCATCCGTTGATAGCAGAATTCTTGGATGTGTTTCCTGAGGAATTGCCAGGATTGCCACCAGATCAAGATATTGAATTTTTTGTAGACTTGGTGCCAGGTGCAGAACCAATTTCGTAACATGTCTATAGAGTAAACAATAGCGAGCTGGTCGAGTTAAAGAAACAGGTAGACGAATTACAGGATAAGGGATTTATCAGATCGAGTTCTTCACCATGGGGAGCCCCGGTATTGTTTGTACCGAAGAAGGATGAATCGGTGCGCATGTGCATTGATTACAGGGCTTTGAATAATCTCACTATCAAGAATAAGTATCCTTTGCCACGGATTGATGATCTGTTTGATCAGTTGAGTGGTGCGAAGGTGTTTTCTAAGATAGATTTGAGATCAGGCTACCATCAAGTGAAGGTGAAGCCGGAGGACATACCGAAGACTGCTTTTAGAACTCGGTATGGTCAGTACGAGTTTATGGTGATGCCGTTTGGTTTGACTAATGCACCGACGGTATTTATGAATTTGATGAACAAGGTGTTCCACCAGTACCTTGACAAGTTCGTGGTGGTGTTCATCGACGACATACTCATATACTCGAGGACACCGGAGGAGCATGAGGAGCATTTGAGGATTGTGTTGGATGTGCTGAGGAAGGAGAAGTTGTATGGGAAGTTGTCCAAATGTGAGTTTTTCTTGGACAAGGTAGAATTCTTGGGGCATATTGTGACTGGTGATGGTATTTCAGTAGATCCGAAGAAGATTTCAGCAGTAGAATCTTGGAAGACTCCGAGTTCGGTAGCAGAGATCAGGAGTTTCTTGGGATTGGCAGGCTATTACAGGAAGTTTGTGCAAGATTTTTCGAGAATTGTCGAGCCGATGACCAGACTCACAAGGAAGGATGTAGAGTTTGGTTGGACGGAGGATTTCCAGGTTGCTTTTGAGGAGTTGAAGAAGAGGTTGATATCTGCTCCTATTTTGACGTTGCCATCAGGGTCCGGAGGTTTCACTATTTATAGTGATGCATCGGGGAAGGGTTTAGGTTGTGTTCTTCAGTAGCATAGAAAAGTTATTGCCTATGCATCCAGGCAATTGCATCCTCATGAAAAGAACTATCCTACCCATGATTTGGAGTTGGCAGCTGTCATATTCGCCCTGAAGTTGTGGAAACATTATTTGTACGGAGAGCGTGTGAAGATCTTCACAGACCACAAAAGCTTGAAGTACGTTTTCACGCAAAAGGAGTTGAACATGAGGCAGCGTCGGTGGTTGGAACTGATAAAGGATTTTGATATCTCTTTACAATATCATCCTGGGAAAGCCAATGTAGTTGCCGATGCTTTGAGCAGGTATCCGGTAGCTATGTTCTGAACGCAGGATCGATATCTGTTGGAGGACTTGGAGAGCTTGGGCATTGAGGTGATTGTTCCTGGGTGTGCTATGCAGATGTGGGGATTACAGATACACTCAGATTTGATGGACAGGATCAAGGCAACACAGTATGATGATGTATCTTTGAGGAGTATCAGCGCTCAGGTGAGAGCAGGATTGGAGGATGATTTCACTATTGCAGAGGATGGATCTTTGAGGCATGGAGTTAGATTGTGTGTGCTTAGTGGAGAGTTGCGCGAGGAGGTGTTGTAGGAAGCACATTGCTCTCAGTATTTCATATATCCAGGTGCTAACAAGATATATCGGGATATGCGAGAGAGTGTGTGGTGGTATGGCATGAAGAGGGAAGTGGCACAGTTTGTATCCAGATGCTTAGTGTGCCAGCAGGTGAAAGCCGAAAGGCAGAGGCCAGGAGGTTTACTTCAGCCATTACCCATTCCAGAGTTGAAGTGGGAACACGTTACTATGGATTTTGTGTCCGGACTTCCACGATCTCCAGGAGGGAAAGACGCGATTTGGGTCATTGTTGATAGGTTGACCAAGTCGGCCCACTTTTTGCCTTTCAAGGTGGGTTTGTCTACGGAGAAGCTGGTAGAGATGTATGTGAGGTAGATCGTTAGGATACACGGAGTTCCTGTCAGCATAGTCTCAGATCGAGATAGTCGTTTTACTTCTCATTTCTGGAGGAGTTTGCAGGAGAGTTTGGGCACTCAGCTCAAGTTCAGTACTGCATATCATCCCCAGACAGATGGGCAGTCAGAGAGGACTATCCAGACTCTCGAGGATATGTTGCGCACTTGTGTACTAGATTTCGGGGGTTCTTGGGAGGACCATCTCCATTTGGTAGAGTTTGCTTACAATAACAGTTACCAGGCCAGTATAGAGATGTCACCTTTTGAAGCTCTATATGGTCGGAGGTGTCGTACTCCTTTGTCTTGGGACGACGTTGGAGAGAGAGTTTTGCTTGGGCCAGAGATGGTTGTGGAGGCAGCAGAGAAGGTTTATTTGATCAGAGACAGACTTCGAGTGGCGCAGGATAGATAGCGGCATTGGGCCGATAGCCATCGGAGACCTTGGGAGTTTGAGGTATAGTTTAGATTTTGTTTGTGCCTGTTCTTGTTTGTTATAGATTAAGTTCTTAAGATGGTATTTTGTTCTAGGTGGGTGGTTTGGTGTTTCTGAGGATTTCTCCGACACGAGGCACGATTCGCTTCGGTGGAGGCGGAAAGCTTAGTCCGCGATTCATCGGACCTTTCACTATTCTAGAGAGGGTCGGTGCAGTTGCTTATAGACTAGACTTGTCACCTGCATTGGAGGGAGTGCACAACGTGTTTCATGTGTCGCAGTTGAGACGATACGTGGCAGATCCTAGTCATGTATTGGATCACTCAGAGATAGAGGTAGGCCCTACTCTTAGCTATCCAGAGCAGCCAGTTGAGATTCTGGATCGGAGAGAGAAGGTGCTGAGGAACCAGACTATTTCTTTGGTGTGCGTCGCATGGAGGCATCACTCTCCGGGGGAGTCTACCTGGGAGAGAGAGGATGACATGCGAGAGCGTTATCCATATTTGTTTGTACCTTGAGGTATGTTAATTCTCTAGTTATGTTCTGTTCATTGTTATGTTTTGTTCATTAGTTAGTTGTGATTCTTTAGTTCTGTTTTGTGATTTTCTGGGGGTAGTTTTCGTCTTTGAATTTCGAGGACGAAATTATTTTAAGGAGGGTAGACTTGTCACTACCACATTTTAGGAAAAAGGGTATTTTAGTAATTTCCTATTTAAATAAATATTGTGCATGGTAAATAATTTTTGTTGCATTATTTAATTGTTGTTGGATGTTATTTAATTATTTTGGACTTATTTTAGTGGACCCAACTAGTTTAGTTTGGACCCATGGACCAACATGAATTAAATAGTTAGACTTGGCCGATTTAGAAAGCCCATGGTTAAGGAGATAGATTAAATTAATTAAGTGATTAGACTAGAAGCTTCCTTCCTTAATTATTTCTTCATGAGAGGCCCCAAGGGGTACATTGGATATTTTACAATTGCTTGGGAGAGGGGCAAGGCCGGCCTATTAAAAGAGGGGGGAAATTTCTCTCTCCTCTCATTCTCATTCCAAATCTAGATCTAGAATTTTCCACTCCCAAATTCCCTTCATTCCCATTCCCATTCCAATTCTCCACCAAATTTATTCCAAATTCTTCCCAATTCACCATTACAAAGTTGAGAAGCAAGGATCTACAATTTGGAAGCAAGTTCTTCTCAATTAGAGGTTTCATTGGGAATCTATCTCCCAATAGGTATAATTCAGATTTTTCCATTTAAATAGATTCTAAATCTGAGATTTAATCATGTAAAATCAACCTATATGTATGTACTACCCATAAGACTTTGTTTTGTGTTCATAGGAGACCCATGGAGAAAGTTATGGTGTTTTTTGTGTTAATTTTATTGGAATTCCGAATTTATATTTTGTTGTGTGTATCAGTTGATCCTATAGATCAATTGGACATGAGCTTATGTGTTTGGGGCTAGTGTCATGTCCATAATTTGGAACATGTGGTTCGTATCCCACCTATTTGGTGATACGTATCATTTTGGGGGTTTTCCCTCCGACACGGGGCTTTAAACATGTCGTATTTTGACACGGACACATAGATCTACTTTTGATACTTTGATTTATTCATAAATATTATTTATGATTTGTTTGTATCCTTCGGGGTGCAATTGGTTGTGTGTTGGACTCGTGTCACATGCGTATCCTAGATCTAGTGGGATACGGTGTGATACTCTCCAATTGTGTAGATTTTTGAATAGATCTAATTATGTATAGTTTAAATTCTTCAATTATAATTAGTAAATATATATAGATATTATATATTTATTTTGTGTATTTATTATAGTAATTATTGTAGCATAGATCTATATATTTTTGTGTGTGCTAATATGATGTACAAATATAATATGTAGCTTTCTTGCATGTAATTATATATGTACTTATGTTAATAGTATAAATTATACATAAATGTTTTATAAAATATATTTATGTGTTTAATTGTGTAATTATATTATTTACAGCAGTGGCGACAGTTTTCGGTGACAGTTGATTAACTGTCACCAATGCAGCAGCAGTGGGTTTTATTACACAATGGCTTTTGCGACATTTTCTGTGACAGTTGAGACTGTCACTATAAGCTGTTTTAATTAAATTATATTTTTAACTCCCTGTTTTCAGTGACGCTTTGGCAGTTTTAAATTATATTTTATATATTATTATTGTATATATATATGTGTATATATATGTGTTTTGTGAGGTATAATATTTGTAATAATATATTATTTTATTTGTATAAATATTGGTTGTTTATATATTATATTAGAGTATGTATTATTTGTATTATTAGTATACTTTGTGTGAGTATAATTTGGGATCTAATTTTTATTCCTAAATTGTTGTATTTTATTTCTATATTATTTATATAGATTTCTTGTGAGGTTGACCTTGGTTTGACCATGTTTGACTTTAGTTGACTTTAGAGTTGACCATAGTTGACTTTTGACTTAGAATTTATTTATTGACCTAGGAGTTGACTAGTTTGACTTGTTCTCTTTCCGGGACCTTGTATTAATGTGGTATTCCATATCTAGGTCTTCGAGGTACCGAGTCAGACATCTGTGAGACTGTTCTTTGGACTTCAGGCGAGTACATTCTCTGATAGTTTCTCATTTATGATATCCTCTATGTTCGTTGTATCTAGTGTAGATTTACATGTTTCTCTCGACACTATGGTTACACGGATTGGTATATCCGGATCTCGTCATGAGATGTTATTCCTTGGTATATGGTGTATATGGTGCAAGTATTGTTTCATTGGTTATCTTGTACATGTACAGACAGCCGTATTCTCGGGGAGACTAGCTATCTTCTTGGGGAATCTAGTGCCATAGCATACCGTAGTTGGATCTATTATACCAGTTGGGGGTGGGGAGTATTAGTATAGATATGTGATCAAATCCCTATTGAATAAAGTATTGGTAAGCGAATAGTGTTGATCATGCACCGCACGTATGATTAGCCAGACCGTATTGTATCTTGCCCAAGCCGATCACATGTTAAGCTAGTACTCACACACTTAGTCATTAGCATTATTGTTTCATTGGCATATTGTTCATTATTGTATTTCTTTCCAGTATTTCCTTATTGTCTATGTATCTCTTGTATCTATTTTTGTGCAGCTTGTTTATCCACAGCTATTTACTGTTACATAGTTTTTATCATGGATTAGAACTGCTGTTAGAGATTTACTCTGCTCCTTTCCTGACTGGATATATTTTTCCAGATGACACTGAGGAGTACCCTACCTATTATGGACCCCAGGATGTTGTGGGTTTAGATTTGGAGACCCTGGCTCAAGGGGGACTTATCCCAACTGAGACAGTTGACCCTGGAGTGTAGCTTGTAGTATGATAGTATTCTTTTGTACTGAATTTGTCTCCAGCTTATTTTTGTTACTCTTCAGACTCATTGATGTATTATTTTAAACTCATGAGTTGATGACTATTCTATTCCTATCTGATTCGTGATCATTTCTATCTTAGTTCTATGATTGAGTATACTATCATTATTGGTGGTTCATTATATTGTTAGATAGATTATCTAGACAGCGTTCTACCGCCGATTCTGCGGCGTAGGCTGGGCGTTGTTTCCGACTAGTACCCTTACCCCGGGTGCGGGTCGTGACACGGTATTACTATCTACCTTTCATATACCGTTCCTAGTTATCTTACTGCTTTCCTTCATTTTACTATTTGTATTAGCGGGGTTGTTCCCGTATGACTCTTCTCGTATTTGTACTATGATACATTTCCCGTGTTATTTCCCTTCTGCACATTAGTAGTTACGTTCTTCTCTATGTGCTCTATATATCTATTGTATGTAGATAAGATTTAGTTTCACTGTCTATGTGTTGTATGTTATGTTTTATTATTGTACTTTACAGCTTAGGTGCACTCCGTCGGGTCCATTAGATTGGGATGCCCGTCGAAGTGTACTCGTTGGCCATTGCCACATGGCTCGGTTCCATATATTTAGAACTGGGGCATGACAAAAACTCATAATTCTCCAAGATGATCGTACACACATATTAATTACATATAATAATAGCTATTAGAACTAGTTATGATAGGAATTAAAGAGAATTGCACAAAACCCCCAAAATAAGCTCTATATCACACGGTATCACATCGTATCGCAATACGGCTACTCGTGTCCAATTGTGGACACATGGCCAGTCTTTCAACCCCAATCTAAGTCCAAATAGACTAAATTAGTCTCATGATATACACTTGATATGCCAATCTCGTAATTTCTCCAAAATAGACACAAATTACCATGTAGAAATTATAATACACATCGAAATAGCCTAGAACTTATTCCTATAGGTTACCCTATGCCATAAGAGGGTTCTTAATGGTCAAATATATGATTTAAAAGCTAGAAAGAAGGTAAATTCAAAATTATACCTATTGAGAGATGGATTCCCAATGAATTGCTCAAGGATATGATCCGAACATGATCCCCTTGCCATAAGCTTCCTCTTCCAAATGCTCCTTGTAACTCCAAGCTCTAATGTTCCTTGAGTGATAAAAATGAGAGAGAATGTGGATGAATTAAGGGGGATTGATGGAGGAATGAAAGAAATTGGGGATATAGGAATTTGGGGATCTAGAAATGGGTACAAATGAAGAGGAGATAGAGGGAAAGAGAGAGAGAGAGAGAGAGAGAGAGAGAGGGAGAGAATAACCCCTCTATAGTGGCCGACCCCTTCCCCCTCTCCAAGTCACCATCAAATGTCTAAGTTGTCCCTACATTAAGAATTATGGAAAATAATTAAGGAAGTGCTATTTTGGAAGTCTCTACACTAAAATAATTTAGTCTAATCCTCTTAATTAATTAGAGAAAATGGGTCTAATGGGCCTAGTCCATGTTAAGCTCACTAGTTGTCAAGACAAGTCTTGTTTGGTTCAATAGTGTCAAGTCTAAATATTAGGCTAGACCACTCACTATAAATAAATAATGTAAGGCACAAAATAATTATATAGCACACTAAGTAAGATTTAATCCCTAAAAATAAAATAATTATGCCAAATTACTAAACTATCCCTATTTGGAAAGTGACGGTGATAGAGGCTGAGTATATCACTGTAGGCCGTTGTTGTGGATAAATTTTGTGGATGAAGCAAACCCTAGAAGACTTTAATCTACACACAAGAACATTCCTATTCTCTGTGATAACACTAGGACTATTAGTCTCACCAAAAATCTATTATGTCATTCTCGCACTAAGCACATAGAAATCAGAAATCATTTTCTAAGGGGTCATCAACAACACGAAAATATTTGTTTAGAATATATGGATACAGAACATCAATTAGCAGACATCTTTACTAAACCTTTAGATGAAGATCGCTTCAACTTTATCCGTCGAGAATTAGGTCTTTTATATTCTGATAAAATATAAGAATTGTAAGATGCTTTAAATTCCTGTTCAGTCTAAGTTCTTCAAAGTTTCATAAATCTTGGATACATGCCGATATGACCCTTTTATCAACAAGGTATAAATAACCTTAAGCGACACGGTATTTAAGTATCTTCGGACCACCGCTAGATGGGATTCGGCCCCTACAACTGCTCTGAGATAATCCAAATCCTTGAGAACTTACGACCTGATAAAGCCCATTTAGTACTTATTATTTTGTATTTATATAAATTCAAGAAAGGCAAAATATCAATTAAAGTTGTATTGTGATTCTGGACATAAATAGAAACAGAATTTGGACCAAACTCAGGCCGAGCTCGGACCGAACTCTTCGTCTCCTAATTCCTTCCACACTACTAATGAATTTTCTATAATAATTTATGAATCCAAACTGCTAACTGTTCTCGACCAAAATAATGTTAAACCATAGAACACAGCTCCTTTCGGTCGAACCCACCGGAAAGCACGAGAGGACTGGGTTGGGTCAACCTATGGTGTACCGGTTGTTATGCCAATAGTAGTGCCGAGCTCCGAGGCCAAGCAAAAGATCCAACAAAAATCATCTTTGCCGACCATACCCTTCCCGAAGGAAGGTGATCCAAAAGTTGTAGGTTGTTAGAAGTTCTTATTAAACCCCGAGGCCCTGCGTGTGCCGTACCACTGACGAGCATTGGATGGATGTCCGGGCATTGAGAAGAAAGGACACTTGTGTCCAAGTTTGATAAAAAGATAGTCCGGTTGTGGTTCCAGTCCCAAATTTAGTAAGGGAGAAGTATGAACTGTACCATTCATCTACCGGAAGATTTGGAACAATCCTGATGAGTTTGCCTTTGCTTTTGAAACTTAGCTACTTAATAATGTAGATGACTGTAGAAGCATGAAAAATACGTTGGATAGCTCTACGCAGCATGTTGATGCAGGGCAGCGTAAACAGAGGACCTCAGAGCCATCGGCGTGTAAACAGAGCTTTTTCGCTAAGCACAGCGTAAAGAGAGGCTCAAGGACCATCCGCGTAAAGCAGTATGTCCAGGCTGCTTCAACGTAAAAAGGGTGCTACATCGCCTCTATGGCGTAAAAATCATCCGCTTTCAATGCAGCATTGAAGTGTATGAGGAACGCTTCGTATTCTTCGAAATGAACCTGTCAGATCATGCAATGAACCTGACGTCTGGACTCCTTACAAAGAGTACTGCACGGCTACCCAGGCGACGGTTATAATGATGGTACGACACTGCAACCCAGGCTATCATTTACTGCCATTTTCTTTGTGTAGCCCGCTTCTACGCATACAAAGGAGTACGCCGCCCAGTTTTTCACAAGCAGATGTGAGCTGTTTATGCTCCGCAGAAGATAAACAGCCTGCCACGTCAAAAGCTGCTCTTCGTACAGGGCTCGAGGCACATCTCTGCATTTAATGCGCAGAGCGGTGACAGGTTATCAAGGCACATCTCTGCATTTAATAAGCCGAATACTAACAGATGCTCGAGGCACGTCTCTGTATTTTATGCGCAGAAGGGTGGCAGACCTTCAAAACATGCCTCTGCCTTTAATGCACAAGATAATGGCGGATCTCTGCCTTTAATGTAGGAGATTTAATTAAATGTCACCGAACCGTCGTCTAGTGACATTCCCTTTGCGCAATCTGCTCTTACGCATACAAGGGGATACGCTGCCCAGTTTTACACTGGCAGACGTGAGCTTCTTACGCTCCGCAGAAGGCCAACAGACCGCCACCTCAGCAGTTACTCTTCGTGCAGAGTTCGAGGCGCGTATCTGCATTTAATGCGCAAGATGATGGCAAATCTTAAAGACAAGCTTCTAAATTTAATGCGCAGGATGGGGTCAGATCTCTGTATTTAATGCAAGAGATTTTATTATATCTCCAAGAGCCGTAATTCCGGCTAAAATGTCCATATCACTCGGCTTCTACGCCCTCTTGGCTTCTACGCCTGCTCGGCTTCTATGCCCTTTCGGCTTCTACGCTTGCTCGGCTTCTATGCCCACTCGGCTTCTATGCCCACTCGGCCTCTATGACCACTCAGCTTCTATGCCTACTTGGCTTCTATGCCATGGTGACAGTCACTGGCTTCTACGCCAACCTCTTCTACACAAGGGATAACTACCTACGTGGCTTCTACGCCGTGATCTTCGCAGCAGATATACGCGTTTGTCTCTTAATTGGACACGCATCACATGCTCACTCAAAAGGTCATCTATACGCAGGCATTGGTTATTTTAAACCGTCGTGTAAAAGGGTGATATACTTTCCACTATCCAGTTTCTACGCTGACTGAGTGGTCACTGTCACTAAAAACTCTATAAATAGAGACCTCTATCAACAAATGTCAGGGTCAAAAAGAGAGGTCAGAAAATTGAAGATCGAATGATCGAAGATTGGTCAAGGAATCCAGTATCAGATCCAAGGTCGACAATTGGGAAAGAAAATGGTCGAGAGAGAGAGAGAGAGAAGAATCCAGAGCTCAGGCAAAGAGGATGGATCAACGACTATGGCATCGGGCATCCACCCTCTTTAGCAACCTTCGAAGCTGCTTTCTGTCTTCTACGGCACTTCTTCATCATCGTGTGGTCTAAGGACTAAAGTGATCGACTGCAGATCAGACACCCATAGCATTATTTACCCAGATTAAATAAATTGTACTCGACTTCCTCGTATAGGATCAAAATTGTACAATCTTGTTTGTAAACACCGACGAAGAAGAGCAGGGTTTTCTTTAAAATAAAGAACCTTGTCGTTTCTCATATTTTTACATTTCGTTTATTTTATCCGAAATAATATGGCGAATCTGCTGGGGACATCTTTCTCTTCTGACGAGGAAACAATTGCTCAACACGATGCGGTATTCGTGGGATCCATGAAGAAGACACTGGTCGTCCAGTTCGACCAATCTGCCTACGAAGACATGCTTCAGACAGGGGGTAGCTCTCACTCTCTCTCAGTCCAAGACAACAGGAAGCTGCATAAGGTCTGGATGCCCAAGACATACTCTACCATTCCTTTGGACTCTCTGACCTCTCCGATTTCTCTGACCAACGAGGCTGTAGCACTGCTCCCTCCATGCCTTGCACGTAAAATTCAGTCGCTTGTCTCTGGCAGGGCAGACAAAACTTCTGGCAATGCCTCAGTGCTAACCCAGAAGTATACTCTGCGCTCTGCGCGTAAAATTCAGTCTCCCGTCCCTGGCGGAAAAGACGAAACTTCGGATAATGCCTCAGCGCTAGTCCAGAATCCTATACCGCGCTCTACGCGTAGAAACCAGTCTCCCGTCTCTGGCAGAATAAACAAAATTTTTGATGATGCCTTAGAGCCAAATCAGAAGTTCCAAATGCGCTCTGCACGTAAAAATGCATCTGCCTTCTGCGGAAGAATAGATGATCCCTGCAATCTACGCAAGGGAAAGCAAGCGGTGGAATACTCAACTTCTCGGCCTTTACGCCAGCAAGGGAAGAATCTGCCCGCCCTCCGGATTACGCGAGGAGCTGACGGACGACTGAGGACCTCCTCGGCTTTACGCCAACCTGAGCAGAGCTCCAATTTATGTCAGGAGAAGTCCCTCAGCGTAAAGAAGGCTCAATTTGCGGAAAGACAAACTCCTCGGGGATTATTCGCTACCCAGATGGCCAACCTGTTGTATATAGGTGGCATAGGGGGAACTATGGTTCCCAACATCCGCATGCCTACTGATGTGAACAGAAGGAATGAGTCATCTTCTTCTTCTGTAACTCCTCCTGACCTGCGCAAGTACCTGATCCAGAAACGCAAGGATAGGGGATCTTCCAGCATGTCTATTATGCCTCCTAACGAGCACTCTTGTAATAGTCATAGGATTGTAATTAATTGTTGCTGTTCTGAAGCAAAATGATCAGTTTTTGACCGGTTGAGCTACTCTCCATCTTTCCAGGAAGAAGAGCCCACACATGCATCGGTGAACATGGCTTCACACATACCTAGAGGAAGATCAGGCTCAAGACGTCATCCCTCTAGAGCACCGAGCCGAAGGAGATTCAACCAGCTCCTTAGGAACACTGAATCTGGGGTGTTCCAAAATACCCGTTCGAGGTTGCGACAAACGCCTTCGTACTCTTCTAATTTCGGTGCTGGGGGTCGCCAGTCTCCCGAATCGGATGCTGAAAGTATAGAGTCTACTTTTACAGAGACCTATACTCATCCTTCAATGACACCCAGGGAGATGGGAGTTTATGCCATTGGAGATGAACACAAGGAAGCTTCCCCGTCGGGGAGCGCTGAGCAACGCATTACTACACTGGAGACATCACTGAAAGAAATGCAATCCATGATGGAGAACATGCACCAGATGATGCTGACTCAACACACAGCTGCTATGGCTCAAGCATCAGTCCCTCCAACTCAGATACGTATGCGGGTGGACTTACCACCATCCAACGCGATCCAGGTGCCTGCTCTAGACCAGGAGTCAGCAGTTTCTCCGCTTCCTCACTCGGAGAATGTATTACCTCCCATCGGAGTCGCGATGCAATCAATTCCTCATCACTCCGTGGTCCCGCTACCGGCTGAAGATCCGATACAGGCAGTACGGGAGTTGAAAGCCCAATTTGATGCCCTGAAGCACAAAGATCAGCTCAAGAAATTGAGAATCAACCAACCTTACCCAGCTATCTGGGAAGAGGTCCCTTTCCCTCCGAGATATAAACCACAGACTATGGCTTTGTTCGAAGGAAAAACGTCACCGAGTCAGTACATAAACTACTTCAGTATGATGACGGTGTTATTACTAGGGAACGATGCCCTCCTCACTCGGGTATTCAAAGGCTGTCTCTCGGGGGTAGCTTATCAGTGGTACCGAAGTCTGGCAGACAACTGCATTACTTCTTTTGAAGACTTCAAGGCATTATTCTTCACACGATTCTACGAAGGAGGGATGGACATGTCTATGTCCTCTCTCATTAAAGTCAAGCAGAAGGAAAAAGAGAATGTTTGCACTTTCATCGAACGTTTTCGTCAAGCCACTTTGCAAATGCCTCCAGGAGTTCCAGACTCGGCATTGGTGGACATATGCAGAAAGAACCTTCTTCCCGTGATCTCGGTGTTCACAGGACCATATCAGTTCCATGATGGGCCCTCGTTCATCATCTCAGCGGTAGCCGCGGAAGACAACAGTCAGAAGGCGCGCGATAATGGCATCATGATCTCGGCCTCTGATAAAGGCAAGAGGTCATCCTCCAACGTCGACCATCCTCGTGGTACCAAGGGTAAAGAAGCTCTGGCAATCAACACGTCCAGGCAAAAGACTGTGGCTACTACGCAAACGAAATCTGGGACATCCAGGCCCATTAAAGTGTACTCTTTCGACGATGACGATATTCCGAGCATATTCGAATGTCTCGTCAAGAGCGGCAAGATTACCCTTGCTGAGGTAAGATGGCGCAATGAGGCTGGCAATACCAACAATCCCAAGTACTGTATCTTCCATAGGTACATACACCACCCCACAAAGGCATATTATATACTGAAAAGGAAGATCCAGGAGTTGATCGATGCTAAGGCCATCACTCTGCGCAACAGCAAGAAGACGGTCACAGCCAACATGATCTCTCTGCAATTTGGCAATCTGCCTCCCCAAGAAATCCCAGACGGTGTTACGCCTATTTCCCGGACGACGATGAACATCGTTAATCTCCCTCCAACTAGAGATCAAAATCATGACCTGGTACCACTAACTACCCAGCGAGGCGAGATTATGTAGGTTCATCCAGATTTGGTGCCCGGGATCGAGAAAGAGACTCAAGCTGCTAAGGCTAAGTCTAAAAAAAAACTCGAAGCGCAAACCATATCACATGGTTGTGGCAGACTCGACATCAAAAGACGAGGTCTTGGCCACTGGAACCCGTTCAGGGAAAGCTTACCTCCAGGACGATGGAGCCAGCTAGGAAGATGCACCGGCAGACACTTCAGCTGCAAAGCCGGCAGAACCAGAGCCCGCCGTACCAGGAGCCGGTCCTTCGAGACCAACTTCGGCGGACAAAGGGAAGCAAAAAGAAGTGCATTTCGACAAACCTGTGAAAAACATTCAAAACAAAGGTTTAGAGAAGCCGTACAACTTCGACATCCTGGCCCAACTGGCTAATACACCAGCCAGGTTGTCCATCTTCGAACTACTCAGGCTCTCCCAAGACACTCGTCTAGCCCTGAGCGAAGCACTGATGCAGGCGGATTCATACTTGACCCAGCTCAAGTCCCCTGACGAAGAACCAGTGGCGTATCCTCAATGCCACAGTGTAATGGAGGTGGTCCCGAACATCACTTTCACTCAAGATGATATGCTGTTAAAATATAACAAGCATGATAGACCCCTCTATTACACCGGGTACGTCGATTCCATGGAGGTCGACCGAATTCACATAGATCCAGGATCATCAATCAGCATCATTTCTCATAGTCTGCTCAGACTGCTAGGGATTCCTACCAGCAAATTGGCTTACACCACCACTACAATCATGGGCTTCAACGCCAGAAAGAGTAAGCCGTTGGGGAAAATTCGCCTGAGGATTCAGATTGGCGACCTTAGATCAGTGGCTACATGTTATGTCATTGTTTCTGAGGTGTCCTATAACATTCTGCTGGGAAGACCTTGGATCCACGACCACAACATCGTTCCTTCGACTCTACATCAATGCTTTAAATATGTAGATGCCCAAGGAACAGTACAAACAGAGTTTGCTGACCTGAACCCGTTTAGAGAGTAGAATCCTACTACTCTGATGCCGTGTTATACTCTCAAGACTACACGTAAGAGGTGTCAGCCGAAGCAGAGATGGAATCCCACCGGGAGCTAGAAGAACCCTCTGCCAAGCAACCTCTGTCAATCAAGGTGAAAGGACGGACTACTCATCCAAAAGCCATGGAGCCTATGGCTATCCACCTGAACAAAACCAGGTCAGGAAAAGGGGGTGATCCTCTAGTGATCACTTTGAACCAGAAGCCTCCATCCTTGGTCATCAACCTTCGACGCAGCAGGCAGCCGATCGATGTAAATGCAACCGGGAACGAAGTTTCAGACGATAATAAACATCCTCTTTTCCACTATATTGACGCTCAAATTCCGACCCAGGAATCCTCTCCCCATGACGATATAGAACCTATAGCACAAAAGTTCTTGGGAGCTATAGATTCCTATCATCCGTATGTGTGGGAAGTAGCGTCATCATCCAATGTCACCACGACATATGGACCGTATGGGGATTCTATCTTCATTGTCCCGCCTACTTGCAGCAGTCAGCATTCAATAGTCTTCGGCCGCATGCGCAATAAACTGACTGTGCAAGAGGATTCTCCCGACGACGACGTTGGTAAAATGCAGTTTCACAAGTATAGCCCGCAAGCTTTGAAGATCATACAAATTATGGGTTATAACTTGAAGCTGGAACCAGGTCTCAACTACGGGAAAGGCAGACGAATACCGCTGCACGGCAATCCCTACTATCAACGAACTCGTTTTGGGTTAGGGTATACCACCTCCCTCGCAGCTCCTGAGTCAAACGAGGATATCTTTTCCTCTTCTCAAAATGGCTCAGCGCCCTCCGACTCATCTCATGCTCTCGAACGAACATTATTCGTAAATATGGTAGTGACAGATTCCTTCAAAGCAGACGAATAAGAATCTGAACTGTTTGAGAATGACGCTTGGGCTCAGCAAATGGATACACAATGGGAGTTCCGCTTGGAGCAGAGAGAACCTCCTACTGAAGATAAAGTTATCCAGATTGACGTTGGGGATGAACTTGCGCCAAAGCCGATATTTATCAGTAATAATCTTTCCGAAGCAAAAAAGAAAGAAGTTATGCAGCTGATAAAAGAATATACTGACGTCTTTGCGTGGAATTATGAGGACATGCCAGGCCTTGATCCAAAAGTGGCTACTCATAAGCTCAATATATTGCCCGATTCGAAGCCTGTGAAGTAGCACCAACGCCGGTTTCGTCCGAATATGATGGACGCCACCGAAGCTGAAGTCAAGAAGTTGATAGCCTGCGGCTTCATCCAAGAAGAACAACATCCCAACTGGGTTACCAATGTTGTCCCGGTCATGAAGAAAAATGGGAAAGTATGTGTCTGCATCGATTACCAAGATCTGAATGCAGCCTGCCCCAAGGATGAGTTTTCTCTTCCCATCACAGATGTCATGATTGACAATATATGTGGTTTCGAACGTATGTCTTTTATGGACGGATTTTTAGGATACAACCAAGTCAAGATGCATCCTGAGGACGAGAAGCATACTGCCTTCCGGACACCATTGGGGGTTTATTGCTATACGGTCATGCCCTTCGGATTGAAGAATGCCGGGGCTACATACCAACGAACTATGATTAACATATTCTATGAGCATTTATGCAAGACAATAGAGTGTTACGTGGACGATGTAGCTGTCAAAAGCTGCCTCAAGGACAATCACATCCAAGACTTGAAGACAGTATTTGAATTCATGCGCCAACATTAACTCAAAATGAATCCTACAAAGTCTTTTCTGGGGGTATCTAGTAGCAAATTCCTGGGATTTATTATTACCGCCAAAGACATTCAAGTGGACCCTGATAAAGTCAAGGCTATCTTAGAAATGCGACCGCACCATAATCTGAGAGAACTCAAGGGATTTCAAGGTCGTCTGGCTTATATCCGGAGATTCATATCCAACCTCTCCGGAAGATGTTCGCCCTTTTCCTGTCTTATGAAGAAAGGTGTATCCTTCGTATGGGATGAAGCCTGTCAGCAAGCGTTCGGTGATATCAAATGCTACCTCACTAGCCCGCCAGTTCTGGTGCCTCCAGTCATAGGAAGACCATTCGTGCTGTATGTTCGAGCAATGGATCATTCTATGGGAGCTTTTCTCGCACAAAAGAACGATATGGGTCACGAATAGGCTATCTACTACCTCAGCAGGATGATGGTCAGAGCCGAACACCGGTATAACCCAGTGGAGAAAGAATGCTTGGCTCTGATGTTCGCTATCCAGAAAATGCAGCACTATGTCATAGGACAAACCATTCATATCATCTCCAGGATCAATCCTCTTCGGGTACTGATGAGCAAGCCAAGTGTTCTTAATTCCCGACTCGCGACTTGGGCGATGCTATTAACACCATATGACATGGTGTACGTCCCTCAGAAGTCCATCAAAGGCCAAGCATTGGCTGATTTCCTAGCTGCTCATCCGATCTCGGAGACCTCCAAACTGTACGAGGACATTCCCGACGAAGTTGCAGAGTGTAATTCCTCAATGAAAGGTGATGCATGGCAACTATTCTTCGATGGTGCCTCCAGAACTGGTCCCTAGGGAAACGTGGTTTCGGGAGTAGGAATCGTCCTGGTTACTCCGGACAAACTCGTCATCTACCGAGCATATTCTCTTAGCGAGCCCTGTTCTAACAATGTGGCAGAGTATAACGCTCTACTAATCGGGCTCCAAGTCGCTAAAGAATTGGGCGTCAAATCTCTAGAAGCTTACGGTGACTCTCTGCTGATCGTCAATCAAGTCAGAGGAATATATGAAGTCCGGAATCCATATCTCATCCCCTATCACCGAGTAACGGTCGAGATAGCCATGACATTCAAAGGATTCTTCCTGGAGCATGTGCCCCAATCTCAGAATCTGGAAGCTGATGCCCAAGCTAGTCTAACTGCAGATTTAGCTATCCCTATAAGAAGGCAGAATTCGGTAATCCTTCTTAGCAGAGATTTATTCTGTGTGAAAAACAACTTTCACATAGAATACAGCTACGCTGTGAATACAGATCCTCCAAGGAGAGACTGGAGAAGTCCCTTTATAGATTTCGTAGCATACGAAATCTTGCCAGAGGACCCTAAAGAAGCGGTATCCGTCAAAATACGATTATTACGCTTCTATTTCGAGACATCCTCACAGTGTCTATATCGTCGGACCTACGACGGACTGCTATTGAGATGTCTCTCAGATGATGAGGCACATCAGATCATCCGTGAAGCTCACAACGGCGTATGCGGAGCACATCAACCCGGGCCTAAGCTACAGGATTGCATCAGGAGAATGGGCTATTACTGGCCTACTATGATCACGGATGCAATAAAATACGCAAGACAGTACAGAGCCTGTCAGGTCCATGCAGACTTTTTCCATCAACCTCCTGAACATCTACATCCTACGGTTGCGTCCTGGCCTTTCGAAGCATGGGGTATGGATATCATTGGTCCTATTCACCCGTTCTTTTCCAGAGGTCACCGGTTCATACTGGCCATCACGGATTATTTCTCCAAATGGGCAGAGGCGATCCCACTTGCTGAGGTGAAGGCATCTAATATGATCAGCTTTATCAAGCATCACGTCATTTATCGCTTTGGGATACCCCAAAGGATAATCCATGACAATGGGCCTCAATTCATCAGCCAAGCGTTTTATCAATTTTGCGATAAAAATTGGATACAAAATATGGCCTCTACGGCATATAATCCTGCTGCTAATGGTTTGGCGAAAGCTTTCAAGAAAACCATTATCAAGATCTTGAAAAATTTTGTCTCTTCGAACAAGAGAGATTGGAATGAGAAGCTGGAAGAATTTCTCTGGGCATACCGCACAACGGTATGAGCACCGACAGGATGTGCACCGTTCTCACCGGTTTACGGGAGCGAAGCAGTTCTCCCCATCGAGATCCAGATTCCGTCACTCAGGATAGCCGTGGCTAATGAGTTGACTCAAGAAAAAAATGACCTGTTAAGGCTTCAAGAGCTAGAAGGATTAGACGAGAAATGCCTCCAAGCTCAACAGCGTATCGCGTTCTACCTAGCATGCATTTCCAGAGCTTTTAATCAAAAAGTAAAGGAAAGAGTGTTCAAAGTCGGCGAGCTATTCTTAGCTGTGAGAAGGCCGATGATTCTTACTCACAGGAGAAAAGGCAAGTTCCAGCCCAAATGGGAAGGCCCTTATGTGATCGAGACGACGTTCTCAAACGGCGCTAACAGGTTAGCCAAGCCTAATGGAGACCTGTTAATAGCTCCTATCAATGGCAAATTCCTGAAGAGGTACTATGCTTAACCTACTTTGCTCTAGTGGAATATGGCGAAAACCTTATTCTGACAAAACTACTTCCAAAACGAAACTAGTTGGATCGTATTCTATCATGGTCATATTACCTCTGAATAGATATATCCGGCTAAACCTGTCATTTATATTCCAAAATGATGGGTCCACAAAGTCAGATGAAAGCCTCTTTATTATTCCAAAAAAAAGAGCAAAAGTACATTGAAAAGCAAAAGTACATCATGAAGGGGGAGTGGTAAGGTCACGAATCTCCTGTGCCATTGCGGCCATCTTTTCAGTCCTGGAACCCAAGACATCAAAGCGGGCCCGCTCCAGCCGTGCCTCATCGTTACTCAAAAGGGACAGTTCGGCCCTAGCCCGAAGAAAACCAGCACGGGTGACTCCTGCACGCACCAAGTTCTGTTGTGCTACGCCCAATCGGCCATTTGCCACAGCTAGAGCTTCTGACGACTGAGAAGCCCACTCCTTTGCCTGAGCGAGTTTTGTTTTCAGCCTGTGGACCCTCGCTACATTCCCTTCATGCTCGGCCTGGCACTTCATTTGAAGAGCAATGGCCTCCTCCAGGACGACTTTTCCTTCATCCATCTCCTGCTGATGTGTCTGGATGGATTTATTTAGGCTGCTATCTGTTCAGCAAGCCGCGCAGTCATGGAGTCGTATCTAGCTTGGACCAGATCTTCAACGCTGTCTCGAGCTAGCTGCAAGTATTCGTTAATGGGTTGCTCTAAACCATTAACTATCTCCTCCAGCGCGTCAGCTAACCCAGTGTCGTTGAATTCTCGGATCGGCACTATAGAGGCCCGGGAGGCCCTCCTCAGCGACGCAAAGCCCAAATTCTTCTCCAACTCCATTGATATTAACATTTTTAAGGTATCATAGAAGATAACAGTGTACTGCTCGGTCAGCGCAGCTAGATCCGAATGGACGCTGGGAGTGGCCGCGATAGTGGCGAGTCCCCCTCCAAGAACAACCGCAGACGATATTGCCACGGCCGTCGCCTCAACAGAAGGTACGACAAAAGAGGAAGCACCAACACCCGACGAAGTGACACCGACATACTCAAAGGAGGCATTGTCGCAACGACAGGCTCGTCCTCCTCTTGAGATATCGGAATCTCTTCGACAGGTAAGCCGGCACCCGAAGATACTTCCTCTTCAAAATTAGGCACATCCGTGTCGCCGCCAGGACCTAACACAGAGCCAAAGGGCGCATCTACACTGCTCTCCCCGAAGAGGTCTTCCCCTGAAAAGAAGACAAAAGGAAGTTAATATCGGCATAATATTAATTTTCCTAAAACAAGAGGCATAAAAGACGACGTTTACCCATGTCCAATGGTGTATATGTCGCGTCCGCGGCCAGTACAGCTAAATCATTTCTTAGTGATGCTAGGCAAGCTGTCATACCTGGAGAAGGGGGTGCTCTTCCGAATATCGGCAAGTACTCTTTCGAATCTCCGTCGAGATCCCCTCGAGGTTCATCGGCTGGAATCTCGTTCGGTGCACCTACAGACACGGCAGGGGTCTCTCCCGATGCTGATCCGGATAAAGATATCCTCATTTGGCTCGGCCCCGAAGGCGCTCTCGTTTCACTACCTGAAGTGGTAGCAGCAACAACACCCTCCAACAGGAATTCTCCGGCACCGCCAGCCGGGACTGTCGAGGTTCCCTCTCTAAAAGGCGAGGAACCTCCAATCAAAGAATCAACCCCGACATGGGGAGATGCAGGCTCATTTCTAGGAGCCTCAATACTAGGAATCCGGAGAGGACGAGTAACCATCTTCTTCTTCCTCTTGCGAGGGGAAGTCTCCTTCTGAGTATGAGCCCTTCGCTTCTTAGAGACCACCAAAGGCCCTGCAGGCAGAGGTACTTCACCCCTCGATATCGCCAACAGAGGCTCATCTGGAGTGACGGACTCCTCACCCTCATCAGAAGAAACCGAGGGGACTTCGACTCTTCCCCCAGACTTGGAAGAAGGCACCCTAAAACTTCCATGCATATCAACATCACGATGGAAGGTGTTGGTTGCCACATAGAACTGGGCATACGAGTGGAGAATTTACAGCTCCATGGAGAGTGAAATGACGGGCACGATAAAAGTTGCCTCAGTACAACCCATGATAAAATATCGCCATCCTCTGGCTCCATCAATGAGTCCGCCCCAGGACCTGAAGCTGGTGATGGCATTGCCCACGTGCAACTGGTCGTACCCGAATTGCCTGGCAAATCGACTAGGCAAGTAGAGCTCGAAGAAGCAATGGTCTTCACTCCTGTACAGTAGGTAGGAAGGTCTAATGCAGACCAACCAATTGAAAGACTCGGGAGAAAGAACGGTCTTCCCGTCGTGTACATCCTGAAGTCTGATCCCCTTCTAATTGAGATGTACGAGAGGAACAGTACAGAAGAGCTTCCATCTGTGACTAAGATTCAGCGCCCGCCGACAGTCTATAGCTGTGGTCACGTTCCAGGAGGATTTCTGGTAGTTCAACAAGAAACTAGCCCCCGAACTACTACCAGAGCCGGGAGACATAACCCTGGGGTTATGAAGAATTAACCATCCTATCAGATACAAGTATAGTAACTCTACCCTAGGAAAGCTATCACATCGAGTTTCGTCGGCAAGCAGCCCATAGATCATGGACCTCAGGCCAGCTTGAATACGACACACCATGGCAGGCAGCAAGCCTAGTCTTGCCCCGAACACCAGACGCACTGCAGGCTATAGCGTGTTGCGGTGAATGCGGTCCGCAGATGCGATGTCGGGTACCACCAGCCGACGCAGCCATATGGAAAGGAAGCCAGCCAGTTGAGCTTCCCTGGACAGAGGCCGGTGGCAGTGCCTCAGATAACTATAGGCCTTGGTGCCTACGGGATACTTCCCTATCCCTTCGTCGAGGATCAAGTCCGGAGCCACAGCGTCTTCCATGAGATCGTCAACTACCTGAGCATTAAGCACGCTCAGAGGATTCAAAGGCAGATCCTTGCCTTCCAAAACCTTCTTCGGCTTAGCAGCCCTGGACCGGTGAAAGAAGAGGTAGGACGTCCATTTACTGATGTGAGCCAAATCTGAAGGCTCATCACAAAAAGTGGTGCAAGCGAGGTAGTAGCACATCAGCTCCTGATACACTTCCACTACCCAAGGGTCTGAATCCCCCAGCTCCCAGTTCGTGGAAACATACTCTTCATATGGAGTATCCCCCATCGGCAGTCTCGAGATCTCTGCCATCTCGTGGAGGGCCAATCCCAACTCCCCCAGTGGAGTGGCGAAAGTCCCGGTGAGCGAGATGTATCGCTCCATCAGTGCCAGAAACAGGTTGGGGTTAAGAGGCAACCCAACACTGGTGGCACTCACAGCTGCAAACAGACCAATGCTCTCCAGCTCGATCTGAAAATGCTTCAGGGCCCAATCAGCTAAGCGAGCCCATCAAAGATTTGTTGGGGCGATCCACCCGCCTGTCCGAGGGTTCACTTAGGGTATACTCCCCCGCACCCCATGAAATCATTGTAGAAAGTCGATAATTGGACCGGCTGGATCACTAAACTGTCTTCACTCGGGACACTACCCGGGTACAGTCCCCTGAACATCGTCACATTGCCGGTAGGGCGGCTGACAAACGACCCCTGGTCAGCTCCTTTCAGATGAAATATCTTCCCTGGCCTACCGTGAAGATCAGGAGTCAGCATCTACGACATCCTCCTGGGATGTGTAGCATGGAAGAATGCCGAGATAGGATAGTCTCTCGGCATCTTGGGCAGATACAAAATCAAGCTCCCGGCAGGGAAAACCTAAATTTCTTACTTGGGCTTCGTCTGGGACTGCTTGTCAATTATGTCCCCGAAGAGGAAAGTCGGCTTTATGTATTGGTCCCCATCTATGTACGTCAGGGGCTCTCCGTTAATCATGTTCAGCAGCGTTCGCTCGCCCTGAGCCGATATCAAAATTTCCCTTCCTTCAGGATACTGGGACCCAGAGATAGGAAATATCACGTGTGACAGATCCTCCAGATAGTTGGAGTACAGCATCCCGACGGCAGAGCCCATCACATCGGCTAGCGGAGACGCATGCAAGTTAACTGCAAGAATGCAAAAAAAATACATCAGTTCCTACAACTGGATATTACAGATCTTGCAGCATATGCAAAAAAATCAACAGTCTGTGCTTTACGCCAAGACTGTAAAAACTTGATCATTACGCTGGAATCCCATTCCAAGGCATAAAATTCAAGACAGACAGTATACGCAAAGTTTTTGACAGTCTATGTTTTACGCCAGACTGCCAAAATTTGAGTTATTACGCTAGAATTTCCATCCTCGCGTGAAATTCAAATTATATAGTATACGCCAACTTTCGACAGTCAAAGCTTTTACGCCAGACTGCGAAAATATGGAGTTTTTGAGCTGACACATTAGAAATATGGGCGTAAAAGATGAAATATCTCTGTGCATCCTCTTCCTCGAAGAGGCTATCAGCACAGAAGACGACCTAGCACGTTCACGTATAACGTGTGCGAAGGATTTTCAGTCGTTCTTTTTTCGTCCCAGAAGCTCTACCTTTATGGCCGGGTGCACTTCTAGTCGGCGGGATACATCGTTCAGAATGAAGCTTGCCGTGACCGACGGAAGTCGCCACCGCTTGAGCAGAAGAACGAGAAGAAAAAGCAGCCTTCTTTCCCTTAGAGGAGGAGACTTGTTTCGAAGCCATTACTGGAAACTTTGAAGACTCGGAGAAGAAACAAAGAAGAACTCGAACAGTCAAAAGCTTTCTTTCGCAGAAGACGGATGAAAAGTTTTTCTCTCAGAAACTGGGGTATATATAGAGTTCAGATGGACTCCTCGAATCCCGAACCAAATCTCACGTTTAATATTTGGTTATGATTGGGGACTACGTCAGCCTATTTACTCAGAGAAGGCGGACAGTCAGCGAATTCGAAAAGTTTTCGTGCGAAGAAGATTCGCGGTTTTTACGCTAAGGAGCTTTCTACGCTCGACAGCTTCGGATCTACGGTTTTATGCTCACAGGCTACTAGTCTATAGTTTTAATCCTGGATGCTTTTATACTCGGTAGCATTTTATGCTCGAGAGGCTACGAACCTATGACTTCACGCTCAGCAGCTACAAATCTATGATCTCACGCTCGGTGGCGTTTAGTTTACGCTCAGAGGCAACAGACCCATAAACTTCACGCTCGGAAGATTTTTTTTTTCAGAAGCTACAAAATCTATAATTTTTACGCTAAGGAGCTTTCTGCGCTCGACAGCGACGGATCTACGGTTTTACGCTCACAGGCTACTAGTCTATGGTTTTACGTCCGGATGCTTTTATGCTCGGTAGCGTTTTACGCTCGAGAGGCTACGAACCTATGACTTCACACTCAGCAGCTATAAATCTATGATCTCACGCTCGGTGGCATTTAGTTTACGCTCAGAGGCAATAGACCCACAAACTTCATGCTCGAAAGATTTTTTTTTCAGAAGCTACAAAATCTATAGTTTTTACGCTAAGGAGCTTTCTACGCTCGACGGCTACAGATCAATGGTTTTACGCTTACAGGCTACTAGTCTATGATTTTACACCCGGATGCTTTTATGCTCGGTAGCGTTTTACGCTCGAGAGGCTACGAACCTATGACTTCATACTTAGCAGCTACGAACCTATGATCTCACGCTCGGTGGCATTTAGTTTACGCTCAGAGACAACAAACTTATGATTTCACGCTCCACGACTTTTTGTATATCTGAAAAATGTGCAGGCCAGTACTGTACATCTGAACAATTCTTAAGGCGATCAATTACAGGAGTTCACACAGAAGATACTCCTTCTTGACCTCAAAATATCCCAAGTACCCAAGGCATACAGAGTTCAAACATTGAAAGCTACTCTTCTTCATGGGTCGATTCAAAGTTCATCCAGAATCTAGTCTGAATATTTTGTCTAACAGTTCAAGATGGCGACTCAGTTTTTGACAGCCATTTATCGCCCTGTTCCAAGGGATTTTCGAGAAATCATTCTTGAAGACGACGGTCTGAACAAAAATTCTGTTTATCAGAAGTAAAAAAAAAGTTAAGAATTCTACGCGGTTCCTCATTCCTAACAGTAGGACAGTTCGAACACTCGATTGCTAAAGCGGCTTTCTGCGCATCCTTAGTTATGCGTAAAAGACAGGACAGAACCTAGCACTCTTTCTAAAACAGAGTCGGCATAAAGTATCAGACATGTCGAAGCTACACATATTCAGACTTCACAGCAAAGTATGGCAAGATGATCATATGCAAAGAAGAAAGACGATTTTATTAAGATTAAAATCATGATTACATATGAAGGAAATCCAGTCTACAAGGGTTTTTCTTCATTTTCATGATTACATATGAGGGAAATCCCGTCTACAAAGGACTTCCTCGTCGTCGTCTGAAGATCGCACCCAGAATCTGTTCTGCCAGGTTCTCGCATGGGCGGCATTCTTCATCCATCTTCTCCAACAGTCAGTCGGTAACCGCAAACTGACTGACATATTGGTCAAACGGCAGAAGGATACAAAACTGGGCATAGACCCATCCTCCAACAGAAAAGCAGGGTAAATCTGCTTTCCTACGTCCAACGTCGTGACAGATTGAGTTGAGATATTTTACCCAACTCAATACTCGAGGTCAGATCTAGTTGCTGCTCTGGTCCACGAGGGTAACAGGAGAAGGTACCACTTGCAAGCAGCATGGTCTAATACGACCCTTCCTCTCTCCCGAAGAACCGCCATACAAAGTTGCTGATAATCTCGAGCAAAGGAGGCTATGATATCCTTCCATGATCCATCATTGTAGAGGACATTTGCTCGAAGATGTTAACTTTTTTGGCTCCTTATATGCTGGAAGAATATGGTCTCCTTCTTTCTCAAGTCGACCCGACGAACTTTGGCCATCATCTCTGTGTGATGAAGGAAATATGGGAAGAACAGGTTAACTCCTCAGCCTTTTTATAGGCAAAAAAGATCACACCGATCCCCAATAACTTCGCCATAAAGTCAGCCTTGAAAGAACGTGTCAGACTTGACCGTTTCAAGCTCCATTCAGAGCATTTCGAGTTACGAGGAATGGTTCATGCTTCATTCAAAAAGTTTCAAATTACGAGGAATTTAAAAGCTTTGAAGGGGGTCTTGTAGAAGCATGAAAAATACGCTGGATAGCTCTACGCAGCATGTTGATGCAGAAAAGCATAAACAGAGGACCTCAGAGCCATCGGCGTGCAAACAGAGTTTTTTTGCTAAGCACAGCGTAAAGAGTAGGCTCAAGGACCATCCGCGTAAAGCAGTATGTCCCGGCTGCTTCAGCGTAAAAAGGGTGCTACTTCGCCTCTATGGCGTAAAAATTATCCGCTTTCAATGCAGCATTTAAGTGTACGAGGAATGCTTCGTATTCTTCAAAATGAACCTATCAGATCATGCAATGAACCTGACGTCTGGACTCCTAACAAAGAGTACTGTACGGCTACCCAGGCGATGACTATAATGATGGCGCGGCACTGCAACCCAGGCTGTCATTTACTGCCATTTCCTTGGCGTAGACCGCTTCTACGCATACAAAGGAGTATGCCGCCCAGTTTTTCACAAGCAGATGTGAGCTGTTTACGCTCCGCAGAAGACAAACAGCCTGCCACGTCAAAAGCTGCTCTTCGTACAGGGCTCGAGACACGTTTTTGCATTTAATTTACAGAGCGGTGACAGGTTCTCAAGGCACGTCTTTGCATTTAATGCGCCGAATACTGACAGATGCTCGAGGCACATCTCTGCATTTTATGTGCAGAAGGGTGGCAGACCTTTAAAACATGCCTCTGCATTTAATGCAGAAGATAATGGCGGATCTCTGCCTTTAATGCAGAAGATTTGATTAAATGTCACCGAACCGTCGTCTAGTGATATTCCCTTTGCGCAATCTGCTCTTACGCATACAAGGGGATACGCTTCCCAGTTTTACACTGGCAGACGTGATCTTCTTACGCTTCGCAGAAGGCCAACAGACCGCCACCTCAGCAGTTACTCTTCGTGCAGAGTTTGAGGCGCGTATCTGCATTTAAAGCGCAGGATGATGGCAAATCTTAAAGATAAACCTCTGCATTTAATGCGCAGGATGGGGGTAGATCTCTGCATTTAATGCAAAAGATTTGATTATATCTCCAAGAGCCGTAATTCTGGCTAAAACGTCCACATCACTCGGCTTCTACGCCCTCTCGGCTTCTACGCCTGCTCGACTTCTATGCCCTCTCGGCTTCTACGCCTGCTTGGCTTCTATGCCCACTAGGCCTCTATGACCACTCAGCTTCTACGCTCACTCGGCTTCTACGCCTACTTGGCTTCTATGCCTACTTGGCTTCTATGCCATGGTGACAGTCACTGACTTCTACGCCAACCTCTTCTACACAAGGGATAACTACCTACGTGGCTTCTACGCCATGATCTTTGCAGCAGATATACGCGTTTGTCCCTTAGTTGGACACGCATCACATGCTCACTCAAAATGTCATCTATACGCAGGCATTAGTTATTTTAAACCATCATGTAAAAGGGTGTTGTACTTTCCACTATTCGGTTTCTACGCCGACTGAGTGGTCACTGTCACTAAAAACTCTATAAATAGAGACCTTTATCAACAGAGGTCAGGGTCGAAAAGAGAGGTCGCAAAATTGAAGATCGAACGATTGGAGATTGGTCAAGGAATCCAGTATCAGATCCAAGGTCAACAATTGGGAGAGAAAACGGTCAAGAGAGAGAGAGAGAGAAGAATCCAGAGCTCAGGCAAAGGGGAGGGATCGACGACTTTGGCATCGGGCATCCACCCTCTTTAGTAACCTTCGAAGCTGCTTTCTGTCTTCTACGGCACTTCTTTATCATCGTGTGGTCCAAGGGCTAAAGTGATCGACTGCAGATCAGACACCTATAGCAATATTTACCCAGATTAAATAAATTGTACTCGACTTCCTCGTATAGATCAAAATTGTACAATATTGTTTGTAAACACCAACGAAGAAGAGCGAGGTTTTCTTTAAAATAAAGAACCTTGTCGTTTCTCGTATTTTTATATTTCATTTATTTTATCCGAAATAATGACATGCAAAGAAAGAAAGTGAACCAAGCCGATGATCAAAGTCTTGGTCTCATATCAGGTAGCCTATACACCTATTTCTTTTGAAGCTGAAAGTTTCAAATTCTAATTTAGATCAGTAATTAATTTTCTCTTTCGCTACTTGTTCACCTGTGTCAGTTTGGGGTACGGTCAGTTCACCGGGAGGATCGCTCTCCCAATTCAAAGTTTTTTCCTGGAAGTTTCAACCGTCGTTGACTATGACAACAGTCTCGACCGACTATAAAGATCCCTACGACTATGAAATCAATCTTTTGTAGGATTCCAACTCACGTCATATGGCTTTCTAGATGTATAAGATGATATCTAAACAGATAGATCTTAGAAATATCAAAAAAAATCTTGCCTTGTATGTTCCATGGAAATAAAATAAAAATTGCCAGCATTCGGGCTTTGCCTGCCCTTTTCTAACCAGCTCGGCCCGGGAAAGCACTGGCAACAACATAAAGGAAGGGGTCGGTCCAGCCGCAGGCTCCCTAGCCGGTCCAGCTGCGAAGAATTTCTCATTCGAAGCCACAACATCACCATGAAGATGTTGATAAGGAGGCCAACAAAGGAGGCGGACAGCCGGAACAATAAGCATTATTGCTCGCCTTGGTTAGTATTATTCCAAAATTTCTTGTCATTAAACATCTTCTAAATCAAGATTTTTGTTGGTCTATTTATACATCTTTTCATAGTTAGACCTTCAGACCAATGAAAAACTACCTTCTACTCTTTAAAAATCTTTTTTTTAACATATTCTCTCTTTCCTCTCTTAAGCCTTTTTTTTTCTTTAGGGCTCCTGAGAGAAATTTAGAACCCCTTTTTGATTATTTCTTCTGTCCCATTATACCAAACATTGAAGAATTCGATGGTTTCATCATGAGAAACCTAGAGAATTCTATTGATTGGTTTAATGATCTTTCCAAATGCACCATCTATTCCGGTCATCATATTAATTTTGACCACTATAATGACTACCTATCCATTTAAAAAAAAATTCAACTTGAATAATTTATTATAATCTGTTATCATATTTTTCTCAATGCTATCCACAATATTCTATTACAACTTAGCATATGCAAATGACACTATCATTTCTAAAGTTTGTGGCATTCACATTGAATTCGATATGAATGACTTAGGTGAAATCTTACGCATCCTACTGAAGGTAGAACCCTTGTTAGTATTATGCAAGTTCAATTTGAACACGACTTAACTCTAGAATCTTTCAAAAACATTCTTTGTGTCCCTAATACATGTCCACCAGGAAAGTTTCATGCTCGCTATTTGAATGGTTATTTCTTTAAAATGCAAAGCATTATCTTTTCCACGTTTTTACCTAAGAAGACTTATTATGATGAAGTCTCTTACTTAGAAAAGTCAGCCTTATACCATCTGTATTTCTCTATTCCATTTAATGTTCCCAGACCATCATCTCTCAAATGATTCAATATCGCAAGAAAGGACGTCCACTACTTTACGCCATGTACTTGTCAATCATTTTTAGCTACTTTAACATTCTTTTGAATATTTGTCCATATCTTGATGAACCGTTATCTCTTAATCGAGTTCGTAGGTTTGAGCCATCTTTACTTCTACCTTGTAACTCATCCTCCAACTATAACACACATCATACTGATTCCTTTCCTAGTGCTGCTGAGCCATCGTAAACTTTAGAATCTATCTTTACTCAGTTGTGTGATCGTTTCCACAAAGAAGACGAACACTTTTGTGTCTTTGATCACCATCAAACTCTTTAGGCTCGGGCCCTTGGCAACACCTTAATAGATACACAATATACCCTATCTCAGCACCCAACCGGACCATTATCGATTCTTCGAAATCCCAACCAACCAGGACATTTGGATCACTCAACCAGGATATTTAGACTCGAGCCCTTTCGTATCTTTGATCACTCTTATGTTCAGAGATATTTGGATCTAGCCGATGCATTATTTGATCCAAATAGAACAGCTGAACCTGATGATGAAGATAAAGATGATAATTAAACACTATAATGGATTTGAATGCTTTAGGCTTAGTTTGGTTGATCTACTATGATGTTCCTAGTATACATTTTCTATTGTATGGATTTATGTTTGAGAACTACTGATTAGTAAAAGCAATAGGTTTCACTATTTGCCATTAATTGTTGGTTCTTCTTATTATTGTTATTTTATATATGTTATGTTTCACTGTCTTATTTCCTTGTCATACATAATATCTCTCCAATTTTGGGGGAGCACGTCATTTCGAGCAAATGACAATACGGAAGAAGAATAAAATGATATTGTATTGGAAAATGAATAACAAGATATCTTGAATCAGACTCAGATGTTGACTTCAGTGTAACAAATCGCTCCACAACTTACGGGAGAGCCTTGCACACTCAAAGCATGTAGTATCATTCATAGTTTATCAATTATCAAAATGGAAAAGATTGTTGGCCCATCCGGTCTCAGTCAACTTGACTTTGATAGTTAACTAAACCATGTATCAATATGTCACAATCTAAAGACTCAACTCTGCTGCTACAAATGATGATTGTACTGTGTCATTCAAATATAATCTTTCACTTTATTTAAGTCTAGTACTTATGTACATCGAGTCGCACTAGCATAACCTAAAGTTCACTCAAATAAACCATAGAACCTATCCACCAAACTAGCCCAAATTCAAGCTCAAACCTTACTAGAAAAGGCAAACGAACTCGGACCAAATTTTATGCCAAACTCGGACCGAGCTTGTGCCAAAATTGGACCAAACATGGTCACCTATTTAGTATGAAATTAACCCAATTGTAAATCCCTAATTTTTTGGCCCAACGTTCAAAATTTTTGAAATAAAACCTATCCGAACTATGGCCAAATTTAGTTTGCTAATACCTTATAAATAGACTTAAAATTCCATCATTCCAATTCTCTCAACTCTCATCTTTCAATCCTTTAGTGAAGCAATACTACCGAGCCTCAACTTTTCCATCTCCAAGTGCAACTCCCAAGCCTTCTAAGTGCCAAGTGCGGTCTCGGTCTAGAAGTCTACTAGAGTTGTAATGAGCTTGGCTCATCTAGTTTTCCCTCTCTCTCTCTCTCTCTCTTGCTGTGAAGGTGCGTGACTTCAGATTAAATCTTATAGTTGTAAAGAAGTGGCAAACCTTCGGATCAAAGCTTGTGATTCACTATTGGTGATTATAGTGGATACAACTCCAAGCAAGAGTTCTCGGGACTAGATTAGTCCTCTTAGAGGAAAACCAGTATACATCACGGTATTTGCGTTTCCTCTCTCTTACTCTCACTACTTTATATTACTGTCTTTCATATACACTATTAACTGCCTTCACTCTGCTTAATTTTTAATTGGATAGATTATTCCGCTGTACTTTATTTACTCCCCTCTATAGTTGCCCTATGGTCCTATTTAGTATGAAATTATCCCAGTTGTAAATTCCTGATTTCTTGGCCCAATGTTCAAAAAATTTGAATTAAAACCTATTCTAACTCTAGCCTAATTCGCTTTGCTAATACCCTGTAAATATGATTTTAATTCCATCATTCTAATTTACTCAACTCTCATTTTTTAATCCTCCACCAAGCCTCAACTTTTCCATCTCCAAGAGTAACTCCCTAGCCTTCTAAGTGCCAAGTGCGGTCTCGATCTAGAAGTCTACAAGAGTTATAAAGAGCTTGGCTCAACCAGTTTTCCCTTTCTCTCTCTCTCTCTCTCTCTTGTTGTGAAGTTATGAGACTTTGGATCAAATCTCATGGTTGTAAATAAGTGGCAAGCCATCAGATCAAAGCTTGTGATTCACTTTGGTAATTATAGTTGATACAACTCCGAGCAAGAGTTCTCGGGACTGGACTAGTCCTCTCAGAGAAAAATCAGTATAGATCGCGGTGTTTGTGTTTGCTCTCTCGTTTATGCATGGAAAAAGAATAATATGATACTGTTTTGGGAAAAGAATAACAAGATATCTTGACTAATACTTAGATGTTGACTTCAGTGTATCAAATTGCTCCATAACTTGCGGGGGTGCCTTGTACACTCAAAGCTCGCAGTATCAATCATAGTTTGTCAATTATCAAAATAGGGGATATTGTTTGGCCATTCAGTCTTAGTCAATTTTATTTTCATAGTTAACTAAACCATATATCGGTATGTCCCAATCTGAAAACTCAACTCTGCTGCTACAAATGCTGATTTTACTACGTCACTCAAATATAATCTTTTACTTTATTTAATTCTAGGACTTATGTACATCGAGTCACATTGGCATAACCCAAAGTTCACTCAAATAAACTATCGAACCTATCTACCAAAACCATCCCATATTCAAGTTCACCCTTAGGAATTCACCCATGTCTAAGTACCACCCTTAGGTTATAATTGGCTCGATTTAGATAGTTAACTTGAGTTTTGTGGCCAAATTGAAGAAAATACAAATTTTGTGTACCAAGTGATTGAGAATGGGTCTATTGGTTATTAGAGACTTTAATTCATGGATATTGGGTGTGTATGTGTCCACAATTGGATATGAAAAGTGTGTAGCATGATACACCAAGATACGCATGGGTAGGTTGTGTGTTTTTAATATATTGGTGCCCTTTAGTTTCATATTCTATATATTATACTAAATCTAATATTTATATATATATATATATATATATATATATATATATATATCATAACTTATGATTATAATATGTCTCATGTGTTATTAGTGGGGGTGTCATGGTGTATTAAGAGTTATTAAGACTATCAAAAGTGCATCATGGAGGGGTGTGGTATGTATCACAAGTGCACACCAAGTGCTCGATGTATTGAGTTAGTGTGAGTTATGAGCTTAATGAGAGTGATATCTGTGTATGTATATATGTATATATTACATCTATATAGGTGTTATATATATTAATAGGGTTTGGAAGAAGTTCTTAAGACTGTTAGTATACTGTGTGCAATTACCTGAGTAAGGGGTGTTTCACATGTGGTGGTAGTAAGGAGGGGAAGTATGAGGGGGCAGTAGGCCTCAATATTGCAATGAGATGGGAAGAGAATTACTTACCTGATGTCACTACCATATTTTCTAGGAAAGGGTATTTTAGTAAATTTATATTTAATTAAATATTGTGCATGATAAATAAATTGTTGTATTATTTAATTATTGTTAGAGGTTAGTTATTTATTTTGGACTTGTGTTAGTGGACCTAACTAGTTTACTTTAGACTCATGGACCAACATGTATTAATTGTTATATTTGAGCACATTTAGAAAGTCCATTGATTAGGAGGATGATTAAAATTAATTAAACCATTAGACTAGAAGCTTTTCTCCTTAATTATTTCTTCATGAGAGGTCCCAAGGATTATAATGTAAATTACATAGTGACTTGAGAAAGGGCAAAGGGGGGGCGGCCTATTAAAGAGGGGGAAAATTGTTTCTCTCTTCTTTTTTTATTTGAAAACTAGATCTAGAATTTCTCTCAACCAAATTTCTTCATTCCCACTTTATTTTCCTACCAAAATTCATCCCAATCCCTTCCTAAATCACCATTGGAGACTAGTGGAGCAAGGATCTAGATTGAGTAAGCAAGGATCTATAAAGAGGAGCAATGATCTACAAGTTGGAGGCCAATTTTATCATATTTTGAGGTTGTATTGAAAATCCATCTCATAAAAGGTACAATTCAGTTTTTTTCTTTAATTTAGGTTCTAAATCTGAGATTTAACCATGAGAAATTAACCCATATGTATAGGCTTCCCACATGATTTGGTTTTGCGTTCATAGGAGGCCTATTGAGAAAGTTATGGTACTTTTTGTGTCAATTTTTGGAAAATTTCGAGATTGACATTTGTTGTGTGTCAGTTTGTCCTATTGTCACTACCACATTTTTTTAGGCAATAATATTTTAGTAATTTTATATTTAGTTAAATATTAGGCTTGATAATAATTATTTGTTGTATTATTTAATTTTTGTTATATGTTAATTATTTATTTTGGACTTATGTTAGTGGACCTAACTTGTTTAGTTTAGACTCATGGACCAACATATATTAATTATTAGATTTAAGCCCAATTAGAAAGCCCATTGATTAGGAGATGGATTAAAATTAATTAAACCATTAGACTAGAAGCTTTCCTCCTTAATTATTTCTTCATGAGAGGCCCCATGGGGTATATTGGATAATTCATAGTAGCTTGAGGGAGGGGAAAGAGGGGTCGGCCTATATAGAGGGGAGAAAATTATTTCTCTCTCCTCTTTTAATTTGAAAACTAGATCTAGAATTTTTCTCAACCAAATTTCTTTATTTTCACTTTATTTCCCTACCAAATTTTATCCTAATTTCTTCCCAAATCACCATTGGTGGCTAGTGGAGCAAGGATCTAAAAGGAGGAAGCAAGGATCTACAAAGAGGAGCAAGGATCTACAAGTTGGAGTCCAATTTTATCAAATTTGGAGGTTTTATTTGGAATCCATCTTCCAATAGGTATAATTTTATTTTTTTCCTTAATTTAGGTTCTAAATCTGATATTTAACCATGATAAATTAACCCATATGCATAGGTTACCCATAGGATTTGGTTTTGTGTTCATAGGAGGCATATTGTGAAAGTTATGGTGCTTTTTGTGTCAATTTTGGGAGAATTCCGATATTAACATTTGTTATGTGTGTCAATTAGTCCTATAGATCAATTTGGCATGTGCTTGTGTGTTTGGGCCTAGTGTTGTATCCAAAATTGGGTACGTGTAGGTTGTATCCCAACAATTTGGTAATACATGTTGATTTGGGGATTTTTCCTCTGACACGGGACTTTGTACATGTCACATTTTGACGCGGACACGTAGAATTATATTTGACTCTTAGTATTGTTCATAAATAATATATATGACTTGCTCGTATCCTTCGAGGTACGTTTGGATGTGTGGAGGATTCGTGTCGCAAGCTTATCCTAGATCTAGTGGGATACGGAGTGATACGATCCATGTGTTTGTGTAATTTAAATTGTAGATCTATTTCTCTTGTCATTGTGATATAAAATATATATATATATATATATATATATATATATATATATATATATATATATATATATATATATATATATATATATATATATATATATATATATATTATTGTGTAATTATATTTACGTAATATTGTGTCTTAGATCTATGTATCTATGTATGTACTATAAGTGTATATATTGTTAGGTGGATATTCTTCTTATTGTAAGTATAATTATATAAATTAGTATATATAGATATGCATATGTTCAATAGATAATTATATGTTGTTGTATTCCTATTTATGTAATGTGTGTTACATATTATTGTATGATTATGTATATGTAAACATATATGTATAGTTATATATATACATAATACTATGTATGTGTGTATGTTACCATGTATTTATTATGTACATATTTTATTTGATGGTAGCTATGTATATATATTTGATACTATATTGTAATATATAATATTATGTACATATATTTATATCTTATAAGTATAAGCTATATATATATGTAATTAGATATGGAATTATGTATATACATATGTTACTACATATATATATGTATATGAGGAGTATGAGTGTATGTATATTTATATGTACAGTTGCATGTATTAGGTGTAAGTATATATTATATAGTGGTATATATATATATATATATATATATATATATATATATATATATATATAATGGTTTTTAGCGATAACAGCAAAGGCGATAGCAGCGAAGTCGTAACAGCAGCAGCAGCCGCTGTAGCAGGCAACAGTAGTAAAGGCGACAGTTGCAAAGTGTCGCAACAGAGCAGCACAGCAGCAGTAGTGTTCAACAGCAGCGGCGACATCAGTTTAGCGACGACAGAAATCCCTCGCCAAAGCAGCAACAGCAGCAACAGCAGCGACAACAGATTAGCAACAGAGCAGAACCCTCACTAAATTGGCAGCGTATCAAAGTATCAGAGATACAGCGATAGTTCACCTCTATTTTTAGTGACAGTTGGCAGATTTTCTATAATAGATATTTATATATAGATAGATAGATATATATATTTGGTATTTAATATATAAGTAAATATATTCCTAAATTGCTAATTGCATTGTAGTATAAGTATAAATTAGTATAGCATATGTATATTACGGGTAGTTAGTATAAACAAGTTTGGGGTATTACCTTGAGATACCAAGGTAAGTACCAAGGTAATTGGGAATACCCAAGGTATTGGGTTTGGGTATCAAGATTATAGGTTTATGTTGTTATACCAAGTTGGTTCAAAATCAAGGTACCTAATTGATGTTCTCTTTGAGATTTTATTTAATAATATTATTTTGGCATTTGTATGTGATATTTTACTTATGGATTTACGTATCCGGAGATACGGTATCCTATTATTTTAAGATATGGTTTTATAACCTAGACTTTAGTATTTGAACCCAATATTTTTGTGATAGACTTATGCAACCTAGAATTAGACAGTTGACCATAGTTGACCATAGTTTGACCATAGTTGACCTTAGAGTTGACTTAGTTTGACTTTTGACTTAGAATTGATTTGTTGACCTAGAAGTTGACTAGTTTAACTTATTTTCTTTCCGGAACCTCGTATTGATGTTGTATTCCATATCTAGGTCTTTGAGGCACCATATCAGACATCTGTGAGACTATTGAGTTAACTTCAGACAAGTATATTCTCTGATAGTTTCTCGTTTATGATATCCTCTATGTTCATTATATCTAGTATATATATCCATGTTTCTTGACATGAAGGTTACACGGATTGGTATATTTGGATCTCGTCATGAGATGTTATTCCTTGTATATGGTGTATCTTGTGCAAGTATTATTTTATTGGTTATCTTGTGCATGTACAGACACTGATTCTCGAGAAGATTTGCTACCTTCCTAGAGAATCATGTGCCATAGTATACTATGGTTGGATCTATTATACCAGTCGGGGGTAGGGAGTATTTTAGTGTAGATATATAATCATACCCTCCTTATACATGTCTTGTTCCTTGTGAGTATTGATCATACACCGAACATATGATCAGCCAGACCATTATACTCTTGTGCAAGTTCCTAAGCCGATCACATGTTAAAGCTAATACTCACTCACTTAGACATTAGTATTCTTGTTCATTGCCATATTATTCATTCTTGTATTTATTCCAGTATTTCCTCAATGTGTATCTCTTGTATCTATTGTGCATCTTGTATATTCATATCTATTTACTGTTACCTAGTATTTATCATTGATTAGATATGTTGTTAGAGATGTACTCTGCTCCTTTCCTGACTGGATATATTTTTTCCAGATGACACTTGTTTGATAATAAATGGAAGAAATAAAACTAGGTTTATACAAAACCCTTTCTTAGGTTTACAAATAAGAAGTACTATTAATCCTGTACGAGGATGTTAAGTACAAATTTTAATCTGGGTAAACATTGCTATAGGAGTCTGATCTGCAGTCGATCACTTTGTTCCTTGGACCACACGATGATGAAGAAGTACCGTAGAAGAAGGAGATGCTTCAAAGATTACAAGAGGGAGTGGACGCTTGATGCCAAAATCATCACTACTCTCTGTCTGAGCTCTTCTCTCTCTGTTCTTCGATTTCTTTTAACTCTTTCCTACCTTGCAATTTTTGACCTTTCGACCTTTCTTTTCGACCCTGGACCTCTGTCAATAGAGGTCTCTATTTATAGGGTTTTAGTGACAGTAACCGTCCGGTCGGCATAGAAGCCGGATAGTGGAGAGTATGGCACTTTTTATGCCGCGGTAATAATAACTGCCACCCACGTATAGATGATCTTCTGAATAAGCGTGTGACGCGTGTCCCATTAAGAGATAATGCGTATAACTGTTGCGAAGATCACGGCATGCGAGCCACGTAGGTAACTGCCCCTTGCGTAGAAAAGGTTGGCGTAGAAGCCAATAACTGTCACCAAGGCATAGAAGCCAAATAGTTGTTAGGTTGGCATAGAAGCCAAATAGGCGTAGAAGCCTTATAGGCATAGAAGTCTGATGCTGTATGGATAGGTAGCTAGCGTAAAAGATAGTTGTTCCTTCTTCTTTGTCTGAGACTTTGAGCGTATTCTGGACAAAATAGCCTTATCACGCACAAATGCAAATATTGCCTGAGTTGGCGTATTTCAAGGAAATAGCGTACAGCGTGGTCCTTATAGCTGAAAATAGCCCGGTGGCGTATTCCATGGAGATAGCGTACAGCGTGCTCCTATAGCTAAAAATAGCCTGATGGCGTAATGTGCAGGGGTGATGATGTAGACGTATTAGCCGTAATTATGGCTTGCCCAGTCTTTGAAGATATAATCAAATCTTGTGCATTAAATGTAGAGATCTGCCACCATTCTGAGATTAAATACAGAGATATACCTTGAGCTCTGTAGGAAGATCTGCCACAATTCTGAGCATTAACTGCAGAGACGTGCCTCGAGCTCTGTACGGAGAGCAGCTTTTGATGTGGCAGTTCATTTTGTCTTCTGCTGAGCGTAAAATCTTACATCTGCCTGTGTAAAACTAGGCAGCGTATTCCCTTATATGCGTAAAAAGCACTTTGTATCAGGGAAATATCACTAAACGACGGTTTGGGTCTCTGTGCCGCACCATCATTACAGCCGTCGTCTGGATAGTCGTGCAGTACTCTTTGTCAGGAGTCAGGTTCACTGTATGATCTGACAGGTTCATTCGAGGAATACGAAGCGTTCCTCATACACTTCCATGCTGCATTAAAAGCAGATAAGTTTTACGCCATAAGGGCGGTATAACACCCTTTTACGCTGAAGCAGTCTGGAAATACTGCATTACGCGGATTGTCCTTGAGCTTATATTTTATGCTGTACTAGCGACAAAGCTCTGTTGTACGTCGATGGCTCTAAAGTCATATTTTATGCCACACAGCACTGAAATACTACGTATAACTCTGCAGCGTATTTTTCATGCTTCTACAAGACCCCCTTCAAAGTTTTTAAATTCTTCGTAATTTGAAACACTTTGAATGAAGCATGAAACGGTCAAGTCTGACTCGTTCCTCGAGGCTAATTTCTTGGCAGATTTTTAGGGATTTGTTGGGATTCGGTGTGTCCTCTTTTGCCTATATAAAGGCTGAGGAGTTAACATGTTCTTTCCATATTTCCTTCATCACACAGAGATGATTGCCACAGTTCGTCAGGTCGACTTGAGGAAGAAGAAGATCATGTTCTTCCAACATGTAAGGAGCCAAAAAAGAAGGCATCTTCGAGCAAATGTCCTCTGCAATGATGGATCATGGAAGGATATCATAGCTTTCTTTGCTCGGGATAATCAGAAACGTCATATGGCGATTCGTCCAGGAGAGAGGAAGGGTCACATTCGACCACACAGCTTGTAAGCTATATTTTCTCCCGTTGTTCGTGGACGAGAGAAGACAAACTAGCCTTGTCTTCCAGTACTGAGTTGGGTCTAAAACCTCAACTCAATCTTTCATGGCGTATGGAGGATGGGCTCTTGAATAATTTATACAGGCCCAGTTGTATCCTCCCGCCATTAATCATTTTCTTGTTCATCGACTGTGGAAGTCGATGAACTGTTATAGAAGACGGATAAAGATCTTTCCCAATGCTAGAACCTGACAGAACAGATTCTGGGCATGATCTTTAAATGAGGATACGAAATCCTTTGTAGACGGGAATTCCCTCATATGTAATCATGAAGATTAAAAAAACCCTTTGTAGACTGGATTTCCCTCATATGTAATCATGATTTAATAAAATCGTCTTCTTTTGCGTATCTGATGATTTGCTATATTTTTTGCTGTGATGAAGTCTGAATATGTGTAGCTTCGACCCGTCTGAATAACTTTATGCCGACTTTGATAAAAAGAGTATTTGGTCCCGTCCTGTCTTTTACGCATAACTGAAGATGCGCAGAAAGCTTGTTTAGCATTTAAGTCGAATATTCGAACTGTCTTGCTGTTTGGAATGGGGAACTGCGTAGAATTCTGAACTGTCACTCTTCTGAGAAGGAGAATTATTGTTCAGACCGTCGTCTTCAAGAATGATTTCCTGAAAATCCCTTGAAATAGGGCGAGAAATGGCCGTCAAAACTGAGTCGCCATCTTGAACTGTAGAGAAAATATTCAGACTGGATTCTGGATGAAACTCCAGTCGACCCAAGAAGAAGAGTTATTTTCCATGCTGAACTCTGTATACTTTGGGTACTTGGGATATTTTGAGGCAAAAAAGGATTATCTTCTGCGTGAACCCTTGTAGTTTAACCGCCTTGAGATTTGTTCAGATATACGCATACTCTGGCCTGCGTATTTTAGGATATGCGGAAAGTCATAGATTCGTAGTATAGATGAGCATAAAATCGTAAGTTTGTAGCCTCTCGAGCATAAAAGCTGTCGAGCATAAAAGCATCCGGGCATAAAACTGTAGATTTATAGCCTCTGAAAAGAAAACTTTCGGGCGTGAAGTCGTAGATTTGTCGCCTCTGATCGTAAGAAGCTCCTGAGCGTGAAATCATAGATTTGTAGCCTCTGAGCGTGAAGTTGTAGGTTTGAAGCCTCTCGAGCGTAAAAGCTACCAAGCGTAAAAGCATCCGGGCGTAAAACCGTAGACTTATAGCCTCTGAGCGTAAAACCGTTGATTTGTAGCTTCCCGAGCGTAAAAAGCTCCTTGGCGTAAAATCAAGAATCTGCTCTGCACGAAAACTTTTTGAATTTGCTGACTGTCCGCCTTCCCTAAGTAATAGGCTGACGTAGTCCCCAATCATAACCGAAATATTAAATATCGGATTTGGTTAGGGATTCGAGGAGTCTATCTGAACTCTATAAATACCCGAAGGCTTTCAGAGAGAAGACTCTTCAGCTGTCTTTTGCAAAAGAAAACCTTTATCTCTTTGAGTATTCTCTTTCGTTTCTTCTCTGAGCATTCTGAGATTTTAGCAATGGCACCAAAACCAATCTCCTCCTCTAAGGGAAAGAAGGCTGCCTCCTCTTCTCGCTCCTCTGTCCAAGCAAGAACTACTCCCGTCGGGCAGGGCGAGCCCCGCTCTGAACGAAGTATCCCACCGACGAGCTGTGCACCGGGCGTTATAGGTAAAGCTTTTGGGATGACAAGAATGAAGAAAACCCTTCGCACATGTTGTACGTGAACGTGCTAGGTCATCTTCTGTGCTGATAGCCTCTTCGAGGAAGATGATACACAGAGATGTTTCATCTTTTACGCCCATATTTCTAATGTGTCAGCGTAAAAACTCTATATTTTTGCAGTTCTGGCGTAAAAACTTTGACTGTCAAAATTTGGCGTATACTACAAACTTTGAGTGTTACGCTCTGGATGAGAATTCCGGCATAATAACTCAAACTTTGGCAATCTAGCGTAAAACACAAACTGTCAGATTTTTGTGTATACTGCCAATCTTGAATTTTACGCCTTGGAATGAGATTCCGGCGTAAAAAGTCAAGTTTTTACAGTCTTGGCGTAAAAGCACAAACTGTTGCTCTTTGGCATAAGCTGCAAGATTGTGAGGTCTAGTATAGAAACTGACGTATTTTTCTTGCACTTTGTAGTTAACTTGCATGTATCTCCGTTGGCTGAGGTGATGGGTTCTGCTGCTGGGATGCTGCATTCCAATTACCTGAAGGATTTGTCCCATGTGACATTTCCTATTTTTGGACCCCAATATCCTGAAGGAAGGGGAATCCTGATATCGTCTCAAGGAGAGCGAATGCTGTTGGTCATGAACAACGGAGAGCCCCTGGCATATATAGACGGGGCACAATAAATAAAACAGGCTTTTCTCTTCGGGGATATGATTGACAAACAATCCCAAACAAAGCCCAAGAAAGAAAACTGGGTTTTTCCTGCCGGGGGCTTGGTCCTGTATCTGCCCAAGATGCTGAAAGATTATCCTATCTCGGCATTCTTCCATGCCACGCATCCCAGGAGGATGTCGTGGACTCTGACTCCCAATCTCCACGGCCAGCCAGGGAAGATATTTTATCAGAAAGGGCCGACCAAGGTTCATTTGTAAGCCGCCCTTCCGGCCCGGTCATGCCGTTCAGGGGATTGTATCCGGACAGTGTCCCGAGTGAAGACACTTTACTACTCCAACCAGTCCAATTATCGACTTTCTGTAATGACTTCATGGGGCATGGAGGAGTATACCCCAAGGTTAATCCTCGGACCAATGGGTGGGTTACCCCTACAAATCTTCGATGGGCTCGTTTAGTTGACTGGGTCCTGAAGCATTTTCAGACTGAGCTGGAGAGCATTGGTCTGTATACGGCTGTGAGTGCTACCAGTATTGGGTTACCTCTCAACCCCAACCTGTTTCTGGCTTTGATAGAGCGATATATCTCGCTCACCGGGACTTTTGCTACTCCACTGGGGGAGTTGAGATTGGCCCTTCACGAAATGGAAGAGATTTCAAGACTGTCAATGGAAGATACTCCTTATGAAGAGTATGTTCCCAAAACCGGGAGTAGGGGGATACAGACCCTCGGGTAGTGGCAGTATACCAGAAGCTGATGTGTCAATATTTAGCATGCACCACTTTCTATAATGAGCCCTCTGATTTGGCTCATACCAACAAATGGGCATCCTACCTCTTCTTCCATCAGGCCAGGACTGCTAAGCCAGACAAAGTTATGGATAGCAGGGATAGGTCTTTGTGCTTTCTGAGCGTGCTTAGTGCTTAGGTAGTCGATGACCTTATTGAAGACGCTGGGGCTTCAGATCAAATTCTCGACGAAGGGATAGGGAAATATCCTGCAGGCACTAAAGCCTATAGTTATTTGAGGTATTATCGCAGGCCTCTGTCCAAGGAAGCTTAACTGGCTGGCTTTCTCTCCATATGGTTGCGCCGACTGGTAGTGCCCGGCATTGCATCTTCGAATCGTATTTATCGCAACACCTTATGGCCTGCAGTACGTCTGGTATTTGGGGCAAGACTAGGCTTGCTCCCTGCCATGGTATGCCGCATACAAGCTGGCCTGAGGGCCATTACTGATGGGCTGCTTGCCGATGAAATTCGGCGTTACAGCTTTCCTAGGGAAGAATTACCATTCTTGTACTTGATGGGATGGTTAATTCTCCATAACCCCAGGGTGATATCTCCCGGCCCTGGTAGTAGTTCGGGGAGTAATTTCTCGTTGAATTACAAGAATTCCATCTGGAACGTGACAAAAGTTTTAGACTGTCGGCGGGCACTAAATTTTGTTCACAGTTGGAAGCTCTTCTGCACCGTCCCCTCTGTACATCTCAATTAACAGAGGAGCAAGCTTCAGGACTCAGGTGAAGGGAAGAATATTCTTTCTCCTGAAGCTTTTAATTGGTTGGTCTGCATTAGTCCTTCCTATTTATTGTACAAAAATGAAGACCAATGCTTCTTGGAGCCCTACCTGCCTAGTCGGTTCGCCAGGCAGTTTGGGTATGACCAATTGTACGTAGGCAATACCGTCACCAGCTTCAAGTTCAGAGGTGGACTCATTGATGGAGTGAGAGGATGGCGGTACTTCATAATGGGTTGCACTGGAGCAGCTTTTACAGTGCCTGCGACCTCACTCTCCATGGAGTTGCGCATCCTCCATTCGTATGCCCAGTTTTATGTGGCAACAAATACCTTCCATCGCGATTTTGATATGCGTGGAAGTTTTAGGATGCCCTCTTCTAAGTCAGCGGAAAGAGACGAAGTTCCATCAGTTTCCTCTGTCGAGGGTGAAGATTCTGTCAATCCAGATGAGCCTTTGTTAGCAGTACCGAGAGGCAAAATACCTCCGCCTGCAGGGCCTCTGGTTATCTCTGGTAAGCGAAGGGCTCCTGTTCTGAAGGAGACTTCCCCTCGCAAGAAGAAGAAGACGGTTGGTGGTCCTATCAGGACTTCCCACCCTGAGGTTCCTAAAAGTGAACCTACTGTTTCCCCTGTTGGGGACGATCCTTTGATTAGAGGTTCCTCGCCTTTTAGAGAGGGAACCTCTATGGTTCTGGCTGGCAGTGCCGGAGAATCTTTGCTCGAGGCTGCTGTCGCTGCTACCGCTTCTGGAGGTAGTGGTACGAGATCGCCTTCGAGGCCAAGCCAAATAAGGATATCTTTATCCAGATCAGCAACGGGAGAAACCCTGTCGCGTTTGTAAGTATACCCAGCGAGATTCTACCTGATGAACCTCGATTGGATCTGGGTGAAAACTTGGAAGAATACCTGCCAATGTCAGTTGGCATACCCCTTCTCCAGGTATGACAGCTCGCTTAGCATCATTAAGAAATGATTTAGCTGTACTGGCCGCCGATGCGACATATATACCATCGGCCATGGGTAAATGTCGTCTTTATGCCTCTTTTAGAAAAATTAACATCATGTTGATATTAACTTTCTCTCGTCTTCTTTTCAGGGGAAGACATCTACGGGGATGGCAGTGTTGACACACCTTTTGGCTCTGTTTCAGCTCCTGCCGATGACATAGAGGTGCCCGACTTCGAAGAGGAAACATTTTTGGGTGCAGGCTCGCCTGAAATAGTTTTGATATCTCGAGAGGAGGATAAGCCTGTCATTATGACTATGCCTCCATTGAGTATACCAACGACTTCAGCCGTTGCCGTTGCCTCTACCTTTGTCGCACCCTCTACTGAAGCGACGACTGTGATGACACCCTTTGCAGTCGTTGCTGGAAGAAGATTCTCTGATATTACAGCCACTCCCAGCACCCATTCGAATCTCGCCATGTTGGTTGAGCAATTTTTGAGCATTTTCTACGCCACTTTGAAAATGCTGATATCGATGGTGCTGGAGAAGAATCTAAGCTTCGAGGCTCTGAAGACATCTTTCAACTTCAGTATAGCGCAGATTAGATACTTCAACGATAATGATAGAGTTGATGCGCTAGAGCAAATAGTTAATGGTTTGGAATAACCCATTAACGACTATTTGCAACTATCTCGAGGCAGCATCGACGGTCTCGTTCAAGCTAGATATGACTCCTAAACTGCAGAGCTTGCTGGGCAAATGGAATCTATGAACAAATCCGTCAAGGAACAGTAGCAGGAGATGGATCAAGAGCGTGCCGTATTGGGGTATGTCATTCCCCAACTGGCTCAGTACGAGGCCGAATATGAGAAAGAGGCAGCAAGGATCCGCAGACTGAAAGATAAACTCGCTCAGGCAGAGGAGAAGGCTTTCTCTTTGTCAGCATCTCGAGATATGCTGAAGATCCGAAGGGAAATGTCTCAGCAGAACCTGGCACATGCGGGTATCATCCACGCAGGTTTTGTACAAGCCCGGTTTGAGCTATCTGCTTAGAACAATGATGCGGCAAGGTTGGAGCGGGCCCGTGCCGACGTCTTGAACTCCAGGGATGAGAGAATGGTTGCTCTGGCACAGCAGATTCGCGACTTAACTGCTCCCCCCAAATGATGTACTTTTTTCTTTCATATGTAATTTTGCTCTTTCTGGGAATAATAAAGAGACTTTATCTGACTTTGTGGACCCATCATTTTGGAATATAAATGACAGGCTAGGATGAAAGTGATATCAGAGGTAATATGGATGTGATATACTTTCGGAAAGCTTCAGCTGGACATATCTATTCAGAGGTTATATGGACATGATAGAATATGCTCCAACTAAAATTTGTACACAAAATACTATCAGAGGTAATATAGACGTGATAGGTTTTGAAGTTCCAAATTAGTTAAAAATATCTATTCAAAGGTTATATGGACATAATAGAATATGAGCCAACAAATTTTGTTTTGGAAGTAGTATTGTCAGAATGAGATCTTCACCATACTCCATTTGAGCAAAGGAGGTTCAGCATAGTACCTCTTAAGGAATTTGCCTTTGATAGGAGCCATTAACAAGTCTCCATTAGGCTTGGCTAGTCTGTAAGCGCCGTTTGAGAACGTTGTCTCAATCACATAAGGGCCTTCCCATTTGGGTTGGAATTTACCCTTATACTTGTGAGTAATAATTATTGGCCTTCTTACAGCTAAAACTAGCTCGCCAAATTTGAATACTCTTTTCTTTACTTTTTGATTAAAAGCTTTGGAAATACGTGACCGGTAGAACGCGATGCGCTGTTGAGCTTGGAGGCATTTTTTATCTAATCCTTCTAGCTCTTGAAGCCTTAATAGGTCATTTTTTTCCTGTGTCAACTCATTAGCCACTGCTATTCTGAGTGACGAAATTTGAATTTCGATGGGGAGAACTGCTTCACTCCCGTAAACCAGCGAGAATGGGGTATAACCCGTCGGTGCTCGTACCGTTGTGCGGTATGCCTAGAGACATTCTCCTAGCTTCTCGTTCCAATCTCTTTTGTTCGAAGAGACGAACTTTTTCAAGAGTTTGATAATAGTTTTGTTGAAAGTTTTCGCCAAACCATTAGCAGCAGGATTGTATGTCGTAGAGGCCACATTTTGTATCCGATTTTTATTACAAAATCGGTGGAACGCTTGGCTGATGAATTGAGGCCCATTGTCATGAATTATCCTTCGGGAAATCCCAAAGCGATAAATAACATGATGCTTAATGAGGCTGATCACGTTAGATGTCTTCACCTCAGCGAGGGGGATTGTCTCTGCCCATTTGGAGAAATAATCTGTGATGGCTAATATGAACCGATGACCTCTGGAAGAAGACGGGTGAATAGGACCAATGATATCCATACCCCATGCTTCGAAAGGCCAGGATGCCACCGTAGGGTGTAAATATTCAGAAGGTTGATGTATAAAATCTGTATGAACCTGGCAGGCTTTGCATTGTCTTGCATATTTTATTATATCTGTGATCATAGTAGGCCAGTAATAACCCATCCTCCTGATACGATCCTGTGGCTTAGGACCGGGTTGGTGTTCTCGGCATATGCCATCGTGAGCTTCACGGATAATCCGTTGTGCTTCATCACCAGAGAGACATCATAATAATTGTCTATCATAAGTCTGGCGATATAGACATTGTGAAGACGCATCGAAATAGAAGCGTAATGATCGTCTTTTGACGGATACTGCTTCTTTAGGGTCTTCCGGCAAGATTCCGTATGCTACAAAATCTATAAAGGGAATTCTCCAGTCTCTCTTTGGAAGATCTGTGTTCACAGCGTAGTTGCATTCTATGTAAAAGTTATTTTTCACACAGAATAAATCTCTGTTAAGAAGGATCACCGAATTCTGCCTTCTTATAGGAATAGCTAAATCTGCAGCTAGACTGGCTAGGGCATCAGCTTCCAGATTCTTAGATCGAGGCACATGCTCTAGGAAGAACCCTTTGAAAGATATGGCTATTTCGATCGTTGCTTGGTGAAAAGAGATGAGGTCTGGATTCTGGACTTCATATATTCCTCTAACTTGTTTGACGATCAGCAGAGAATCACCGAAAGCTTCCAAGTATTCGACGTCTAACTCTTTAGTGACTTGGAGCCCGATTAATAGGGCATTATATTCTGCCACATAATTAGAGCAAGGCTCGCTAAGAGAATATGCTCGATAGATGACGAGTTTCTCAGGAGTAACCAGGACGATTCCTACTCCTGAAACCATATTTACCCTGGGACCAGTCCTAGAGGCGCCATCGAAGAATAGCTGCCATGTATCATCTTCGATTGCGAAATTATATTCTGCAACTTCGTCGGAAATGTCCTCGTATAATCTGGAGGTTTACAGAATCGGATGAGCAACTAAAAAATTAGCCAATGCTTGGCCTTTGATGGAATTCTGGGGGACGTACACCATATCATACGGTGTTAATAATATCGCCCAAGTCGCGAGTCGGAAATTAAGAACACTTGGCTTGTCCATCGATACCCGAAGAGGATTGAACCTGGAGATGATATGAATAGTCCGGCCTGCGACATAGTGTCGCATTTTCTGAATGGCGAATATTAGGGCCAAACATTCTTTTTCCACTGGATTGTACTGGTGTTCAGCTCCGACCATGATCCTGCTTAAATAGTAGATAGCCTGTTCATGACCCTCATCGTTCTTCTGTGCGAGGAGAGCTCCCAGAGAATGATCCATTGCTCGAACATACAGCAAGAATGGTCTTCCTATGACGGGAGGCACCAGAACTGGAGGATTAGTGAGGTAGCGTTTGATATCATTAAACGCTTGCTGACAGGCTTCGTCCCATACAAAGGATACACCTTTCTTTATGAGATGAGAAAAAGGCTAACACCTCCCAGAGAGGTTGGATATGAATCTCCCAATATAATCCAGACGACCTTGAAATCCTCTGAGTTCTCTCAGATTGCAGGGTGGTCGTATTTTTAAAATGGCCTTGACTTTATCAGGGTCCACTTGAATGCCTTTGGCGGTTATGACAAATCCCAGGAATTTGATACTTGATACACCCAGAAAGGACTTTGTAGGATTCATTTTGAGTTGATGTTGGCGCATCAACTCGAATACTGTCTTTAGGTCTTGGATGTGATTATCCTCGTGGAAACTTTTGACAGCTATATCGTCTACGTAACATTTCACTGTTTTATGTAAATGCTTGTGGAATATGTTACTCATAGCTCATTGGTATGTAGCCCCGGCATTCTTCAATCCGAAGGGCATGATCGTATAGCAATATACCCCCCAATGGTGTCCGGAAGGCAATATGCTTCTCGTCTTCAGGATGCATCTTGATTTGACTATATCCTGAAAATCCGTCCATGAAAGACATGCGTTCAAAACCGCATGTATTATCGATCATGACGTCTATGATGGAAAGAGGAAACTCATCCTTGGGGCAGGCTACATTCAAATCTCGGTAATCTATGCAGACACGTACTTTTCTATTGTTCTTCATGACCGGGACAACATTGGCGACCCAGTCGGGATATTGTTCTTCCCGGATGAAGCCGCAAGCTATCAACTTCTTGATTTCAGCTTCAATGGCGTCCATCATATCTGGGCGGAACTGGCGTTGGTGCTGCTTTATAGGCTTCGAATTGGGTAATATATTGAGTTTATGAGTAGCCACTTTTGGATCGAGACCTGGCATATCCTTATAATTCCACGCAAAGATGTTGATATATTCTCTTATCAACTGGATCATTTCTTTCCTTTCTTCTTCGGAAAGATTGTTACTGATAAATATTGGCTTTGGCAAAAGTTTATCTCCAACGTTAATTTGGATAACTTTATCTTCAGTGGAAGGTTCTCTCTGCTCGAACCGGAGTTCCCACTGTGTATCCATTTGCTGAGCCCAAGAGTCATTCTCAAACGATTCAGATTCTTGTTCGTCTGCTTCTAGGGAATCTGTCAATACTGCATTTACTGATAATGCTCGTTCGAGATCCTCATATGATGAGCCGGAGGACGGTGAGCCATCTTGAGAAGAGGAAAAGATATCCTCATTTGACTCAGAAGTTGTAAGGAAGGTGGTATACCCTAACCCGAAACGAGTTAGTTGACAGTAGGGATCACCGTGCAATGGCATTCGTCTGCCTTTCCCGTAGTTGAGGCCTGGTTCCAGCTTTAAGTCATTACCCATACTTTGCATTATCTTCAAAGCTTACGGGCTATATCTGTGAACCTGCATTTTACCAGCATCGTCATCGGGAGAATCTTCTTGTACAGTCGGTTCATTGCGCATGCGACCGAAGACTATTGAACGCTGACCGCTGCGAGTAGGTGGGACAATAAAGATAGAATCTTCATGTGGCCCATATGGCGTGATGACATTAGATGATGATGCTACTTCCCACACATACGGATGATAGGAATCTATAGCTTTCAAGAATCTTTGTGCTATAGGTTCTATATCGTTATGGGGAGAGGATTCCCGATCAGGAATTTGAGCATCAATATACTGGAAAAGATGATCTTTATTATCATCAGAAACCACGTTCCTGGTTGTATTTATATCAATCGGCTGCTTGTTGCGCCGAAGGTTGATGACCAAGGGTGGAGGCTTCTGATTCAAAGTGGTCACTAGAGGATCACCTCTGTTTCCTGACTTGGTTTTTTTCAGGTGGATAGCCAGGGGTTCCATGACTTTCGGATGAGTAGTTCACCCTTTCTCCTTGATTGACAGAGGTTGTCCGACAGAGGGTTATTCTGGCTCCCGGTGGGATTCCTCCTCTGTTTTGCCTGACACCTCCTCCATGTAGTCTTGGGTGTACAACATGGCATCAGAGTAGTAGAATTTTACTCCTTTAAATGGGTTCAGGTCAGCAAACTCCGTTTGTACTGTTCCTTGGGCATCTACATATTTAAAGCATTGATGTAGAGTTGAAGACACGATGCTGTGGTCGTAGATCCATGGTCTGCCCAGCAGAATATTGTAAGACACCTCTGAATCAATGACATAACATGTTGCCACTGATCTGAGGTCGCCAATCTGGATCCTCAGACGAATCTTCTCCAAAGGCTTACTTTTCCTGGCATTAAAACCCACGATTGTAGTGGTGGTGTAAGACAATTCGCTGGTAGGAATCTTCAGCAGTCTGAGCAGACTATGAGAAATGATGCTGATTGATGATCCCGGATCTATATGAATTCGGTCAACCTCCATGGAACCGACATATCCGATGTAATAGATGGGTCTGTCATGCTTGTTGTGTTTCAACAGCATGTCATCTTGAGTGAAAGTGATATTCGGGACCACCTCCATCACACTATGGTATTGAGAACATGCCACTGGTTCTTCATCAGGGGACTTGAGCTGGATCAAGTATGCATCCGCCTGCATTAATGCTTCACTCAGGGCTTGACGAGTGTCTTTAGAGAGCCTGAGTAATTCAAAAATGGACAACCTGGCTGGTGTATGAGCCAACTGGGCCAGGATATAGAAGTTATACGGCTTCTCTGAACCTTTGCTTTGAATATTCTTCAAAGGTTTATCGAAGCGCACTTTCTTTTGCTTCCCCTTGTCCGCCGAAGTTGGTCTCGAAGGACCGGCCTCTGGTAGGGCAGGTTCTGGTTCTGAAGACTTGGCAGCTGAAGTGTCTGCCGATGCTTCTTCTTGACTTCCTCCATAGTCCTTGAGATAGGCTTTCCCTGAACGGGTTCCAGTAGCCAAAACCTCTTCTTATGATATCGAGGATACCGCAACCATATGACATGGTTTACGCTTCGAGTTCTTCTTAGACTTAACCTTAGCAGCTTGAGTCTCTTCCTCGATCTCTGACACCAGATCTGGATAAACCCACATAATCTTGCCCCGTTGGGTAGTTTGGGGTACCAGGTCGTGATTTTGACCCCTGGCTGGAGGGAGATTAACGATATTCATCATTGTCCGAGAAATAGGTACAACACTATCCGGAACTTCTTGAGGAGGCAGATTGCCAAATTGCAGAGAGATCATGTTGGCTGTGACCATCTTTTTGCTGTTGTGCAGAGTGATGGCCTTAGCATTGATCAATTCTTGGATTTTCCTCTTTAGTAGATAACATGCTTTTGTGGGGTAATATATGTACCTATGAAAAATGCAGTACTTGGGGTTATTAGTACTGCCGACTTTATTAGGCCGCTTTACCTCAGGGAAGGTAATCTTGCCGCTTTTGACGAGACACTCGAATATGCTTGGAATATCGTCATCGTCGAAAGAGTACACTTCGATGGGGCTGGAAGTCCTAGGTTTCGTCTGTGTGGTTATCGCAGTCTTTTGCCTGGACGTATTGATCGCCAGAGCTTCTTTTCCTTTGGAACCACGGGGATGGTCGCTGTTGGAAGATGACCTCTTGCCTTTATCAGAGGTAGATATCATAATTCCATTATCACGCGCCTTCTGACTATTGTCTTCAGCGGCTACCGCTGAGATGATAAATGAGGGCCAATCATGGAACTGATATGGTCCTGTGAATACCGAGATTACTGGAAGACGATTCTTTCTGCAAATGTCCACTAATGCTGAGTCTGGAACTCCGGGAGGCATTTGCAAAGTGGCCTGACGAAAACGTTCGATGAAAGTACGAACGTTCTCTTTTTCCTTCTGCTTCACTTCGATGAGAGAGGACATAGACATGTCCATCCCTCCTTCGTAGAATCGCACGAAGAACAAAGTCTTGAAATCTTCAAAGGAAGTAATACAGTTGTCCGCAAGACTATGGTACCACTGATAAGCCACTCCCGAGAGACAGCCTTTGAATACTCGAGTGAGAAGGGCGTCATTCCCTTGCAATAACACCGTCATCATACTGAAGTAGTTCATGTACTGGCTCGGTGATATCTTTTCCTCAAACAAAGCCATAGTCTGTGGTTTGTATTTAGGAGAAAAAGGGACCTCGTCCAGATAGTTGGGTACGGCTGGTTGATTCCCAATTTCTTGAGCTAATTTTTGTGCTTCAAGGCATCAAATTGGGCTTTCAATTCCCGCACTGCCTGTATTGGATCTTCAGCAGGTGGAAGGACCGCAGAGTGGTGAGAGATCGGTTGTATTGCAACTTCAACAGGAGGCAATACATTCTTCGAGTTAGGAAGTGGGGGAGCTACTGATTCTTGATCTAGAACAGGCTCCTTATTCGCGTTGGGTGGTGGTAAGTCCACCCCCATGCATATTTGAGTCAAAGGAACCGACGCTTGAGCTATAGTAGCTGTGTGTTGAGTCAGCATCATCTGGTGCATATTCTCCATCATGTACTGTATCTCTTTTAGAGATGTCTCCAACACAGCGATGCGTTGCTCAGTACTTCCTGATGAGGAAGCCTTTTCATGTTCATCTTCAATGGCATTGACCCCCATTTCTCTAGATGTCATTGAAGGGCTAGTATAGGTCTCTGTAGAGAATGACTCTATACTTTCAGCATCTGATTCGGGAAACTGGCGACCCCTAGTGTCAGAATCAGAAGAATACGAAGCCGGTTGTCGTGACCTCGAACGGGTGTTTCGGAACACCCCAGCTTCAATGTTTTCAAGGAGTTTGTTGAATCTCCTTTGGCTTGGAGTTCTAGAGGGATGATATCTTGAATTCGGCCTTCCTCTAGGAACGTGTGAAGCCATGTTCACTGATGCATGTGCAGGCTCTTCTTCCTAGAAAGACAGAGAGTAGTTCAACCGGTCGAAAACTGACCGTTTTGCTTCAGAACAGCAATAATTAACTACAATCCTATGACTATTACAATAGCGCTCCCTAGGAGGCATAATAGACATGCTGGAAGATCCCCTATCCTTGTATTTCTGGATCAGATATTTATGCAAGTTAGGAGGATTTATAGAAGAAGAAGAAGGTGACTTATTCCTCTTGTTTACATCAGTTGGCATACGGATATTGGGAACCATAACTTTTCCCCTGCCACCTGTATACAACAGGTTAGCCATCTGAGTAGCAGATAATCCCTGAGGAGTGTGTCTCTCCGCAAATCAGGCTTTCTTTACGCTGAGGGGTTTAACCTGGCATAATTTGGAGCTCTGCTCAGGCTGGCATAAAACCGAAGAAGCCTTCAATCGGCCATTAGCTTCTCGCGTAATCTTGAGAGCGGGCAGATTTTTCTCTTGCTGGCGTAAAGGCCGAGAAGTTGAGTAGTTCGCCACTTATTTTCCCTTGCATAAATTGTAGGGACCATCTGCTTTTCCACGGAGGGCAGATGCATTCTTACGCATAGAGCGCGATTGGAATTTCTGATTTGGCGCTGAGGCATTATCAGAAATCTTGTCTGCCACGTCATAGACGGGAGACTGAATTTTACGCGCAGAGCGCGGAGTAGACTTCTGGACTAGCACTGAGGCATTATCAAAAGTTTTGTCTGCCACGTCATAGACAGGAGACAAAGCTTTACTCGTGGGGCACGGAGTAGACTTCTGGACTAGCACTGAGGCATTGTCAGAAGTTTTGTCTACGACGTCACAGACAGGAGACAGAGCTTTACGCGTAGAGCGCGAAGGTTGCGCAGCTACAACCTGGCTGGTCGAAGAAACCGGAGAGTCGGCAAGAATGGTAGGGGATGTCCTTGGCATCCAGACCTTACGCAGTTTTTATTGTCTTGAACAAAGAGAGAGTGAGAGCTACCCCCTGCTCGAAGCATATCTTCGTAGGCAGACTGGTCGAACTGGACGACCAAGGTCTTCTTCCTTGATCCTACTGATACTGCATCGTGTTGAGCAATTGCTTTCTCGTCAGATGAGAAAGAGGTCCCCAACAGAGTCGCCATCTTGTATTTGATAATAAACGGAAGAAATAAAACTAGGTTTATATAAAACCCTTTCTTAGGTTTACAAACAAGAAGTACTATTAATCCTATACGAGGATGTTAAGTACAAATTTTAATCTGGGTAAATATTGTTATAGGAGTCTGATCTGCAGTCGATCACTTTGTCCCTTGGACCACACGATGATGAAGAAGTGTCGTAGAAGAAGGAGATGCTTCAAAGATTGCAAGAGGGAGTGGACGCTTGATGCCAAAATCGTCGATCACTACACTCTGTCTGAGCTCTTCTCTCTCTGTTCTTCGATTTCTTTTAACTCTTTCCTACCTGGGAATTTTTGACCTTTCAACCTTTCTTTTCGACCCTGGACCTCTGTCAATATAGGTCTCTATTTATAGGGTTTTAGTGACAGTAACCGTCTAGTCGGCATAGAAGCCGGATAGTGGAGAGTATGGCACTTTTATGCGGCGGTTATAATAACTGCCACCCACGTATAGATGATCTTCTGAATAAGCGTGTGACGCGTATCCCATTAAGAGATAATACATAAAACTGCTGCAAAGATCATGACATGCGAGCCACGTAGGTAACTGCCCCTTGCGTAGAAAAGGTTGGCGTAGAAGCCAATAACTGTCACCATGGCGTAGAAGCCAAATAGTTGTCAGGTTGGCGTAGAAGTCAAATAGGCATAGAAGCCTTATAGGCGTAGAAGCCTGATGCTGTATGGATAGGTAGCTAGCGTAAAAGATAGCTGTTCCTCCTTCTTTGACTGAGGCTTTGAGCGTATTCTGGACAAAATAGCCTTATCACACACAAATGCAAATATAGCCTGAGTTGGCGTATTTCAAGGAGATAGCGTACAGCGTGCTCCTTATAGCCGAAAATAGCCCGGTGGCATATTCCAAGGAGATAGCGTACAACGTGCTCCTATAGCTGAAAATAGCCTGATGGCATAATGTGCAGGGGTGATGATGTAGACGTATTAGCCGTAATTATGGCTTGCCCAGTCTTTGGAGATATAATCAAATCTCTTGCATTAAATGTAGAGATCTGCCACTATTCTGAGCATTAAATGCAGAGACATGCCTCGAGCTCTGTATGAAGATCTGCCACCATTCTGAGCATTAACTGCAGAGACGTGCCTCGAGCTCTGTACGAAGAGCAGCTTTTGACGTGGTAATTTGTTTTGTCTTCTGCTGAGCATAAAAGCTCACATCTGTATGTGTAAAACTAGGCAGCGTATTCCCTTGTATGCGTAAAAAGCACTTTGTATCAGGGAAACGTCACTAAACGACGGTTTGGGTCTCTGTGCCGCACCATCATTATAGCCGTCGTCTGGATAGTCGTCCAGTACTCTTTGTCAGGAGTCAGGTTTACTGCATGATCTGACAGGTTCATTCGAGGAATACGAAGCGTTCCTCGTACACTTCTATGCTGTATTAAAAGCAGATGAGTTTTACGCCATAAGGGCGGTATAATACCCTTTTTACACTGAAGAAGTCTGGAAATACTGTATTACGCAGATTATCCTTGAGCTTATATTTTACGCTGTACCAGCGACAAAGCTCTGTTGTACGCCGATGGCACTGAAGTCATATTTTACGCCACACAGCACTGAAATACTATGTATAACTCTGCAGCATATTTTTCATGCTTCTACAATACTGAGGACTGGTACCCTACACATTATGGACCTCAGGATATTGTGGGTTTAGAGTCTGAGACCCTGGTTCAGGAGGGACTTATCCCAACTGAGACAGATGACCCGAGTTTAGTAGTTTCTTAGTATTCTTTTGTACTGGATTTGTCTCCAGCTTATTTGTTAGTACTTCTTTCTGACTCATTGATGTATTATTTTTGACTCATGAGTTGTATGTGACTATTCTATTCTTTATCATATTCATGCTCGTTCTATCTTAGATATGTGATTGAGTATATTTTTATTGTTGGTGGTTCATTATATTGATAGGTAGATTACCCAGACAGCGTTCTACCGCCGATTCTGCGACGTAGCCTGGGCGTTGTTTCCGACTTGTACCCTTACACCGGGTGCGGGTCGTGACACCTATAGATCAATTTGGTATGTGCTTGCGTATTTGGGGTTAGTGTCGTATCCACAATTGGGTACGTGTAGGTCGTATCCTAATAATTTGGTAATACGTGTTGATTTGTGGGGTTTTTCTCCGACACAGGACTTTGAACATGTCACATTTTAACACGGACACGTAGGTTTGTGTTTGACTCTTCATATTGTTCATAAATAATATATTAGACTTGCTCGTGTCCTTCGGGGTACGTTTGGATGTGTGGAGGACTCGTGTCACAAGCGTATCCTAGATCTAGTGGGATACGGGATGGTACGATCCATGTGTTTGTGCAATTTAATTTTAGATTTCCCATTTGTTCTTAGCTATTGTGATGTGTAATTATATGTATATATATTGTTATTATATATATTTATGTATTAAATATCATAGATCTATGTATCTATTATATATATGTGTTTATATTTATGTAGTTATTATTCTATATATGTAAGATCTACTAACTATTGTGGTTTATATATGTGTGGTTGTTATGTATTATGAATATATTTATATGTTGTTATATTTATACTTATATGATATGTATACATATTATTGTATATTATATATTGTGTATACGTATGTTTGTTGTTATACATATGTTACAATATATATATGTATGCTATGTTATATGTAGTTATTATGTACATATATATGTAGGTGGGGAGTATGTGTGTATTTATAGTTATTAGTTGTAGTTTTATGCATATAGTTAGTATATATATATTATTGTGTGTATATATATATATAAGTGAGAGATATAGAGAACAGGAGTTTTGAATACAGATTAGTAGCGACAACAGCATTAGCATACAGCAGAAACAACAGATTATTAGCGACAACAGCAAATAGGAGCTACAGCGACAGCAGCATTAGCACACAGCACCAGCGGCAGATTTTAGCGACAGGCAGCGGTAGCAGTTTAGAGACAGAATAGAAAACTGTCTCAGAAAAGCAGCAGTATCAGCAGCAGTATCATCACCTACAGCTACGGCAGTAGGAAAAATGTCGCAGTAGCAGCAGTTCCCGCCAGCAACATCAGCAATTGCGACGGCAGCAGCATCTCTTTAGCGATACTTCTGCGGTTATCATTATATATATATATATATATATATATATATATATGGTAATTAATATATACGTATATATGTTCCTAACTTTCTAATTGTGTTTTAGTATACTATGTTTATAATTATTGGTTGTTAGCATATATTTATTATTGGGTAGTTAGTATAAATAAGGTATTGGATATTGCCTTGAGATACCAAGGTAAGTACCAAGGTATTTGGGAATACCCAAGGTATTGGGTTTGGGTATCAAGTTTATGGTTTAGTGTTGTAATACTAAGTTGGTTCAAAACTAAGGCATCTATTTAGTGTTTGTAATTAGGATCTTATATAATTAATGCTTGTTTGATGTGTATGTGATGATTTACCTAATATCCTAAGATATAGTTTTTATGACCAATACTTTAGTATTTGAACCCAACATTTTTGTGTTAGACTTATGCAACCCAGAAATAGGTAGTTGACTATAGTTTGACCATAGTTGGCCATAGTTTGACTATAGTTGACCAAAGTTGACTTAGAGTTGACATAGTTTAACTTTCGACTTAGAATTGACTTATTGACCTAGAAGTTGACTAGTTTAACTTATTTTCTTTCTGGAACCATATATTGATGTTGTATTCCATATCTAGGTCTTCGAGGCACCGTATCAGATATCTGTGAGACTAGTCTTTGGACTTCAGACGAGTACATTCTCTGATAGTTTCTTATTTATGATATCCTCTATGTTTATTGTATCTAGTGTAGATATCCTTGTTCTCTTGACACGATGGTTACATGGATTGGTATATTCGGATATCGTCATGCGATGTTATTCCTTGGTATATGGTGTATCTTGTGCAAGAATTATTTTGTTGATTATCTTGTACATGTACAGATACTGATTCTCGGGAATACTAGCTATCTTCTTGGGGAATCTCGTGCCATAGCGTACCATGGTTAGATCTATTATACCAGTCGAGGATGGAGAGTACTTTAGTATAGATATGTGATCATACCCTTATTATATCAAGTATCATTTATTGAATAGTATTAATCATACACCGTACATATGATTAGCCAGGCCATATATATTGTATCATGTTCCCAAGCGGATCACATGTTAAAGCTAATACTCACATACTTAGTCATTAGTATTCTTGTTCATTGTTTTATTGTTTATTATTATATTTATTTCAGTATTTCCTTATTGTATATCTCTCGTATCTATTGTGCATCTTGTATATTCACATCTATTTACTATTACATAGTTTTTATTATTGATTAGAACTGCTGTTAGAGATATACTCTGCTCCTTTCCTGACTGGATATATTTTTTCCATATGACACTAAGGAGTGGTACCATATATATTATGGACCTCAGAATGTTGTGGGTTTAGAGTTAGAGACCCTGGCTCAGGAGGGACTTATCCTGACTGAGATCGATGACCCGGGATTAGTACCTTCTTAGTATTTTTTGTACTGGATTTGTCTCTAGCTTATTTGTTAGCATTCTTTCAAACTCATTGATATATTATTTTAGACTCATGATTTGTATGTGACTATTCTATTCTTTATCTTATTCATGCTCGTTTCCATCTTAGATCTGTGATTGAGTATATTGTCATTGTTGGTGGTTCATTATATTGCTAGATAGATTACCCAGACAACGTTCTATCGTCGATTCTGCGATGTAGGCTGGGCATTGTTTCTGTCTTGTATCCTTACATCGGGTGCGGGTCGTGACACATTTTTAGTAATGGTCCATGCAGGTCAAGATTCATAAGTTATGTGATGTCATAGTAGTACGACGGTTTAGTTGTACTACTGCGAGCCTGCGATAGGATATAGGATGTAGGCTATAGGCTGAGAATACTCAATCACATATAGGAAAATTCTTTTGATTCAAGTATTCTTCCTTAATATTGATACTTGATCTCTTAAACTGTTCTTTCCTTGAGTGTCTTACATCATGTGCCATAATGATTCTATTCCAGCTTTAGCTTTGTTTGATAGTGGTGCTTCCCATAGTTTTGTATATATTTCTTTTGCTCTGAAGCATGGTTTGGTAGCTGAGTCTTTGCTTAGGACTTGCAAGATCATGATCGGGGGAGGCATTATCCTAGTTAATGATATTTGCAAGGATCGGAGAGTTACTCTAGTAGTCCGGGATTTGAGTGTGTGTCTACTTGTAATGCCACTTCCGAGCTACGATATTGTACTCTGGATGGATTGGTTGAGTAGGTACCATGCTAGCATAGATTGCAGAGGAGGTAGAGTTTTGTTTGGTCCACCAGGAGAGCCAGAGTTTGAGTTTGCTAGAGGAGCTACAGAGCAAGGAGAAGGCATTATTTGTGGACCTATGGTGCAAGACAAAGAGTTGCCACATCCATTTATAGCAGAGTTCTTGGATGTATTTCCTGAGAAATTGCTAGGATTGCTGCCAGATCAAGATTTTGAATTCTCTATAGGCTTGGTGCCAGGTGCCAAATTTACAACATGTCTATAGAGTAAACAACATCGAACTGGTCGAGCTTAAGAAGCAGGTGGACAAATTACAGGATAAGGAGTTTATCAGATCGAGTTCTTCATCGTGGGGAGCCCCGATATTGTTTGTACTAAAGAAGGATGGATCGGTGCACATTTGCATTGATTACAGGGCTTTGAATAATCTTACTATCAAGAATAAGTACCCTTTGCCACGGATAGATGATCTGTTTGATCAGTTGAGTGGTGCCAAGGTATTTTCTAAGATAGATTTGAGATCGGGCTACCATCGGGTGAAGGTGAAGCTGGTGGACATACCGAAGACTGCTTTTAGAACTCGGTACGGTCAGTACGAGTTTATGGTGATGCCGTTTGGGTTGACTAATGCATCGACGGTATTTATAAACTTGTTGAACAAGGTGTTCCATCAGTACCTTGACAAGTTTGTGGTAGTTTTCATCGATGACATACTCATTTACTCGAAGACACCGGAGGAGCATGAGGAGCATTTACGGATTATGTTGGATGTGCTGAGGAAGGAGAAGTTGTATGGAAAGTTATCCAAGTACGAGTTTTTCCTGGACAAGGTGGAGTTCTTGGGGCATGTTATGACTGGTGATGGTATTTCAGTGGATCCGAAGAAGATAGCAACAGTGGAATCTTGGAAGACCCCGAGTTCGGTAGTAGAGATCAGCAGTTTCTTAGGATTGACAGGCTACTATAGGAAGTTTGTGCAAGATTTTTTGAGGGTTGCCGAGCCGATGACCAGACTCACTAGAAAGGATGTAGAGTTTGTTTGGACAGAGGATTGCTAGGTTGCTTTTAAGAAATTGAAGAAGAGGTTAATGTTTGTTCCTATTTTGACGTTGCCATCAGGGTTTGAAGATTTTACTATTTATAGTGATACATCGGAGAAAGGTTTGGGTTGTGATCTTCAGCAGAATAGGAAAGTGATTGCCTATGCATCCAGACAATTATGTCATCATGAAAAAAACTATTATACCCATGATTTGGAGTTGGCAGCAGTCATCATCGCCCTGAAGGTGTAGAAACATTATTTATACGGAGAGAGTGTGAAGATCTTCACAGTCCACAAAAGCTTAAAGTATATTTTTTACGCAGAAGGATTTGAACATGAGACAGCGTCGGTAGTTGGAACTGATGAAGGATTTTGATATATCTTTGCAATATTATCCTGGGAAAGCTAATGTAGTTGTCGATGCTTTGAGTAGGTATCCGGTAGCTATGTTCTTAATGTAGGATCGATATTTGCTGGAGGACTTGGAGAGCTTGGGCATTGAGGTAATAGTTCCTGGTTGTGCTATGCAGATGTGGGGATTATAGATACATTCAGATTAGATGGAAAGGATTAAGGCAGCACAGTATAATGATGTATCTCTGAGGAGCATCAGAGCTCAGGTGAGAGCAGTATTGGAGAATGATTTCACCATTGCGTCTACGGTTCACGATTTTACTAAATTCAGTGATTCGCGGGAAGGGGTGCTCCTAGGTGTGTGTAGGGGGTGTGTTTGTTCACGAGAATGGATTCCTTATTAAGTCAGGGGGTGTGGACACACTTATGCGAATTCGGGTAATGAGGATGGATCTTTGAGGCATGGAGTTAGATTGTATGTGCCTAATAGGGAGCTGCGTGAGGAGGTATTATAGAAAGTGCACCGCTCTCAGTATTCCATACATCCAGGTGCCAGCTGCCCAGGAAGTGGCTTAGTTTGTATCAATATTCTTAGTATGCCAGTAGGTGAAAGCCGAGAGGCAGAGGCCAGGAGATTTACTTCAGCCATTACACAATCCAGAGTGGAAGTGGGAGTACATTACTATAAATTTTGTGTCCAGACTTCCACGGACTCCAGGAGGAAAAGACGCAATTCGGGTTATCGTTGATAGGTTGACCAAGTCGGCCCACTTTTTACCTTTCAAGGTGGGTTTGTCTACGGAGAAGCTGGCAGAGATGTATGTGAGGCAGATCGTTAGGATATATGGAGTTCCCATCAATATAGTCTCAGATCGGGATAGTCATTTTACTTCTCATTTCTGGAGGAATTTGCAGGAGAGTTTGGGCACTCAGCTCAAGTGAAGTATTACATATCATCCCCAGACAGATGGGCAGTCAAAGAGAACTATTCAGACTCTTAAGGATATGTTGCGCACTTGTGTACAAGATTTTAGGGGTTCTTGGGAGGACCATCTCTATTTGGTAAAGTTTGTTTACAACAGCAGCTACCAGGCTAGTATAGAGATGTCAGCTTTTGAAGCTCTGTTCGGTCGGAGGTATCGTACACCCTTGTCATGGGACGATATTGGAGAGAGAGTATTGCTTGGGCCAGAGATGGTTTTAGATGCAGCGGAGAAGGGTCAGTTGACCACGGATAGACTTCGTGTGGCGCAGGACAGACAGCGACATTGGGCCGATAGCCACCGGAGACCTTTGGAGTTTGAGGTATAGTTTTAGATTTTTTTTTTACTTGTTATTAGTTATTTGTTATAGATTAAGTTCTTAAGATAGTATTTTGTTCTAGGTGGATGGTTTTGTATTTCTGAGGATTTCTCCGACACGAGGCACGATTCGCTTCGGTGGAGGCAGGAAGCTTAGTCCGCGATTCATCAGACCTTTCATTATTCTAGAGAGGTTCGGTGCAGTAGCTTATAGACTAGACTTGCCACCTGCATTGGAGGGAGTGCACAACGTGTTTCACGTATCACAGTTGAGACGGTACGTGGAAGATCCTAGTCATGTTTTGGATCACTCGGAGATAGAGGTAGGCCCTACTCTTAGCTATCCAGAGCAGCCAGTTGAGATTATGGATCAGAGAAAGAAGGTGCTGAGGAACCAGACTATTCCTTTGGTTCGCGTCGCATGGAGGTATCACTCTCCAGGGGAGTCTACCTGGGAGAAAGAGGATGAAATGCGAGAGCGTTATCCATATTTGTTTATGCTTTGAGGTATTTTCTTTCATAGTTAGTTCTATTCTTTTGTTATGTTCTGTTATTTTCTGGGGATAGTTTTCGTCTTTGAATTTCGAGGACAAATTTTTTTTAAGGAGGATAGACTTGTCACTACCACATTTTCTAGGAAAGGATATTTTAGTAATTTCATATTTAATTAAATATTATGCATGATAAATAATTAATTATTTTATTATTTAATTATTTTTATAGGTTAGTTATTTAATTTGGACTTGTATTAGTGGACCTAACTAGTTTAGTTTAGACTCATGGACCAACATCTAGTAATTGTTAGATTTGAGCCCATTTAGAAAGCCCATTGATTAGGAGGATGATTAAAATTAATTAAACCATTACACTAGAAGCTTTTCTCCTTAATTATTTCTTCATGAGAGGCCCCAAGGGGCATAATAGACATTATATAGTGACTTGAGGAAGGGGAAAGGGAGGTCGGCCTATTAAATAGGGAGGAAATTGTTTCTCTCCTCTTTTCATTTAAAAACTAGATCTAGAATTTCCCTCAACCAAATTTCTTCATTCCCACTTCATTTCCCTACCAAAATTCATCCTAATTCCTTTCTAAATCACCATTAAAGACTAGTGGAGTAAGGATCTATAAGGAAGAAGCAATGATCTATAAAGAGGAGCAAGAATCTACAAGTTGGAGGACAATTTTATCATATTTGGAGATTGCATTAGGAATCCATCTCCCAATAGGTACAATTTAATTTTTTCCATTAATTTAGCTTCTAAATCTGAGATTTAACCATGAGAAATAAACCCATATGCATCGGCTACCCATAGGATTTGGTTTTGTGTTCATAGGAGGCATATTAAGAAAGTTATGGTCCTTTTTGTGTCATTTTTTGGTGAATTCCGAGATTGATATTTGTTGTGTATTTCAATTGATCCTATAGATCAATTTGACATGTGCTTATGTGTTTGGGGCTAATGTCATATCCATAATTGGGTACGTGTATATCGTATCCCAATAATTTGGTGATACGTGTTGATTTGGGGGTTTTTCCTCCAATACGGGACTTTGAGCATGTCACATTTTGACACAGACACGTAGATTTTTGTTTGACTCTTCATATTGTTCATAAATAATATATTAGACTTTCTCGTGTCCTTTGGGGTACGTTTGGATGTGTGGTGGACTCGTGTCGCAAGCGTATCCTAGATCTAGTGTGATGCGGGGTGATACGATCCATATATTTGTGCAATTTAATTTTAGATCTAATTTCCTTTTGTTCTTAGCTATTGTGATGTATAATTATATGTATATATATTGTTGTTATATATATTTATGTATTAAATATCATAGATCTTTGTATCTATTATATATATGTGTTATATATTTATGTAGTTATTATTCTACATATGTAAGATCTACTAACTATTGTAGTATATATATGTGTGGTTGTTATGTATTATGAATATATTTATATGTTGTTATATTTATACTTATATGATATATATACATATTATTGTATGTTATATATTGTGTATACGTATGTGTGTTGTTATACATATGTTACTATATATATATGTATGCTATGTTATATGTAGTTATTATGTACATATATATGTAGGTGAGGAGTATGTGTGTATGTATAGTTATTAGTTGTAGTTATATGCATATAGTTAGTATATATATATTATTGTGTATATATATAAGAGTGAGAGAGATAGAGAACAGGAGTTTTGACTACAAATTATTAGCGACAACAGCATTAGCACACAGCAGCAGCAGATTATTAGCGACAGCAGCAGTAGCACACATCAGTAGTAGCAGATTATTAGCGACAACAGCAAATAGGAGCTACAACGACAGCAGCATTAGCACACAGCAGCAGTGGCAGATTTTAGTGACATACAGCGACAGCAGTTTAGAGACAGAACAGAAAACTGTCGCAGAAAAGCAGCAGTATCAGCACCTACAGCAACGGCAGAAGGAAAACTGTCGCAGTAGCAGTAGTTCCCGCCAGCAACAGCAGCAATCGCAACGGCAGGAGCAGCTTTTTAGCGACGCTTCTGCGATTATCATTATATATATATATATATATATGTTAATTAATATATACGTATATATGTTCCTAACTTTCTAATTGTGTTTTAGTATACTATGTTTATAATTATTAGTTGTTAGCATATATTTATTATTGGATAGTTAGTATAAACAAGGTATTGGATATTACCTTAAGATACCAAGGTAAGTACCAAGGTATTTGGGAATACCCAAGGTATTGGGTTTGCGTATCAAGTTTATGGTTTAGTATTGTGATACCAAGTTGGTTCAAAACCAAGGCATCTATTTAATGTTTGTAATTGAGATTTTATATAATTAATACTTCTTTGATATGTGTATGTGATGATTTACGTATCTAGAGATACGGTATCCTAGTATCCTAAGATATAGTTTTTATGACCCAGACTTTAGTATTTAAATAAAATATTTTTATTTTAGACTTATGCAACCTAGAAATAGATAGTTGACCATAGCTTGACCATAGTTGACCATAGTTTGACTATAGTTGACCATAGTTGGCTTAGAGTTGGCCTAGTTTGATTTTTGACTTAGAATTGACTTGTTGATCTAGAAGTTAACTAGTTTAACTTATTTTCTTTTCGGAACCTTGTATTGATGTTGTATTCCATATCTAGGTCTTCGAGGCACCGTATCAAACATTTGTGAGACTATTCTTTGGACTTCAGGCGAGTACATTCTCTGATAATTTCTTATTTATGATATCCTCTATGTTCATTGTATCTAGTATAGATATCCATGTTCTCTTGACACGATGGTTACACGGATTGGTATATCCGGATCTCGTCATGAGATGTTATTCCTTGGTATATGGTGTATCTTGTGCAAGAATTATTTTTTTGATTATCTTGTACATGTACAGACACTGATTCTCGGGAAGACTAGCTATCTTCTTGGGGAATCTCGTGCCATAGCGTACCGTAGTTGGATCTATTATACTAGTCGAGGATGGAGAGTGCTTTAGTACAGATATATGATCATACCCTTATTGTATCAAGTATTGTTTATTGAATAGTATTAATCATACACCGCACGTATGATTAGCCAGACCATATATATTGTATCATGTTCCCAAGCCGATCACATGTTAAAGCTAGTACTCACACACTTAGTCATTAGTATTCTTGTTCATTATCATATTTTTTATTATTATATTCATTCCAGTATTTTTTTATTGTATATCTCTCGTATCTATTGTGCATCTTGTATATTTATATTTATTTACTGTTACATAATTTTTATTATTGATTAGAACTGCTGTTAGAGATGTACTCTGCTGCTTTCCTGACTGGATATATTTTTTCCAGATGACACTGAGGAGTGATACCCTACACATTATGGACCTCAGGATATTGTGGGTTTAGAGTCAGAGATCCTGGCTCAGGAGGGACTTATCCCGACTGAGACAGATGACCCGAGATTAATACCTTCTTAGTATTTCTTGTACTGGATTTGTCTCCAGCTTATTTGTTAGCATTCTTTCAGACTCATTGATGTATTATTTTAGACTCATGAGTTTTATGTGACTATTCTATTCTTTATCTTATTTATTCTTATTTTCATCTTAGATCTGTGATTGAGTATATTATCATTGTTGGTGGTTCATTATATTGCTAGATAGATTACCCAGACAGCGTTCTACCGCCGATTCTGTAGCGTAGGCTGGACGTTGTTTCTGACTTGCATTCTTACATCGGGTATGGGTCGTGACACTTAAGCAGCAACAGAGTTAGTATGGGTTTATTGTGAGAGGAAGAGGGGTCTACATCTGAACAACAACAACTGTTGAGGGGTTTGGGGGTAAGCTTAGGCTCGGGATTGCCTACAGTATACCGGTATTCATACTTGTGTGTGGCAATGGCCATGTTGGAGAGTGTAGGGGGATGGAAGGTTCTGTCTAGAGGATGTGCAGACATGAACATTCGGGTAGAAGTCTGACGAGGTAGCAGTGCATGCTTGAGAGTATTAGAGAAGCTAAGGAATAAGTGTTCATGAGAGGGAGCTCGAATGCAAGTGAGGTGATAGAAAGAAGTGCCGGTGTGCTTGAGTGTTCAGTGAGAATGTAAGTGTAGATAATATATAGGTGGAAGGGATATTAAGATATCTTGTGTCATAGAGGTTTTATGTATTTATATTATAGGTTTTGTGCAGTAATTAAGAGTCCAATCCTTGTGTATCAGTACACCTAATTGTGTTACAGAGATTGGGTTTGTAGAAGTGAATTGGGTGTAAAGTTCAGGTTTTGGTTCAGTTTTAGAATGAGGAAATAATGTGCAGAACTTGGGTTCTTATGCACTTGGTTGTAGGAGGCAACATTAGTTGAAAGGTGTTTTAGTGGAGGGGAGCATACAGTGTCAGTTCATTAATAGCATGGGGCTAATAATGCAGTATAGGGAAATTCAGTCTAAGTCAAGCAATTTAGAAAGGTGTCCAGACTATATAGTAGTTTGGGGAAAGCTTGGGAAGGCCTGCATAATGCAAGGTATTGATAGGTAGGAATCAGTGAGATTAATGTCACATTTGGGTCCATGTGCAAGTGTAGGGTTGATGTTAAAGTTATTGTAGTGAAGTGAATGCTTGTGAGTGATAAGTGATCTTGTTGAGGGGGCAAGAGTAGGCAGTGGAAGAGAAATTATGAAGGGCATGTGGGTGAGTGTTATTCAATAGAGTATTAGTGTTACTAGCTGAGTTTTATTCATGATGTATCAGTATTATTAGTTAATTGTGGGTGGTATCCAACTGATACCAAGGACCAGTTCATATAGGGAGTTATAATAAGGTAGTAGGTTATCTTAGAATTTGGGTTGGACTATTACCTAGTCGTACTAGAAAATTATGAGAGTGCCAAGATATTATGATTCACAAGGGATATAGTATAGTATTATTGGTGTGAGTGAGAAGTGTTATGGTGTTAGTGTGTTCTTAACTGTGCAGTGTCAGGACTGATGTGAAATAGTCCAATTTGGTTCTGTGATTGAATATAGGATAAGTATCAAGTCTAATACCATGTTGAGCAATGAAATACCTTTGAGTTGTGACTAATACATGATGGTATCACTTGAATATTAGAGCTTGGAAATAGGTGTATTAGCTAAGGGACAAAAATAAGTTATGATGCCACGCGCACGCGCGCGCGCGCGCGCGCGCACACACACACACACACACACACACACACACACACACATATATATATATATATATATATATATATATATATATATAACTAGTTTAGTTAATATTCATAAGGTTTTAACTTAGATACCAAGAGGTAATTTGGTATTAGTTAGTACTAGCTAGTTAACCTATTGTAGACCTAATAACACTCTAAAAACCCAACTTCAAGGTAGATATAGACTATAACCTTAGAATTAGCCTAGTATGAGACCAAATGACCTAGAGATAACCCAAATAACTAACCTAGATCTAGTTAAACATGTTTATTGTCACTACCACATTTTCCAGAAAAGGGTATTTTAGTATTTTCATAATTAATTAAATATTGTGCATGATAAATAATTATTTATTATATTATTTAATTGTTGTTAAATGTTAGTTATTTATTTTTGACTTGTGTTAGTGGACTTAACTAGTTTAGTTTAGATTCATGGACCAACATATATTAATTGTTTGATTTGAGCCCAATTAGAAAGCCCATTGATTAGGAGATGGATTAAAATTAATTAAACCATTAGACTAGAAGCTTCCCTCCTTAATTATTTCTTTATGAGAGGCCCCAAGGGGTATAATAGATATTACATAGTAGCTTGAGGAAGGAAAAAGGTGGTCGGCCTATTAAAGAGGGGAGAAAATTGGTTTTTCTCTCCTCTATTCATTTGGAAACTAGATCTAGAATTTTCCTCAACCAAATTCCTTCATTCCTGCTTCATTTTCCTACCAAATTTCATCTTAATTCCTTTCGAAATCACCATTGGAGGCTAGTAGAGCAAGGATCTAGAATGAGAAAGCAAGGATCTACAAAAAGGAGCAAGGATCTACAAGTTGGAGGCCAATTTCATCATATTTGGAGGTTGTATTGGAAATTTAACTCCTAATAGGTATAATTCAGTTTTTTTCCTTAATTTAGATTCTAAATCTAAGATTTAACCATGAAAAATCAACCCATATGCATAGGCTACCCATAGGATTTGGTTTTGTGTTCATAGGAGGCCTATAGAGAAAGTTATGGCACTTTTTGTGTCAATTTTGGGGGAATTCCTAGATTGACATTTATTGTGTGTGTCAATTGGTCCTATAGATCAATTTGGCTCAAGCTTGTGTGTTTGGGGCTAGTGTCGTGTCCATAATTGGGTACATGTAGGTCGTGTCCCAATAATTTGGTGATACATGTTGATTTGGGTATTTTTCCTCCGACACGGGACTTTGAACATGTCATATTTTGACACGGATACGTAGATTTGTATTTGACTCTTCGTATTATTCATAAATTATATATATGACTTGTTCGTGTCCTTCGAGGTACGTTTGGATGTGTGGTGGACTCGTGTCGCATGTGTATCATAGATCTAGTGGGATACAGGGCGATACGTTCCATATGTTGTACAATTTAATTATAGATCTATTTTCTCTTGTGTTCTTATTCATGGTAAGGTGTAATTATATATTGTATATATATATATATATATATATATATATATATATATATATATATATATATATATATATATATATATATATATATATTATTGTGTATATATATGTATGTAATATTGTGTCTTAGATCTATGTATCTCTGTATATACCATATGTGTATTTATTGTTATGTAGCTATTCTTCTACATGTCAGCATATTTATATATTATAGTATATATATATATATATATATATATATATATATATATATATATATATATATATATATATATATATATATATATATATATGTTAAATAGATATTTATTGTTGTTATATTTATATTTATATTTATATAATGCAAGTTTTATATTGTGTATATGTTTATATGTATGTATGTTGTTATAAATATGTTACTATGTATATAGGTGTATATTACTATGTAGATATTATGTACATATATATGTGTGTGTATGTGTATTTATGTAAACCCCCTTATTTATTTCTATAGATAGTCTGGTATGGGTTAGAAAATTTTGGTTTAGTAGTAGATATTTGAGGTTTAGAGTAAGGTTACAGATGTCCGATTGTTATTTAAAATCTTTGGCGTGCCCTACCGTTGTTAAAATATTCGAAGCCCAACATCAGCCCATAGATTCCAACAGATTATTGCACTCTTGACTTGACCCGCCAATTTAGGCGCTGGACTTTTCCGTCGCTCAAAAATCATATTTTCTTGTGCTCTAAATTAATTACATTATTTTCCATAATAGAAATCCTTATTTAATCCCGTGTCGCGCACCTATGTCGTTGTCATCAATTTTGAGACACCAACTTAACCCGTTGAGGTGGACCAATTAAAGGGCCCAAGGCTGACACCAAGCCTACACCATTCTTGACCTTTGTGTCACTCCCAATTAAGATCTCATCTGCCCCCATTTAATTTGAGAGCACATAACATTTTTATTCTAATTAAATTGGGGATACCAACTTTGACTAATCCTATTTTAATCTTAATTTAATTCTAATACCCATTTAATTAAGTCCATGCAAAACACACAACTCTCCCTCACCCTATAAAACACCAAACACCAAATCGCCCACCAATTTTTCATTATTTCATGTGTCTGTGCAAATACCCAAATTTAAGGGTGCTTATTTGCAAACATTGCATTAGGTGTCAACACCCCATTGGTTCAAAACAAATGGAGAATCCCTAATTCTTGACTAGTCAACCAACCCCTCTCCTTGTATGAATAATTTCTCCATGATCAATCCTGGCCATTCATTCAAAATGGGGAGCATCATCACCACATATTCCCACTCACTATTCCCTATAAAATATCTCTTCAATGCACCATTTCCCAAGCATGCCCTAATCCCCAAACCTTGGAAAACCCCCACCTCTCTCTCTCCTCCCTCCTCACAAGCTCACAACCGTAGCCTCTACATTTTTCCTTTTCTTTTCTTCTTCTTCTCTTCTTCTTCTTCTTAGTCATTTCCTTCCTAGAGAACCATCAACCTAGTCCGGCCAAGCCCCGCCGACTGCCATCTCCCCATTCATCTCCTCCGGCGAGCTACTGCGGCATTCACCCCGGCCGAGCTCCCTTCCCCATACGCGAGCTCCTCCTCTAGCCACCCGTCCGACAAGGGACCCCGGAGGTCGACCCGCTCCTCCTCCAGTCGACCACACGACATCCCTCGAACGAGCTTTTCCACGGCTGCTACTGCTCTTCCCTGCACCTTGGCCTGAGTTCCCAACCACCCCGTACCACCATCTCCCCCGCCTGAAGCTCCCCGACCCAACTCCACCTCCAGCCCGGCCGACCCAGCATCACCCCGATGAGCTGCCATTGTCTTCTCCCACCACCACTGCACCGGCCTTTCCCCCAGTCTTCTCCGGCCTGCTGTTATTCCCGCCACCGTGGCCACATTCTCCGGCGGCCAACTCCTCCCCGCAGCACTGACAGCTCTCCCCACCGGCCAGTTCCACCACCACCTCCAGCTTCATTACCACCACCACCTCCAGCTTCACTACCACCACTGCACTGCCATTTCACCACCGCCTCCAGCATTATCACCTCCACACATCCAAGAGCCCCACTCGATTGCTCTGGCCAGCCTTGCCTCCTCGCCGAGGTGAATGACCCCCCCTCTCTATATCTTTATATTTTGTTATGTGTAATTTTAGTGTAGTGCTAATGAAATCTTGTATCTTAATTATGTGTGATTAGGGTTATTGTAGTGTTTAGGGTTTACCTACATAAGTATTTAAAATAAAATTAATGGATATACATCAAGTTAGGGTTTGAGAAATATTGGATCTTTGTTTGGGGTTATATTCGTATTGGGAATTTTGAGGATAAATTATATGGTTAGTAAATAAGGTTTATAAATGCTGGGTTTGAGATGTTAGGGTTTTTGAAATAATATATACATTTTTTATTAATGTTGTTGTGCATGCAATTAAACGATTGAGAAATGATGGTAATATTAACACATTGATTAATACCAAGGAGCAGATGTTTGTAGTGGAAAATGAAAGAATGAAAATATATTCAAGATGGGGTTTACACGAAACCCGCCTTCTTTGGTTTACAAACAAACTAGTACAATTTGATCCTATACGAGGATGTGGGAGTATAATTTATTTAACTGGGTAAATATTGCTATAGGTGTCTGATCTGCAGTCGATCACTTTAGCCCTTGGATCACACGATGATGAAGAAGTGCCGTAGAAGACAGGAAGCAGCTTCGAAGGTTGCAGAAGAGGGTGGATGCACGATGCCAAAGTCGTCGATCCCTACTCTTTGCCTGAGCTCCGGATTCTTCTCTCTCTCTCTCTCTCTCTCTCTCTCTTGACCTCTGGTTCGATCTTTTTTTGGAAGTTCGACCTTGTTCAATCCTTCTTTCAAAGTTTTGACCCGTAGTTCGATCTCTTTGGAGGTTTTTAGACCAATTCCTTCGATCCTCCAATTTTTGTCGACCTTCTTCCTCATTGATAGAGGTCTCTATTTAAAGAGTTTTAGTGACAGTGACCACTCCGTCGGTATAGAAACCGAGGAGTGGAAAGTACAGCACCCTTTTACACAACGGTTAAAATAACCAATGCCTGCGTATAGATGATCATTTGAATGAGCGTGTGACGCGGGTCCAACTAAGGGACAAAACGCGTATAATCGCTACGAAGATCACGGCATAGAAGCCACGTAGGTAGGTATCCCTTGTGTAGAAGAGGTGGGCGTAGAAGCCAATGTCTGTCACCATGGCGTAGAAGCCAAGCAGGCATAAAAGCCAAATAGGCGTAGAAGTCGAGCGGTCATAGAGGCCGAGTGGGCGTAGAAGCCGAGTGGTCATAGAGGCCGAGTGGGCGTTGAAGCCGAATGGTCGTTGAAGCCGAGTAAGCAAAGGAGCTGAATGGGCGTTGAAAGCCGCTGCGTACCGTGCCAGAGTGCTGATGTGGACGTCTTAGCCGGAATTACGGCTTTTAAAGATATAATCAAATCTCTTGCATTAAATGCAGAGATTTTCCACCATCCTGTGCATTAAATACAAAGGCGTGTTTTTGAAGGTCTGCAGCCCTTATGTGCATCAGTCGCAGAGACGTGCCTCGAGAAACTGTCACCGCTCTGTGCATTAGACGTAGAGACGTGCCTCGAGCAACTGTCATCGCTCTGTGCATTGGACGTAGAGACGTGCCTCGAGCCCCGTACGGAGTGCAGCTTTTGATGTGGCAGGCGATTTGTCTACTGCAGAGCGTAAATAGCTCATGTCTGCCTATGTAAAATAAGGCAGCGTATCCCTTCGTGCACGTAAAAGCAGTTTATGCAAAGGAGATGGCGGTAAATGACAGCCTGGGTTGCAGTATTGTGCCATCATTATAGCTGTCGTCTGGGTAGTCGAGCAGTATCCCTTTGTCAGAAGTCCAGACGTCAGGTTCATTGTAGGATCTGACAGGTTCATTGCAGGATCTAACAGGTTCACTTCAGAGAATACGAAGCGTCTCTCGTACACTTCAATGCTGCGTTGAAAGTGGATGGGTTTTACGCCCAGGAGTCGATGAAGCACCCTGTTTACGCTGAAGCGGCTTGGACGTACTGCCTTACGCGAATGGTCCTTTAAGTTTATATTTCACGCTGTGTTTAGCAAAAAAAGCTCTGTTGGACGCTTGATGGCTCTGAAGGCCTCTGTTTACACTGCTCTGCATCAATATACTGCGTATAGCCATCCGGCGTATTTTTCATGCTTCTACAAGACCCCCTTCAAAGCTTTCAAATTCCTCGGAATTTGGAACGCTTTGAATGAAGCATGAACCGCTCCTCGTAACTCGAAACTTTTCTGAATAGAGCGTTGAAACGGTCGATGCTGACTTTATGGCAGATTTATTGGGGATCGGTGTGATCTCTTTCGCCTATAAAAAGGCTGGGGGGTTAACCCGTTATCCCCACATTTCTATCACCACGCAGAGATGATCGCCGGAGTCCGTCGGATCGATCTGAGGAAGAAGGAGATCATATTCTTCCAGCATGTAAGGAGCCGAAGAAGACGGTGTCTTCGAGCAAGTGTCCACTGCAATGATGGATCATGGAAGAATATCTTAGCCTCCCTTGCTCGGGATAATTCGCAACTTTATATGGCGGTTCTTCCAGGAGAAGGGAAGGGTCGTATTGGACCACGCTGCTTGCAAGTGGCGCCTTCTCCCATTACCTCCGGGGATGAGAGCAGCAACTAGCTCTGACCTCGGGTATTGAGTTGGGTGATATACCTCAACTCAATCTACCATGGCGCTGGGTATAGGAAAGTAGTTGTAGAAGCATAAAAAATACGCCGGATGGCTATACGCAGCATATTGGTGCAGAGCAGCGTAAGCAGAGGCCTTCAAAGCCACCAAGCGTGCAACAGAGCTTTTTTTGCTAAACCCAGCAGGAAATATTAAAAGCTCAAAAGGCCACCCGCGTAAGACAGTACGTCCAAGCCACTTCAGCGTAAATGGGGGGCTTCATCGCCTCCAGGGCATAAAACTCATCCTCTTTCAGACGCAGCATTAAGGTGTACAAGAGACGCTTCATATTCTCTGAAGTGAACCTGTCAGACCCTGCAATAAAGATCCTGCAATGAAACTGACATCTGGACTTCTGACAAAGGGATACGGCTCGACTACCCAGACGACGGCTATAATGATGGCACAGCACTGCGATCCAGGCTGTCAAATACCGCCATCCCCTTTGCGTTGCTTTTACAAGCACAAAGGGATATGCTGCCTTATTTTACATAGGCAGACACGAGCTGTTTACGTTCTGCAGTAGACAAACCGCCTGCCACATCAAAAGCTGCACTCCGTACGGGGTCGAGGCACGTCTCTACGTCTAATGCACAGAGCGGTGACAGTTTCTCAAGGCACGTCTCTGCGATTGATGCACAGAAGGGGTTGCAGACCTTCAAAGACATGCCTCCACATTTAATGTACAGGATGGTGGCAAATCTCGGCATTTAATGCAAGAGATTTGATTATATCTTCAAAAGCCGTAATTCTGGCTAAGACGTCCCCATCAGCACTCTGGCACGGTACGCAGCGGCTTCTACGCCCATCCAGGTCCTACGCCTACTCGGTCCTGTGCTCACTCGGTCTCTATGACCACTCGGCTTCTACGCCTACTCGGCTTCTACGCTTGCTCGGCTTCAACACCCATTCGGCTTCTATGGCTGCTCGGCCTCTATGACCACTCGGCTTCTACGCCTATTCGGCTTCTACGCCTATTCGGCTTCTATGCCGGTTTGATAACTATTTGTCTTCTATGCCATGGTGACGGATATTTGGCTTCTATGCCAACCTCTTCTACACAATGGATACCTACCTACGTGGCTTCTACGCCGTGATCTTCGTAGCGATTATACGCGTTTTGTCCCTTAGTTGGACCCGCGTCACACGCTCATTCAAAGGATCATCTATACGCAGGCATTGGTTACTTTAACCGTTGTGTAAAAGTGTGCTGTACTTTCCATTCCTCAGTTTTTACACCGACGGAGTGGTCACTGTCACTAAAACTCTATAAATAGAGACCTCTATCAATGAGGAACAAGGTCGACAAATTGGAAGGTCGAAAAATTGGTCAAGAAACTAATATCAGATCCAAGGTCAAGAGGGAGAGAGAGAGAGAGAGAGAGAATCCGGAGCTCAGGCAGAGAGTAGGGATCGACGACTTTGGCATCGTGCATCCACCCTCTTTTGCAACTTTTGAAGCTGCTTCCTGTCTTCTACGGCACTTCTTCAACATCGTATGGTCCAAGGGCTAAAGTGATCGACTGCAGATCAGACACCTATAGCAATATTTACCCAGATTAAATAAATTGTACTTCCATATCCTCGTATAGGATCAAATTGTACAAGTTTGTTTGAAAACCAAAGAAGGCGGATTTCGTATAAACCCCATCCTGAATACATTTTTTATTCTTTTATTTAATACCACAAACAAGATGGCGACTCTGCTGGGGACATCTTTCTCTTTTGACGAGGAAGCGATTGCTCAACACGATGCGGTATCAATAGGAACCGTGAAGAAGACACTGGTCGTCCAATTCGACCAGTCTGCCTACGAAGACATGCTTCGAACCGGGGGTAGCTCTCACCCTCTCTTCGTCCAAGACAACAGGAAGCTGCGCAAGGTCTGGATGCCCAAGACATCCTCTACCATTCCTGTGGACTCTCCGATCTCTACGATCTCTCCGACCAATGAGGTTGTAGCATTGCTCCCTCCGTGCCCTGCACGTAAAATTTAGTCTCCCGCTACGCGCAGTACAGACGAAACTTCGGGCAAAGCCTCAGCGCTAACCCAGAAGTATCCACTGCGCTCTACGCGTAGAAACCAGTCTCCCGCTACGCGTGGTACAGACAAAACTTCGGGCAAAGCCTCAGTGCTAACCCAGAAGTATCCACTACGCTCTACGCGTAGAAACCAGTCTTCCGCTACGCGTGGTACAGACAAAACTTTGGGCAAAGCCTCAGCGCTAACCCAAAAGTATCCACTGTGCTCTACGCGTAGAAACCAGTCTCCAGCTGCGCGCGGTACAGACAAAACTTCTGATGATGCCTCAGCGCCAAATCAGAAATACAAATCATGCTCCGTGCGCAAGACAACATCTGACCTCTACGGGGAACCAGATGAGCGTTGTGATCTCCGCAAGTGCAACGACAAGTCTGGGGGTAGTCTCCCTCGACAAAAACGAGCAACATCCAAAGCTGGGGTTAGAATTCCCTCAGAATCCGAAGATGATGCAACGATGACGATCTTTCCAGAAGACCATAGAACTCAAGCATCAGGAGCCCGAAGGCCAAAAGAGACTTTTTCCTTCAATGAAGATGACATCAGTGAAATCTTCAATACGTTGATGAAGAAAAACAAACTTCAGCTACCCAACATCAGATACCCTGAGTGGACTGGCAAAGACGATGACCCAGATTATTCTCTTTCATCAGTACATTCATCATCCTACAAAGGCGTGCTATGTACTAAAAAGGAGAATTCAGGAGTTGATCGATGCCAAGGTCATCACTTTGTATCTATAAACGAGGAGACGATCACTGCAAATTGGTTTCACTTTGATGTGACAATTTGCTCCCTCAATAAAATACCAGATGATGAATCTAAAAAGTTTCCCCAGTAGATTCTTCAGGTCCAACCCAGGGAGTTTGTCATATTCATATTACCTCTGAACAAACCTTCCTAAATTTGGCTATCGATTATCATGTTCATATTACCTCTGATATCGATTGTCATCTCAACTTAGCACCCATACTTAACTCTAAGTACGCCAGTGGTGTTGAGTCCACAAAAACTGCCATGTCCATATTACCTCTGAGCAGATGTATGCCTCCATCCCCGATGGAGTCACAACCCAGAGAGTTTGTCATATTCATATTACCTCTGAACAAACCTTCCTAAATTCGACTATCGATTATCATGTTCATATTACCTCTGATATCGATTGTCATCTCAACTTAGCACCCGTACTTAACTCTAAGTACGCCAGTGGTGTTGAGTCCATAAAAACTGCCATGTCCATATTACCTCTGAGCAGATATATGACTCCATCCCCGATGGAGTCACAACCCAGGGAGTTTGTCATGTTCATATTACCTCTGAACAAACCTTTCTAAATTTGGCTATCGATTATCATGTTCATATTACCTCTGATATCGATTGCCATCTCAACTTAACACCCATACTTAACTCTAATTATGCCAGTGGTGTTGAGTCCACAAAAACTGCCATGTCCATATTACCTCTGAGCAGATGTATGCCTTCATCCTCGATGGAGTCACAACCCTCCATCCCCGATGGAGTCACAACCCAGGGAGTTTGTCATATTCATATTACCTCTGAACAAACCTTCCTAAATTCGGCTATCGATTATCATGTTCATATAACCTCTGATATCGATTGTCATCTCAACTTAACACCCGTACTTAACTCTAAGTACGCTAGTGGTGTTGAGTCCATAAAAACTGCCATGTCCATATTACCTCTGAGCAGATGTATGCCTCCATCCCCGATGGAGTCACAACCCAGGGAGTTTGTCATGTTCATATTACCTCTGAACAAACCTTCCAAAATTCGGCTATCGATTATCACCTCTGATATCGATTGTCATCTCAACTTAGCACCCGTACTTAACTCTAAGTACGCCAGTGGTGTTGAGTCCACAAAAACTATCATGTCCGTATGACCTCTGAATAGGTTTGTCCTGCTAGAAGTTTATCGAGAGTCTATCACGTCCATACTACCTCTGATATCACTCTCGCCCAAACCTGTCATTTACATTCCAAAATGATGGGTCCACAAAGTCAGAAAAGATTCGCTTTATTTATTCCCGAAAAGAGCAGAATTATATTGGGGAAGCAAAAAGAAGAAGGGGTACATCATTGTGGGGGAGCGGTCAGATCGCGAATCAGCTTCGCCAGTGCAGCTACCCTCTCATCCCTGGAAACCAAGGCATCAACGCGGGCCTGTTCCAGCCGTGCCTCGGGATTGTTCGTAAAGGACAATTCGGCCCTTGCCCGAAGAGAGCCAGCTCGGGCAGCTTCAGCGTGCTCCAGGTCCCGTCGTGCTGTGCTCAGTCAACCAGTCGCTACATCTAGACCTGCCAACGAATGTGAAGCCCACTCCTCTACCTGAGCGAGTTTTTCCTTCAACTTGCGGGCCCTCGCTACGTTCCCTTCATGCTCGGATTGGCAGTTTGTCTGAAGAGCAAGAGCCTCCTCCACGACAGCTTTTCTTTTATCTATCTCCAGCTTATGTGCTTTGATGGAGTTATCTAGGCTCTTCAGCTGTGTGGTAAGCCGCACAGTTATGAGGTCATATCTGGCCTGGACCTCAGCTTCAAAACTGTCCCGAGTCAGCTGCAAGTATTCGTTAATGGGTTGCTCCAACCCATTAACCATTGCCTCCAGGGCGTCAGCTACCCCAGAATCACAGAACTCCCTGACCGCCCCAATCGAAAACTGGAAAGCCTTCTTCAGACGCTCAAAATCCAGATTCTTCGCCAACACCATTGATATCAGCATTTTTAAACTGGTGTAAAAGAGGCTGGTATACAGGTCGGTCAGCGCAACCAGATCTAGTTGAACGCCAGGAGTGGCCGCGATATTGGCAAGTTCCCCTCCAGGAATGATTGTAGACGAGGTAGCCACAGCCGCCGCCTCGACGGGTAGTGCGACCGAAGAAGGTGCGACAACGACGGTCGAAGTCATCGGCATACTCGCAAGAGGCGAGGTCACGATAACGGGTTCGTCCTCCTCTGGAGGTGACGAAACTACTCCGGGCGAGCTGGCCCTCGAAGGTATTTCCTCCTCGAAGTCGAACGCCTTCGTATCATCGTCAGGAGCCCGAGCAGAGCCAGAAGGCGCTTCAGCGCTATACTTCCCGTGGACGCCATCCCCTGAGAAGAAAACAAGAAAGTTGATATCAATATGATAGTAATCTTTCTAAGAGGAGACATAAAGATGACCTTTACCCGTAGCCAACGGTATATATGCCGCGTCTGCAGCCGATGTAGCTATATCACGCCTTAATGACGCAATACGGACTATCATACCTGGAGAAGGAGGTGGGCCAACCGACATCACCAGAAGCTCTACCAAGCCTTCACCAAGACGCAGTCGAGGTTCGTCAGCTGGAATCTCGCTAGTCATGCTCACGAACACGGCAGGAGTTTCATCCGTTGCTGGTCTAGGGAAAGATTCTCCCATTTGCCTCGGCCACGCAGGCAATTTTATTCCACTATCGGAGGCAGTGGCAACAACGGCAGCCTCAAGCAGGAGTTCTCCGGCACCGCCAGCCGAAACTGAGGGTCCCTCTCCGAAATACGGGGAACCTCCAATCAAAGAGACATCCCCAACAGGAGAGACAGCAGGTTCCTCTCTAGGAGCCTCGATGCCAGGAATCCGGAGAGAACGAGCAACCGTCTTCTTCTTCCTCTTAAGAGGGGAAGTCTACTTCGGGGCATGAGCCCTTCGCTTCCCAGAGACCGCCAAAGCCCCCGCAGGCGGAGGCACTTCACACCTTGGCACCGACACCAGAGGCTCATCCGGAGTGACGGACTCCTCACCCTCGTCAGATGAAATCGAGGGGACTTTGACTCTTCCTCCAGACTTGGGAGAAGGCACCCTAAAGCTTCCACGCATGTCAAAATCATGATGGAAGGTGTTGATCGCCACGTAGAACTGGGCATACGAATGGAGGATGCGCAGAAAGTGTGACGACCGACACGATAAAGATTGCTCCCGTGCAGCCCATGATAAAATACCGCCATCCTCTGGCTCCATCAATGAGTCCGCCCCTGGACCTGAAGCTGGTGACGGCATTGCCCACGTGAAGCTGATCGTACCCAAACTGCCTGGCGAACCGACTGGGCAAGTAAGGCTCGAAAAAGCAATGTTCTTCGCTTCTGTACAGCAAATGGGAGGGTCTGATGCAGACCAACCAATTAAAAGCTTCCGGAGAAAGATTGGTCTTCTCTCCACCTAAATCCTCAAGCCTAATCCCCGACTGATTATGATACACAGAGGGGACAGCGCAGAGGAGCTTCCAGCAATGACCGAGGCTCAGCACTAGCCGACAGTCTAAGACTGTGTTCATGTTCCAGAGGGAGTCCTTGTAGTTCAGCAAGAAACTACCCCCCGTGCTACTACCAGGGCCGGAAGACATCACCCGGGGGTTGTAGAGAATTAACCATCCCATCAAGTACAGGTATGGTAACTCTACCCGGGGAAAGCTATCACGTCGAGCTTCATCAACGAGCAGTCCGCCAGTCATGGTCCTCAGGCCAGGCTGTATACGGTACACCATGGCAGGGAGCAATTCCAGTCTTGCCCCGAACACCAGATGAACAGTGGGCCACAGGATATTCCGGTGGATGCGGTCCTCAGACGCGATGCCGGGCACCACTACTCGACACAGCCATAAGAAGAGAAAGCCCGCCAGCCGGCCTTCCTCAGACAAAGGCCTGCGACAGCCCCTCAAGTAACTATAGGCCTTGGTGCCTTCAGGGTACTTTCCTACCCCGTCATTGAGAATATGATCTGGAGCTTTAGCCTCCTCCATAAGATCCTCGACGACCTGGGCACTGAACACGCCCAAACAGTTCACAGGCTCATTCTTGCCCCCCAAAACTTTCTACGACTTGACGGCCCTGGCCCGGTGAAAGAAGAGGTAGGACATCCACTTAGTAGTGTGAGCCAAATCAGAAGACTCATTATAAAAAGTAGTACACGCGAAGTAGTGGCACATCAGCTCCTGATACACCTCCACAACCCGAGGGTCCGAGTCCTCCAACTCCCGGTTGGTGGAAACATACCCTTCATATGGGGTATCCCCCATCGGCAGTCTCGAGATCACTGCCATTTCGTGGAGGGCCAACCCCAACTACCCTAGTGGAGTGGCAAAGGTCCCGGTGAGCGAAATGTATCGCTCTATCAGTGTCAGAAACAGGTTAGGGTTGGGAGGCAACCCAACACTCGTCGTGCTCACGACAGCATACAGTCCTATGACCTCCAGCTCTCTCCGAAAATGTTTCAAAACCCAGTTAACTAGGCAAGTCCATCGAAGGTTTGCTGGGGTGATCCACCCATTGCACCGAGGATTCTCCTTGGGGTATACCCCCCCTCGCACCATGAAGTCGTTGCAGAAAGTCAGAAATTGGACCGGCTGGATCACTGAACTGTCTTCATTCGGGACGCTGCCCTGGCACAGTCCCCTGAACAACGTCACAATGCCAGAAGGGCAGCTGACAAACGACCCCTGGTCAGCTCCTTTCAGACGAAAGATCTTCTCCGGCTTGCCGCGAAGATCGGGAGTCAGCGTCCACGACATCCTCCTGGAATATGTGGCATGGAAGAAAGCCGAGATGGGATAATCTTTCGGCATCGTGGGCAGATATAAGACCACACTCTCGACGGGGAAAACCCAGGGTTCCCTCTTGGGCTTCGTCTGGGACTATTTGTCAATCATGTCCCCAAAGAGAAAGGCCGGCTTGATGTACTGGTTCCCGTCTATTTACGACAGGGGCTCTCCGTTAATCATGTTCAGCAATGTCCACTCGCCCTGAGCCGATATCAAGATCCACCTTCCTTCAAAATACTGGGGTCCGAAGATAGGAAATGTCACGTGCGACAGATCCTCCAGATAGTTCGAGTGCAGCATCCCGGCAGCGGAATCCATCACCTCGGCCAGTGGAGACTCATACAAGTTAACTAAGAAAGTGCAAGAAAAATATGTCATTATAACTCTTGCAACATAAAGACCAAGAGATGACAGTCTGTGCTTTACGCCAAGACTATACAAAATTTGGTCATTTTACGCCGGAAGTCACATCCTGAAGCGTAATTGGCGGTATACAGTCTGTGCTTTACGCCAGACTGCCAAAATTCTAGTTATTACGCCGGAGGTCCCATCCAAAGCGTAAAACTAAAATTTTATAGTATACACCAAGTTTTCGGTAGTCAGAGCTTTTACGCTCAAAACTGTGAAAATATGGAGTTTTTACACTGGCACATTAGAAATGTGGGCGTAAAAGATAAAAATGTCTCCGTGCGTCATCTTCCTCAAAGAGGCTATCAGCACAGAAGACGACCTAGCGCGGTCACGTTCAACGTGTGAGAAGGATTTTTTTTTCGTCGTTCTTTGTCATCCCAAAGGCTATACCTCTAAGGCCGGGTGCGCTACTCGTCGGCAGGATGCTTCGCTCAGAAGGAAGTTCACCTTGCCCGACCGAAGACTCTCTCGCCGGGGCAGAAGAACGAGAAGAAGAGCCTGTACTCTTTCCCTTAGTGGAGGGGGTTTGTTTCGGCGCCATTTTTGAAAACTCGGAGTGCTCGGAGAAAGAACGAAGGAAAAACTCAAACAATCAAAGGCTCTTTTTCGCAGAAGTCGGATAAAAAGTTTTTCTCTCAAAAGCTTGGGATATATATAGAGTTCGGGTCGACTCCTCGAATCCTCGGACGGGCTCCTCGAAACCCCAACCAAATCTCACAAATTAAATATTTGGTTATGATTGGGTACTACGCCAGCCCACTACTCTCAAAAGATGGACAATCAGCAAATTCGAAGAGTTTTTCGTGCAAAAGCAGGTCAGCGATTCCTATTCTAAGGAGCTTTCTACGCTCGACAGCAACAGATCTACGGTTTTACACTCGCAAGCTATAAGTCTATGGTTTTATGCCCGGATGCCTTTGTGCTCGGTAGCTTTTATGCTAGAGAGGCTACAAACCTACGACTTTACGCTCAGCAGATACCAAATCAATGATCTCACGCTCGGTGGCGTTTAGTTTACGCTCGGAGGCAACAGATCCGCAACCTTACGCTCGAAAGATTTCTTTTTTTTTACAGGCTATAAATCTACAGTTCTACGCTAAGGAGCTTTCTACGCTCGACAGCAACAGATCTACGGTTTTACGCTCGCAAGCTATCAGTCTATGGTTTTATGCCCGGATTTCTTTGTGCTCAGTAACTTTTATGCTCAAGAGGCTACAAACCTACGACTTCACGCTCAGCAGCTACGAATCTACGATCTCACGCTCGGTGACTTTCTACGCTCAATAGACTACGAACTCAGGATTTTCAGCTCGTCTACACTCCGTATGTCCGAACAGTTCTTAAGACGGTCGATTACAGGAGTTCACACAGAAGATACTCCTTCTTGACCTCAAAATATCCTAAGTACCCAAAACATACAGAGTTCAAACATTGAGAAATTACTCTTCTCGGGTCAAATGGAGGTTCATCCAGGCTCCAGTCTGAATATCTCATCTATCAAAATGGCAAACTCAGCTCGACAGCCATTCCTCGACCCTGTTCTAAGGGATTTTTCGAGAAGCCATTCTTGAAGATGAAGTCTGAACAAAAATTCTGTTAATCAGAAGTAAAAACTCTACGTGGTTCCTCAGTCTTAGCAGCAGAACAGTTCTTCTAAATATTCAAAATGCTCAACAGCGTTCTATGGACTATTCGCTATGCATAAAGGACAGGACCTAGCACTCTTTCTATACAGAGTCGGCATAAAGAATCAGATGTATCAAAGCTATACATATTCAGACTTCACAGCAACGTATGGCAAAACGATCATATGCAGAGAAGAAAGATAATTTTATTAAAATCAAGATCATGATTACATATGAGGGAAATCCTGTCTACAAAGGGTTTTTTCTTCATTTTCATGATTACAACTGAGGGAAACTCCGTCGACAGGAGGGCTTCCTCATCATCGTCTGAAGATTGCCCAGAAGATCTTCTGATAGGTTCTCGCAGGGGCACAATTCTTCATTCATCTTCTCCAGCAGTCAGTCAGTTCCAGCGAACTGACTGACATGGCAATGATCAACGGCGGAAGAATACAGAGTTGGGGCTTGCATAAATTATGCAGATCCCATGCTCCGTGCGCCGTGATAGATTGAGTTAAGATATTTCACCCAACTCAATGCCCGAGGTCAGAGCTAGTTGCTGCTCTCACCCCCGGAGGTAACGGGAGAAGACGCCGCTTGCAAGCAGCGTGGTCAAATACGACCCTTCCCCTCTCCCGAAGAACAGCCATATAAAGTTGCTGATTATCCCGAGCAAGGGAGGCTAAGATATCCTTCTATGATCCATCGTTGTAGTGGACACTTGCTCGAAGATGCCGTCTTTTTTGGCTCCTTACACGATGGAAGAACATGATCTCCTTCTTCCTCAGATCGACCCGACGAACTCCGGCGATCATCTTTGCGTGGTGATGGAAATGTGAGGAGAACAGGTTAACTCCCCCAGCCTTTTTATAGGCAAAAGAGGTCACACCGGTCCCCAATAAATCCGCCATAAAGTCAGCATCGACCGTTTCAATGCCCCATTCAGGAACGTTTCGAGTTACGAAGAGCGGTTCATGCTTCATTCAAAGCATTCCAAATTCCGAGGAATTTGAAAGCTTTGAAGGGGGTCTTGTAGAAGCATGAAAAATACGCCGGATGGCTATACGCAGCATATTGGTGCAGAGCAGCGTAAGCAGAGGCCTTCAAAGCCACCAAGCGTGCAACAGAGCTTTTTCCGCTAAACCCAGCAGGAAATATTAAAAGCTCAAAAGGCCACCCGCGTAAGGCAGTACGTCCAAGCCACTTCAGCGTAAACGGGGTGCTTCAACGCCTCTAGGGCGTAAAACTCATCCTCTTTCAGACGCAGCATTGAGGTATACAAGAGACGCTTCGTATTCTCCGAAGTGAACCTGTCAGACCCTGCAATGAAGATCCTGTAATGAACCTGACGTCTGGACTTCTGACAAAGGGATACGGCTCGACTACCCAGACGACGGCTATAATGATGGCACAGCACTGTGACCCAGGCTGTCAAATACCGCCATCCCCTTTGCGTAAACTACTTTTACAAGCACGAAGGGATACGCTGTCTTGTTTTACACAGGCAGACACGAGCTGTTTACGTTCTGCAGTAGAAAAACTGCCTGCCACATCAAAAGCTGCACTCCATACAGGGTCGAGGCACGTCTCTACGTCTAATGCACAGAGCGGTGACAGTTTCTCAAGGCACGTCTCTGCGACTGATGTGCAGAAGGGGTTGCAGACCTTCAAAGACACGCCTCCACATTTAATGCACAGGATGGTGGCAAATCTCGGCATTTAATGCATGAGATTTGATTATATCTTCAAAAGCCGTAATTCCGGCTAAGACGTCCCCATCAGCACTCTGGCACGGTACGCAGCGACTTCTACGCCCATCCAGCTCCTACGCCTACTCGGTCCTGTGCTCACTCGGTATCTATGACCACTCGGCTTCTACACCTGCTCGGCTTCTACGCCTGCTCGGCTTCAACGCCCATTCGGCTTCTACGCCTGCTCGGCCTCTATGACCACTCGGCTTCTACGCCTATTCGGCTTCTACGCCTATTCGGCTTCTATGCCGGTTTGATAACTATTTGGCTTCTATGCCATGGTGACAGACATTTGGCTTCTATGCCAACCTCTTCTACATAATGGATACCTACCTACGTGGCTTCTACGCCATGATCTTCGTAGAGATTATACGCGTTTTGTCCCTTAGTTGGACCCGCGTCACACGCTCATTCAAAGGATCATCTATACGTAGGCATTGGTTACTTTAACCATTGTATAAAAGGGTGCTATACTTTCCATTCCTCAATTTCTACACTGACGGAGTGGTCAGTGTCACTAAAACTCTATAAATAGAGACCTCTATTAATGAGGAACAAGGTCGACAAATTGGAAGGTCGGAAAATTAGTCAATAAACTAATATCAGATCCAAGGTCAAGAGGGAGAGAGAGAGAAAGAGAGAGAGAGAGAGAGAGAATCCGGAGCTCAGGCAGAGAGTAGGGATCGACGACTTTGGTATCGTGCATCCACCCTCTTTTGCAACCTTCGAAGCTGCTTCCTGTCTTCAACGGCACTTCTTCAACATCGTGTGGTCCAAGGGCTAAAGTGATCGACTGCAGATCAGACACCTATAGCAATATTTACCCAGATTAAATAAATTGTACTCCCATATCCTCGTATAGGATCAAATTATACAAGTTTGTTTGTAAACCAAAGAAGGCGGGTTTCGCATAAACCCCATCCTGAATACATTTTTCATTCTTTCGTTTAATACCACAAACAGCAGTACCCTGCTTTTCTGTTGGAGGATGGGTCTATACCCAGTTTTGTAACCTCTCGTCGTTGATCATTGCCACGTCAGTCGGTTTGCGGCAACCGACTGACTGCTGGAGAAGATGGACGAAGAATTGAAGCCCATTGAGAACCTGTCAGAACAGCTTCTGGGCGATCTTCAGACGACGATGGAGAAATCCTTTGTAGACGGAGTTTTCCTCATTTGTAATCATGAAAATATAGAAAAATCCTTGTAGACCGGATTTCCCTTATATGTAATCGTGATTTTCTTTTAATAAAGTCATCTTCTTCTCCGTGTGATCATTTTGCCATACGTTGCTGTAAAGTCTGAATATGTGTAGCTTCGACACGTCTGATTCTTTACGCCGATTCTGATAGAAAGAGTATTTAGGTCCTGTCCTATCTTTTACGCATAAATAGTGATGTGCAGAAAGCCGCTTTAGCATTCGAGTGTTCGAACTATTTTGTTGTCAGGAATGAGGAACCGCGTAGAAATTTGAACTATTTTTCACTTCTGTGTAAACAGAATTCTTGTTTCAGACTTCATCTTTAAGAATGACTTCTCGAAAATCCCTTGGAACAGGGTCGAGGAATGGCTGTCAAACTGAGTTGCCATCTTGATAGATGAAATATTCGGACTTGAGTCTGGATGAACCTCCAATTGACCCGAGAAGAGTAATTTCTCAATGTTTGAACTCTGTATGTTTCGGGTACTTAGGATATTTTGAGGTCGAGAAGGAGTATCTTCTGTGTGAACTCCTATAATCGACCGCCTTAAGAATATTCGGACATGCAAAAAGTCAGAGATCCGTAGTGATGAGCTGAAAATCCTGAGTTCGTAGCCTATTAAGCGTAGAAAGCCACCGAGCGTGAAATCGTAGATTTGTAGCTTCTGAGCGTGAAGTCGTAGGTTTTTAGCCTCTTGAGCATAAAAGCTACCGAGCACAAAGGCATCCTGGTGTAAAACCATAGACTGATAGCTTGCGAGCGTAAAACCGTAGATCTGTAGCTGTCGAGCGTAGAAAGCTTCTTAGCGTGGAACTGTAGATTTGTAGCTTGTGAAGAAGAAATCTTCCGAGCGTAAGGTTGTGGATCTGTTGCTTCTGAGCGTAAACTAAGCGTCATCGAGCGTGAGATCATCGATTTGGTATCTGCTGAGCATAAAGTCGTAGGTTTGTAGCCTCTCGAGCATAGAAGCTACCGAGCACAAAGGCATCCGGGCGTAAAACCATAGACTTATAGCTTGCGAGCTTAAAACCGTAGATCTGCTGCTGTCGAGCGTAGAAAGCTCCTTAGCGTAGGAACCGCTGACCTGCTTTTGCACGAAAAACTCTTCGAATTTGCCGACTGTCCGCCTTTCGAGAGTAGTGGGCTTACGTAGTACCCAATCATAACCAAATATTAATTGTGAGATTTTGTTGGGGTTTCGAGGAGTCCGTCCAAGGATTTGAGGAGTCGACCCGAACTCTATATATATCCCAAGCTTTTGAGAGAAACTTTTCATCCGTCTTCTGCGAAAGAGAGCCTTCGACTGTTTAAGTTTTTCCCCTCGTTCTTTCTCCGAGCACTCCGAGTTTTCAGAAATGGCACCGAAACAAATTTCCTCCACTAAGGGAAAGAGTATAGTTTCTTCTTCTCGTTCTTCTGCCCCAGCGAGAGAGTCTTCGGTCGGGCAAGGTGAACTTTCTTCTGAGCGAAGTATCCCGCCGACGAGCAACGCACCCGGCCTTAGATATAGAGCCTTTGGGATGACAAAGAACGACGAAAAATCCTTTGCACACATTAAACGTGACCGCGCTAGGTCGTCTTCTGTGCTGATAGCCTCTTTGAGGAAGATGACGCACGGAGACGTTTTCATTTTTTTATGCCCATATTTCTAATGTGCCAGCGTAAAAACTCCATATTTTCGCAGTTTTGAGCATAAAAGCTCTGAATGCTGAAAACTTGGTGTATACTATAAAATTTTAGCTTTACGCTTGTGGATGGGACCTCCGGCGTAATAACTAGAATTTTGGCAGTCTAGCGAAAAGTACGGACTGTATACCGTCAATTACGCTTCTGGATGTGACTTCCGGCGTAAAAATGACCAAATTTATACAGTCTTGGCGTAAAGCACAGACTGTCGTTTTTTAGTTTTTTATGTTTGCAAGATTTGTAATGACGTATTTTCCTTGCACTTTTGTAGTTAACTTGCATGAGTCTCCACTGGCCGAGGTGATGGGTTCCGCTGCCGGGATGCTGCACTCAAACTATCTGGAGGATCTGTCCCACGTGACATTTCCTATCTCCGGACCCCAGTATCCTGAAGAAAGGAAGATCTTGATATCGGCTCAGGGCGAGCGGACATTGCTGAACCTGATTAACGGAGAGCCCCTGACGTACATAGACGGGGACCAGTACATCAAGTCAGCTTTTCTCTTTGGGGACATAATTGACAAACAGTCCCAGACGAAGCCCAAGAGAGAACCCTGGGTTTTCCCCGCCGAGAGTGTGGTCTTGTATCTGCCCACGATGCCGAGAGATTATCCCATCTCGACTTTCTTCCATGCTACACATCCCAGGAGGATATCGTGGATGCTGATTCCCGATCTTTACGGCAAGCCGGGGTAGATCTTTCATTTGAAAGGAGCTGGCCAGGGGTCATTTGTCAGCCGTCCTTCCGGCGTTGTGACGGTGTTCAAGGGACTGTGCCCAGGCAGCGTCCCGAATAAAGACAGCTCAGTGATCCAGCCGGTCCAATTGTCAACTTTCTGCAATGACTTCATGGGGCGAGGGGAGTATACCCCAAGGAGAATCCTCGGTGCAATGGGTGGATCACCCCGAATAAACCTCCGATGGGCTTGCCTAGTTGACTGGGCCTTGAAGCATTTTCGGAGAGAGATGGAGGTCATTGGACTGTATGCTGCTGTGAGTGCGACGAGTGTTGGGTTGCCTCCCAACCCTAACCTGTTTCTGGCACTGATGGAGCGATACATTTCGCTCACCGGGACCTTCGCCACTCCACTGGGGGAGTTGGGGTTGGCCCTTCATGAGATGGCAGTGATCTCGAGACTACCGATGGGGGATACCCCATATGAAGAGTATGTTCCCACCAACCGGGAGTTGGAGGACTCGGACCCTCGGAAGGTGGAAGTATATCAGGAGCTGATGTGCCACTACTTCGCGTACACTGCTTTTTATGATGAGCCTTCTGATTTGGCTCACACAACTAAGTGGACGTCCTACCTCTTCTTCCACCGGGCCAGGGTCGCCAAGTCAGAGAAAGTCTCGGGGGGCAAGAATGAGCCTGTGAACTGTTTGGGTGTGCTCAGTGCCCAGGTCGTAGATCAGATTCTCAATAACGGGGTAAAAAAGTATCCTGAAGGCACTAAGGCCTACAGTTACTTTAGGCGCTGCGGCAAGCCTCTGTCTAAGGAAGCCCGGCTGGCTGGTTTCCTCTCCATATGGCTGCGTCGAGTAGTGGTGCCCGGTATCGCGTCCGCGGACCGCATTCACCGGAACATCCTGTGGCCTACCGTGCGTCTGGTGTTCAGGGCAAGACTGGGCTTGCTCCCTGCCATGGTGTGTCGTATACAGGCTGGCCTGAGAGCCATGACTGATGGACTGCTCGTCGATAAAGCTCGGCGTGATAGCTTTCCCCGGGTAGAGTTACCATACCTGTACTTGATGGGATGGTTAATTCTCCACAACCCCCGGGTGATGTCTTCCGGCCCTGGTAGTAGCTCGGGGGGTAGTTTTTTGCTGAACTACAAGGACTCTCCCTGGAACGTGAACACAGTTTTAGACTGTCGGCTGGTGCTTAGCCTCAGTCACGGTTGGAAGCTCCTCTGCACTGTCCCCTCTGTACATCGCAATCAGTCAGGATTACACTTGAGGATTTAGGTGGAGAGAAGACCAATCTTTCTCCGGAAGCTTTTAATTGGTTGGTCTGCATCAGACCCTCCCATTTGCTGTACAGAAGCGAAGATCATTGCTTCTTCGAGCCCTACTTGCCCAGTCGGTTCGCTAGGCAGTTTGGGTACGATCAGATGCACGTGGGCAATGCCGTCACCAGCTTCAGGTCCAGGGGCGGACTCATTGATGGAGCCAGAGGATGGCGGTATTTTATCATGGGTTGCACGAAAGCAATCTTTATCGTGCCGGTCGTCACACTCTCCACGGAGCTGTGCATCCTCCATTCGTATGCCCAGTTCTACGTGACGATCAACACCTTCCATCGTGATTTTGACATGCGTGGAAGCTTTAGGGTGCCTTCTTCCAAGCCTGGGGAAAGAGTCAAAGTCCCCTCGGTTTCTTCTGACGAGGGTGAGGAGTCCGTCACTACGGATGAGCCTCTGGTGTCGGTGCCGAGGTGTGAAATGCCTCCGCCTGCGGGGGCTTTGGTAGTCTCTGGGAAGCGAAGGGCTCCTAATTCGAAGCAGACTTCCCCTTGCAAGAGGAAGAAGAAGATGGTTAATCGTTTTCTTCGGATTCTTGGTATTGAGGCTCCTAGAGAGGAACCTGCTGTCTCTCCTGCCGGGGATGTTTCTTTGATTGAAGGTTCCTCGCCTTTCGGAGAGGGACCCTCAGTTTCGGCTGGCGGTGCCGGAGAACTCCTGCTTGAGGCTGCCGTTGCTGCCACTGCCTCCGGTAGTGGAACAAAGTCGCCCCCGGGGCTGAGTATAAGGTTCCATATACCTTTATCCGGATCAGCGTCGAAAGAGACCCCTTTCGTGCCTGCGAGAGTACCTGGCGAGATTCCAGCCGATGAGCCTCGGTTGGAATTTGAGGAGGACTTGGAAGACCACCTGCCAATGTCAGCTATCAGACCCCTTTCTCCAGGTATGATAGCCTGCTTAGCATTATTAAGAAGTAATTTAGCTGTACTGGCTGCAGATGCGACATATGTGCCGTCGGCCGTGGGTAAATGTCGTCTTTATGCCATTCTAATTAGAGGCATTAACATCGTGTCGATATTAACTTTCTCGTCTTCTTTTCAGGGGCAGATGTCTGCGGTGAAAAGAGCACTGAAGCGCCTTTTGGCTCTGCTTCGGCTTCCGGTGGTGACACGGAGGTGCCTGAGTTTGAAGAGGAAGCATCTTCGGGTGCTGGCTCGCCCCGAGTAGTTTCGTCATCTCAAGAGGAGGATGAGCCTGTCGTTGTGACATCGCCTACTGCGAGTATGCTGATGACTTCGACCGTCATTGTCGCATCTTCCTTGGTCGCACCACCTGTTGAGGCAACAGCCGTGGCCACATCGTCTGCAACCACTCCTGGAGGGGGACTCGCCAATATCGTGGCCACTCTGGCGTTCAATCAGATCTGGTTGCGCTGACCGAGCAGTATACCAGCCTCTTTTATACCAGTTTGAAAATGCTGATATCAATGGTGTTGGCGATGAATCTAGACTTCGAGCGTCTGAAGAAGGCTTCTCAGTTTTCGATCGGGGCGGTCAGGGAGTTCGGCGATTCTGGGGTAGCTGACACCCTGGAGGCAATGGTTAATGGTTTGGAGCAACCTATTAACGAATACTTGCAGCTGGCTCGGGGCAGCCTTGAAGCTGAGGTCCAGGCCAGATACGACCTCATGACTGCGCGGCTTACTAAACAGCTGGAAAGCCTAGATAACTACATCAAAACACATAAGCTGGAGATGGATGAAAGAAAAGATGTCATGGAGGAGGCTCTTGCTCTTCAGACGAAGTACCAATCCGAGCATGAAGGGAACGTAGCGAGGGCCCACAAGTTGAAGGAAAAACTCACTCTGGCAGAGGAGTGGGCTTCTCAGTCGTTGGCAGGTCTAGATGTAGCGACTGGTCAACTGAGCACAGCACGACAGGATCTGGAGCGTACAGAAGCTGCCCGTGCTAGCTCTCTTCGGGCAAGGGCCGAACTGTCCTTTATGAGCAACCACGAGGCACGGCTAGAGCGGGCCCGCGCTGATGCCTTGGTTTCCAGGAATGAGAGGATAGCTGCACTGGTACAGCTGATTCACGATCTGACCGCTCCCCCATAATAATGTACCCTTTCTTCTTTTTGCTTCCCAGATGTAATTCTGCTCTATTTTTTCTTTGGGAATAAATAAAAGTGACTCTTTTCTGACTTTGTGGACCCATCATTTCGGAATGTAAATAACAGGTTTGGGCGAGAGTGATATCAGAGGTAGTATGGACGTGATAGACTCTCGATAAACTTTTAGCAGGACATATCTATTCAGAGGTCATACGGACATGATAGAATATGCTTTGGTAGGATATATCTATTCATAGGTCATACGGACATGATAGAATATGCTTTGACTAAAGTTTATAAACAAGACACTATCAGAGGTAATATGGACGTGATAGGTATCGCATTTTCCAAATTAGTCGAACATATATATTCAGAGGTTATATGGATATGATAGAATATGACCCAACTAGTTTCGTTTTGGAAGTAGTTTTGTCAGATTATAGATTCTCGCTATATTCTACTTGAGCAGAGGAGGTTAAGCATAGTACATTTTTAGGAATTTACCGTTGATAGGAGCCATTAACAGGTCTCCATTAGGCCGGGCTATCCTGTAGGCGCCGTTTGAGAACGTTGTCTCGATCACATAAGGGCCTTCCCACTTGGGCTGGAATTTGCCTTTACTCCTGTGAGTAAGGATCATCAGCCTTCTTACGGCTAAAACTAGCTCGCCGACTTTGAACACTCTTTCCTTTACTTTATGATTGAAAGCTCTGGAAATGCGTGCTTCGTAGAGCGCGATGCGCTGTTGAGCTTGGAGGCATTTCTCGTCTAATCCTTCTAGCTCTTGAAGCCTTAACAGGTCATTCTTTTCTTGAGTCAGCTCATTAGTCACGGCTATCCTGAGTGACGGGATCTGGATTTTAATAGGGATAACTGCTTCGCTCCCGTAGACCAGTAAAAATAGGGTACAACCTGTCGGTGTTCGTACCGTTGTGCGGTATGCCCAGAGACATTCGCCCAGCTTCTCATTCCAATCTCTCTTGTTTGAAGAGACGAACTTCTTCAAGAGTTTGATAATGGTTTTGTTGAAAGCTTTTGCCAAACCATTAGCAGCTGGATAATATGTCGTAGAGGCAATATTATGTATCCGATTTTTATCGCAAAATCGGTGAAACGCTTGGCTGATAAACTGAGGCCCATTGTCGTGAATTATCCTCCGGGGTACCCCGAAGCGATAAATGACGTGATGCTTGATGAAGCTGATTACATTAGACGCCTTTACCTCAGCAAGAGGGATCGCCTCTGCCTATTTGGAGAAGTAATCCGTGATGGCCAGTATGAACCGGTGACCTCTGGAAGAAGACGGGTGAATAGGACCAATGATATCCATACCCCATGCTTCAAAAGGCTAGGATGCAACCATAGGATGTAGATATTCAGACGGTTGATGTATGAAGTCTGCATGAACCTGATAGGCTCTGCATTGTCTTGCATAGTTGATCACGTCTGTGATCATAGTGGGCCAGTAATAGCCCATTCTCCTGATACGATCATGTAGCTTAGGACCGGGTTGATGTGCTCCGCACACGCCGTTGTGAGCTTCCCGGATAATCTGCTGTGCTTCGTCGTTAGAGAGACATCTCAATAGCAGTCCGGCGATATAGGCATTGTGAAGATGCATCGAAGTAGAAGCGTAATGATCGTCTTTTGACGAAAGTTTACCCCCAATATCAACCTGGATAAATATCGGCTTTGGCATAAGTTCACCCCCAACATCAACCTGGATAACTTCGTCTTTGGTGGGAGGTTCCCTTTGCTCGAAGCGGAATTCCCACTGCGTATCCATTCGTTGGGCCCAAGAGTCATTCTCAAACGGCTCAAAATGCTGTTCATCTGCTTCAAAGGGATCTGCCACTACCATATTTACTGATAATGTTTGTTCGAGAATATCAGGTGAGTCAGAGGGCGACGAGCCATTCTGAGAAGAGGAAAAGATATCCTCGTCCGACTTAGAGGAGGTGGCATACCCTAACCCGAAATGAGTTCATTGATAGTAGGGGTCGTCGTACAGCGGCGTTCGTCTGCCTCTTCCGTAGTTGAGGCCTGGCTTCCGCTTCAAGTTGTAGCCCATGTTTTGCATGATCCTCAACGCTTGCGGGCTGTATCGGTAAACTTGCATTTTTCCAGCATCGTCATTGAAAGAATCTTCCTGGACAGTCGGTTGATTGCGTATGCGGCCGAAGACTATTGAACGCTGACTGCTGCAGGTAGGCGGGACAATGAAGATAGAATCCTCATGTGGTCCATACGTCGTGACGATATTGGATGATGATGCTACTTCCCAGACATACGGATGGTAGGAGTTCATAACTTCCAAGAATTTTTGTGCTATGGGTTCTACCTCGTCACGGGGAGTGGATTCTTGATTTGGAATTTGAGCGTCAATATACTGGAAAAGAGGATGTTTATTATCATCTGGAACTCCGTTCCTGGTTGCATTTACATCAGTCGGCTGCTTGTTGCGCCGAAGGTTGATGACCAAGGGTGGAGGCTTCTGGTTCAAAGTGATCACTACAGGATCACTCCCTTTTCCTGACCTGGTCTTGTTCAAGTGAATAGCCATAGGCTCTATGGCTTTTGGACGAGTGGTTCATCCTTTCACTCTGATTGACAGCGGTAGTGCGGCAGAGGGTTCTTCTGGCTCCCGATGGGATTCCATCTCTGCCTCGCCTGACACTTCTTCCGTGTGGTCTTGAGAGTACAATACGGCATCGGAATAGTAGGATTCTACTCCTTTAAACAGGTTTAGGTCAGCAACCTCCGTTTGTACTGTTCCTTGGGGGTCTATATATTTAAGACATTGATGTAGAGTTGAAGGAACGATGTTGTGGTCGTGGATCCACGGTCTTCCCAGCAAAATATTGTAGGACACCTCTGAATCGATGACATAACATGTGGCCACCGATCTGAGGTTGCCAATTTGGATCCTTAGGCGAATTTTTCCCAATGGCTTACTTCTTCCGGCGTTGAAACCCACGATTGTAGTGGAGGTGTAAGCCAATTCGGTGGTAGGAATCCTCAGCGGTCTGAGCAGACTGTGAGGGATGATGCTGATCGACGATCCCGGATCTATGTGAATTCGATCGACCTCCATGGAACTGACGTACCCAGTGTAATAGAGGGGCCTGTCATGCTTGTTATGTTTTAACAGCATGTCATGAAGAGGTCCTCAGTCGGCCATCGGCTTCTCGCATAATCCGGAGGGTAGGCAGATTGTTCCCTCGCTGGCGTAAAGGCCGAGAAGTTGAGTACTCTGCCGCTTGCTTTCCCTTGCGGAGATCACAGCGCTCATTTGGTTCCCCGTAGAGGTCAGATGTTGTCTTACGCGCGGAGCGTGATTTATACTTCTGATTTGGCGCTAAGACCTTATCAGAAATGTTGTCTATTCCGCCAGTGACGGGAGACTATAATTTACGAGCAGGGCGCGAAGTGGACTTCTGGACTAGCCTTAAGCCATTTCCAGAAGTTTTGCCTGTACCGTGCGTAGCGAGAGACTGGTTTCTACGCGTAGAGCGCAGTAGACACTTCTGGGTTAGCGCTGAGGTTTTGCCCGAAGTTTCGTCTGTACCGCGCGTAGCGGGAGACTGAATTTTACGTGCGGGGCACGGAGGGAGCAATGCTACAACCTCATTGATTGGAGAGATCGGAGAGTCCACAGGAATGGTAGAGGATGTCTTGGGCATCCGGACCTTGTGCAGCTTCCTGTTATCTTGGACGGAGAGAGGGTGAGAGCTACCCCCGGTTCGAAGCATGTCTTCGTAGGCAGACTGGTCGAATTGGACGACCAGTATCTTCTTTACGGTTCCTACAAATATCGCATCGTGTTGAGCAATTACTTCCTCATCAGAAGAGAAAGATGTCCCCAGCAGAGTCGCCATCTTGTTTGTGGTGGAAAACGAAAGAATAAAAATGTATTCAAGATGGGGTTTACACGAAACCCGCCTTCTTTGGTTTACAAACAAACTAGTACAATTTGATCCTATACGAGGATGTGGGAGTATAATTTATTTAATCTGGATAAATATTGCTATAGGTGTCTGATCTGCAGTCGATCACTTTAGCCCTTGGACCACACGATGATGAAGAAGTGCCGTAGAAGACAGGAAGCAGCTTCAAAGGTTGCAGAAGAGGGTGGATGCACGATGGCAAAGTCGTCGATCCCTACTCTTTGCCTGAGCTCCGGATTCTTCTCTCTCTCTCTCTCTTGACCTCTGGTTCGATCTTTTTTTGGAAGTTCGACCTTGTTCGATCCTTCTTTCAAAGTTTCGACCCGTGGTTCGATCTCTTTGGAGGTTTTTTGACCAATTCCTTCGATCCTCTAATTTTTGTCGACCTTCTTCCTCATTGATAGAGGTCTCTATTTATAGAGTTTTAGTGACAGTGACCACTCCATCGTTGTAGAAACCAAGGAGTGGAAAGTACAGCACCCTTTTACACAACGGTTAAAATAACCAATGCCTGCTTATAGATGATCCTTTGAATGAGCGTATAACGCGGGTCCAACTAAGGAACAAAACGCGTATAATCGCTACGAAGATCACGGCGTAGAAGCCACGTAGGTAGGTATCCCTTGTGTAGAAGAGGTGGGCGTAGAAGCCAATGTCTGTCACCATGGCGTAGAAACCAAGCAGGCATAGAAGCCGAATAGGCGTAGAAGCCGAGCGGTCATAGAGGCCGAGTGGACGTAGAAGCCGAGTGGTCATAGAAGCCGAGTGGTCATAGAGGCCGAGTAGGCGTTGAAGCCGAATGGGCGTAGAAGTCGAGTGAGCACAGAAGCTGAATGGGCGTTGAAAGCCACTGCGTACCGTGCCAGAGTGCTGATGTGGACGTCTTAGCCGGAATTACGACTTTTGAAGATATAACCAAATCTCTTACATTAAATACAGAGATTTGCCACCATACTGTGCATTAAATATAGAGGCATATTTTTGATGGTCTGCAGCCCTTCTGTGCATCAGTCGCGAGACGTGCCTCGAGAAACTGTCACCGCTCTGTGCATTAGACGTAGAGACGTGCCTCGAGCAACTGTCATCGCTCTGTGCATTGGACGTAGAGACGTGCCTCGAGCCCCGTACGGAGTGCAGCTTTTGATATGGTAGGCGGTTTGTCTACTACAGAGCATAAAAATCTTATGTCTGCCTGTGTAAAATAAGGCAGTGTATCCCTTCGTGCACGTAAAAGCAGTTTACGCAAAGGAGATGGCGGTAAATGACAGCCTGGGTCGCAGTGTTGTGCCATCATTATAGCCGTCGTTTGGGTAGTCGAGCAGTATCCCTTTGTCAGAAGTCCAGACGTCAGGTTCATTGCAGGATCTGACAGGTTCATTGCAGGATCTGACAGGTTCACTTCGGAGAATATGAAGCATCTCTCGTACACTTCAATGCTGCGTTGAAAGAGGATGTGTTTTACGCCCAGGAGTCGATGAAACACCCTGTTTACGCTGAAGTGGCTTGGACGTACTGCCTTACGCGAATGCTCCTTTGAGTTTATATTTCACGCTGTGTTTAGCAAAAAAGCTCTGTTGCACGCTTGATGGCTCTGAAGGCCTCTGTTTACGCTGCTCTGCATCAATATGCTGCGTATAGCCATCCGGCGTATTTTTCATGCTTCTACAGCATATTTAATTAAAAAATGGTAGAGGGATATCGATCCTTGGGTAAATATTGAAAGTTGATAATAAAGTTGTTTGAGGACATAAAATATATATACGCATATTGGCCATTGTTGTTTTAGCTATTGTAAATAATTATCGAAAATTAATATGATATTAAAATATTGATGGACATTGGGAGCAGGTGCTCGATCGTGAAATAAGTATAATATTAAATCATGAGACCATGATTGAGGGTTGAGAATAATAATTATTTAATTAAACTTGAGAAGTCAATGTGCATGTTAACATCTGTGAACACTGAGGTGAATCTGAGGATTGATCATGGCTCAAAATACTGATAAACACTATGATGAATATAGTAGGATTGAGGATAGTTGATGATATTATACAGATGATTAATTTGATTGGATGTAACGTACCATTAGTTAACCTTGGTCAACCCTCTAGCGTCGTGTCCCTGTGAGTTTTAGCTGAGTCGGAGCATAATATTAGACGTGTGTCACACCTTATTTCAGTCGCATGATAGTTTATTGATTGAGTTTGTATCTCGTCTCTAGGTACTATAGGACTCGCGGACTTGGACGTTGTACCGGATCCTCGTCACCAACAGCCGGACGCAGGCAAGTGTACCTTGCCACCCTGTATTTCAGTTACAGATATTTATTGTTTCATTATATACATTGTGCACGTGTTTGATTTAGATCGTTACTTCGCGTCTGGATCATAATCGGGTGCAGACGTTCATCGTAACGTCTTGTAACGAATATTGGATGTTCGTAACACCTCGATGTACGTACCTGAGTATATTGTCACCCTATGACATATTCATACACTGTTATCGTGCTAGATTTCCTGTATCCTAATACTGACATTATGATCGGAGACTGGGATGACCTTAGGGTCGCATCTATTGAGTTATTTCTGTGTGACGAGACTGTTTGATAGAGATTTAGGTTCAACGCACAATAGTTGACCGCTGGGATTGGAAAAGACAGTTACTAGACGTTTGGGCTCCTCTGCACGTACTTATATATGTATATGTACTATTTCTGTAGTGATCTTGTATCTAGTGTAGTTGTATCACCCGTGTGACTCTTTGTCCGGAGCTGTAGTATGTCCCGTGTGTCTCCGTGTCCGGAGCTACGGTCGTATTTTGGACAGCCCAGGCATCGAACATTGTCTACAAACTGTATCTCACTTAGTTGGTTATGCTAGACTACACTATCGTTGCACTTGTACTTTTTGTTGTACTTTGGCATGCTGTATTTTTATACCTTGTTACATCCCTCTGAGGACCTGGTTCCCAGCCAGTTTTGCAGCATAGACGATTACGGAGCATTTGGAGTTGCTGACGGAGTGGCATGTCTTGCGGGCAAATAGTTGTAGATGTTTACATTTATGAGATATTTAGATAGTGCCCTTTATATTATAGCTTATACGTATTTGAGTCGGACCAGAGTCTGGTCGAATGCGTAGCTGGCGTGTCGAGTATTTCTGGTCCTACGTATTTTGGCACTGGGGCGTGATAATTTATTAGTGGCATATATATGCATATATTTAGTATATATATTTATGTTGTATATATATTATCTTGTGTATATATATATATATATATATATATATATAATAGAGATAGAGGAGAGCAGAAGCTATAGCGACAGCAGCAGGCATCGGTGAATACAGTAGCAGCAGCCACTATAGCGACAGCAAGAAGTATCGCAGCAGCAATAACAAGAGAAACAGCGACAGCAACAAAGGGCAACAGCAACAACAACAGGAATTTGTAACTAAAACAACATAGTATCAACAGCCGTATCAGAGGCTATAACGACGGCTTTCGCGATAGCAGCAGAAATAAGTCACTAAAATAACTGAGTATCAGCAGTATCAGTCATTTCAGCGATAGCAGGTAGGGGCTTTAGTGACAGTTTTGCAGTTTTCTTAATATTAGATATATATATATATATATATATATATATATATATATATATATATATATATATATATATATATATATATATATATATATATATATATATTATTATACATATATATCTATATATCTATATATATATATATAGATATATGTATGTATGTGTATATGGTAATTGATATATATATAAATATGTTTCTAATTGCTATTTGCATTATAGTATACTTTATGTATAATAATTAGTGTAGAATATATTATATTTAAGGGTAGTTAGCATAAGTAAAGTATTGGGTATTACCTTGAGATACCATGGTAAGTACCAAGGTAATTGGGGATACCCAAGGTATTGGGTTTGGGAATCAATATTATGGGCTAGTTTGGTGATACCAAGTTGGTGCAAAACTAAGGCATCTATTTAATGTTTGTAATTAGAATTATATATAATTAATATTATTTGACATATATGTGATGCTTTACCTATTATTTTGCATATCCAGAGATACGGTATCCTAGTACCCTAAGATATAGTTTATGACCTAGACTTTAGTATTTGAACCCAATATCTTTGTGTTAGACTTTTGCAACCTAGTAATAGATAGTTGACCATAGTTTGACCATGGTTGACTTAGAGTTGACCTAGTTTAACTTTTGATATAGAAGTTGACTAGTTTAACTTATTTCTTTTCGAAATCTTGTATTGATGTTATATTCCATATCTAGGTCTTCGAGGCACCGTGTCAGACATCTGTGAGACTATTCATTGGACTTCAGGTGAGTACATTCTCTGATAGTTTCTCATTTATGATATTCTCTATGTTAATTGTATCTAGTGTAGATATCCATGTTTTTTGATACGATGGTTACATAGATTGGTATATCCGGATCTCGTCATGAGATGTTATTCCTTGTATATGGTGTATCTTGTGTAAGTCTTGTTTTATTAATTATCTTGTGCATGTAGAGACACTGATTCTCGGAGAGATTTGCTACCTTCGTAGAGAATCCTGTGCCATAGCATACCATGGTTGGATCTATTATACCAGTCGGGGGTGGGGAGTATTTATTGTAGATATGTGATCATACCCTCCTTATGCATGTCTTATTCCTTGTGAGTGTTGATTATATACCGCACGTATGATCAACCAGGCCATTATACTCTTGTACAAGTTTCTAAGTCGATCATATGTTAAGCTAGTACTCACAAACTTAGATATTAGTATTCTTGTTCATTGACATATTGTTCATTATTGTATTTATTCCAGTATTTTCTTATTGTATATCTCTTGTATCTATTATTGCATCTTGTATATTCATATATATTTAGTGTTACATAGTTTTTATTATTGATTAGAACTGCTGTTAGCGATGTACTCTGCTCCTTTCCTGACTGGATATATTTTTCCCAGATGACACTGAGGACTGGTACCCTACACATTATGGACCTCAGGATATTGTGGGTTTAGAGCCAGAGACCCTAGCTCAGGAGGGACTTATCCTAACTGAGACAGATGACTTGGGATTAGTAGCTTCTTAGTATTCTTATACTGGATTTGCCTCCAGCTTACTTTGTTAGTATTTCTGTTAGACTCATTGATGTTATTATTTTAGACTCATGAGTTGTATGTGAGTATTCTATTCTTTATCTAATTCGTGCTCGTTCCATCTTAGATCTGTGATTGAGTATATTGTTATTGTTGGTGGTTCATTATATTGCTAGATAGATTATCCAGACAGTATTCTACCGCCAATTCTGGGACATAGGCTGGGCGTTGTTCCCGACTTGTACCCTTACACCGGGTGTGGGTCGTGACACATTTTTAGTGGTAGCCCATGTAGGTCTAGCTTCGCAAGTTGTGCATGTTGTAGTAGTACGACGATTTAGTTGTACTACTGCGACCCTGCGATAGGATTAGGCCATGGGTTGAGAATACTCAATCACATCTAGGAAAAATTCTTTTGATTCATTCAACTATTCTCCTTTGATATTGATACTTGATCTCTTAAACTATCATTTTCTTGAGTGTCTTACATCATGTGCCATATTGATTCTTTCTTTCGCTTTATAAACCCTCTCACCCAAAATTAGGTCTACTTGACTTAGATAGAGAAATTAGGGATAATTAGAATCCAAGTAGATAGAGAACATGGCATTTGATTTAATTATACAGTATTTATATCATCTAGTGCACCTTATCGTTGCTTCGATAATTGGAGCACTACACTAGCCATTGCATTCCTACGAATTTTACAACCTCGTCCTAGACGTGCCCACCTACCATTCTGACTATTATGTAACTTATAATTATGCCCTCTTGTTCTACGTTTTAGTCGCACAACATTCGTCGCGAACGTTTATAATTTATTCTAAATAAATATGACTTTGTACCCCTGTGTGTTCCAATCGAAATTGGAGACACAATCTTGACCCTTTTTGTGCAACCCAAATTTTGTTAATATTCTACTCTGAGCCCTCTATGTCCATGACCCTTGCGTCCCACCTAATTTTGATCCCATATACTTCTAATTAATTCCAGAACACCTTGTGCGGTAATTTAAATAAATTAAAACCCAATTTCCATCTTTGTGCAATTTTCTAATTGTTTGACACTTTTATGCAAAAATGTATTAAGGTATCCATACCATTGGACAATACATGAAGAAATCTAACTTTCCCCTTCGTAGGAATTTTTCTATAATTTTTGGAATGTGCAACATGCAACATCGCCCCCGTTATTTTAAACCAATCCTTGCATTTAAACAATACAATTATAGCCCTCCCAAATATCCTCATGTGAGCCCAAGGCCTAATCCCAAAGGGTGTTGACCAAGCCCAACCACTAGGTCAACCCAAACCCTAGTTTACACATGTATATAAATACAACATCTTTCCTTCCTTTCTTTTCTTTATTTTTCTTCACCTAACCCATCGCCAACCCTAAAACGAGCCGACCCCCACTTCTCATCCCTATTCGTCTCTCCCTCACCCTCCCATGACGGCCGGAGCATCCCCCAACCGCCGCCGTAGTCTCGCCATGACGCCGGAATACGACCCCGAGTCCCTCCTCTTCCATCTTCACCTTCTTTCTCTTTCTTTCGCTGCCGGAGCCCGAGACTCCGCCGACCCCCGATTTCGACGCCGCTGCACCCTAGCCCCTCGATGGAGCAGCCCGTCACCACCAGTGCCTGACCAAGACACCACCCTGCGGGCCTGCATTGGCAACGAACGCTGAGCTAAGGGCCGTATAGTTGTTGCAGGTCCTCCTTATTGTACTGCCCTTAGAGCTGGCAATGCAGAAAACTGTTGTACTGGACCTCCTGGCCTCTGTATTAATGGGTATATGGCAACCTTGTGATCAGGGTTTCCATACCTCAAGCATAGCCTGTTAGCTGCCGACAAATATCTCGAGTATGACCTCCTTTGCCACAATAGGTACAACCTGTCGGCGCTCCCTATCGTTGTTGCTGTTATTGTTGCTGCCTTAGTTGTTGATGCCGAGTTGGTACCATCACTGTCGAGATTATTGGCCTCCACTATATAACTTCATGGATGTGAATGCCAAGGAATGGTGCTGACATTCGCGGTACTGGTCCTCCCTCATTGCTCTATCCATGAGACCTCTTCCGATCTACTCTTCTTGATGCCATCTTTTGAGAAGTAAGCTCAACCCTCTTGGCTGATATCAATACTGCCTCAAAATTTTGGTAGTCATGCACCTCTACCATGTGTAAGATTTCCTAGTGAAGTCATTGTTGGAACCTCATTACTCTCTCCAACTCTGTTGCCACCATGGTTGCAGCAAATCTGCTTAGTCGGCAAAACTCTGCCGCGTAGCCGTCTACTGTTCGTCCAGCCTGCTTGAGGTTAATGAACCTTTGCTGTAACTCACACGGAGCCACAATCCCAAAGTACTTTGCTCTAAACCGGGTCCTGAAATTATCCCACAAATTGGATGCCTCAATCCTATCTCCATCGTGGACCACCAAACCCTTGCTAGATCTTGGAGTTGTAGGCGAACCAGGTCAACCTATTCCTCGGCCGAAACTTTAACTGCTGCCAGAATGGTCTTAATATCCTTGAGCCAATCATCTGCCATGATTGCATCCTACGTTTCATCAAAATATCTGAGGTTCAGTTTGCAAAATCTAATATATGCCCCAAAATCTGTTCTTCTGTCTCGTTCTAGGGCCGTCTGCAACCCTTGGTTCAATAGGATATTTTGTTCCTCTCTACACCCTTTCCCTGCCTTCAGTCTTTCCTGCATTGCTGATGAAGCGGTTATTGTTGACGTTGTTTTTTTTGTTATTGTTGCACCACCATCTAGTATTGTTGGGCATCCAATAATCCACGGATAATCTCTAGCAAAGCTGGGGTATCCAATATTGTCGGCACTGCAGGAGGTACGGGAAAACCGGGAGCCTGCTGTAATATCCTATTTATTATGGGCTAAACTTGGATCCTAGGCTGGGGTTCTACAAGATCTCATTCCACTGGCAATTCTACCTTACTACAATATTGGGGGAAGGAGAAGCCCTAAAGAATAGCACAAGAAACAATTAAGTACAGGATGAGAAGGGGCAAGGAAGCAATCAATCTGGAAAATTTTAAGGAGAGTTTCGAAGAGGATGAATTCAGAATTTCAAGAAGATTCATGTTTAATTGAGACTCCTATGACCATGATACCCCACAAGTCTGAAGAACAGATATGCATGGGCCACCACTAAAACCTTGCCACGTTCTTGTACCAGAATACAGAGACGGGCATGGACAGCTACCCTGTATAAGGTATTATACGTTGTACGATGATCACGACTGTAATAAGATAAGGGGTGCATGCTACAATCAAGTCTCATATGGTTAAGAACTTCTATGTCTCAATCATTCAAACAAGAAATAGTAAACATAGAGCATATATAATAAAGCAATAAGATATTCCAAATTCTTTCTCAAAATATTCTAGAGACCATCTGTGCAAAATAAGAAGCTGGCAGAGTATTAAAAGTACATGATAGGGATCAGCTGTAGTCTAATTTAATAAAACCATGTAAGAAGGCTAATTTCAGACATGCCGGCTAATAGGTGTCGGTGGCTAAATGCCAAAAAAAGAAAAATGTACAACGATAAGCAGGGAAGAAGATGTCACGCCCCAGTCCTAAAATATCGAGGGACTAGACACGTGGCAATTGTCAGCAGCACACACCGATGGACAAACCCAATTTAATGGATCCATCGGGGCGTACTTAAGCTGTAATACAACAATAAGGGTCTAAATATACTAATCTCATCCACAGAAATGAATACAACAATATCAGAATCATAAAGCAAGATCAATCTCAATATAACATAAACTCGGGAAATAATCCGATAATGAGTCTGATACATCTGTCAAGATACAAGAATAAAGATAACCACAGCAAATACTAAGTATGGATAAAGCCTATACTCAGAAGATACCCGCAGAGATCACTCGTCTACTGGATCTGGTACTGCTCCAGTGCCTGCTCCTGATAATGCTCCTACTCCGTATACCTCGGGATAGATCTCGTCTGCTAATCCTGGGGACATAATCCGGATCCAGGTCCTCAGGGGACATAGCAAGGTACAAAATAACTCAAGCCATAATAATGCAGTACAGAAAATAAATGAGTAAATAGGGTAATACTAAATAACCAGCTAATAGAAATGCAAGATGAGAGCAGCACTAGAACTCAGGCTGAGACCACTACAAGCTCTGTGTCTGGGAGCCTGTAACAGAGTTATTATTTATTTTACTATGTAGTTTACTATGTAGTATATATATGAAATCAGCTTATAGCCTGTGTGTCTCTCCCCACCCAATGTAATCACACGTCTCATGTCCATGACACGCAAGATCAAAACTAATGCAGCAAGTCGTAATAAGATCTAAGAAAATAATGTCTATGTCATGTAAACTGTATCCTATACAGAATTACCATAAATATCTCAGGAAGATTCTGTCTCATAAATAGTGTCAAGTGTTCTGGGTTATGATGTACTTGATAAGACAAGTACGAGAATATAAAGGGGTGTCGAGATCCATGTCTAGGTGACGTTACACAACTCCGCGTACGGTGTTGGCACCCGACTATTAATCGGACGCTAAGTAGAGTCACACGGTCATAGACTAAGCATGTACAACATATAAATAAGGCAAGAAAATATATAACAAGAACTGCAAGATTTGGCAAGGTACACTTGCTTGGGGTTTGAATACCAACAGTTGTCCCTATATTAGTGGATCCTGCAGGTACTCCTCCAAAAGCAGTAATAAACAACACCATCAGATTCAAAAAATATCAAATAGCTAGAAATGCCTGTCCTTAAGTCTAATTGGGACACAGGGGCAAAATTGGCAGTTTTTGGTTAAAGCTGGGTCCACATGTAGGCCGCTTTACACCAAAAAACGTGTCAGAACCAATGGTCTCCAAATTCGTCAAACTTAGTGTCAACAGGTCTAGAACGACGATACGAACCCAACGGAACTTCCAGAATTGGATTTCGATGAGCCGATCATAAAATCGCCCGTCAAGTGGAGCCGCGGGGCCCACGATACGCGATTTTGTCAACGTTCTCAGAATCGAACCAAACTTGGATCACAGGACCAGCGTATTGCTACGAGTCCAATGGCATAAGTTTTGTCTCGATCTGACGTGTGTATACAAAGTTACAACGTATTCCAGAACAGGCAAATACGGGTCGTTGTTGGCGGATACGCGTTGATTTCGGTGTGCACGCACATCCAAATCAATTTCTGCAAAATCCCGTACATTCGTATCAACGGCGCGCACCTTTTGGTGAAGAACGCACGCGACCAAGTCGTCCTGTTTGGCGGGGCGTACTCAGTTTCGGGGGGAAAATGGGGCATTATTTTTCCTGTTTTTGGATCGCGGTTCACGATCGCCACAGGACGCGACGCACCGAGCGGGTTGCACGGACATCGAGAGGGTTACATAGCCTATGCGTCATAACTGACAGAACAGAAAATGGAGCAATGAGGAGAGAGAACGGGTTACCTGAACAGGGCTCCGTGGAACGAGGTTTCTCCGTGTCCGTGAAGCGACTCGGCTCTTCGACACAGTATAGCTGTGTCCGGTAGGGTGCTGTGTCCGGTCTAGGGTTTAGGGTTTTTGCCGAGGATCTTCGTCGGAGCTGGCTAGGGCAGGGCTGGGTGGAGGCGGAGCGGGCTCTGGCTCGTCGGGGCGACTTCGGCGGAGGCAGTGATGGGTAGGGCACGGCAGTTCGACGGTGGCGGAGGATCTTGAGGCGGTTGGGAGTTCATCGTCGAGGAGGAGGTTGGCATCGAGGCTACGGGAGGGGGTCGAAGAAGACGGAGGAGATGGTGGAGATGGCGGAGGCGGGGGAGTTGGCTAGGGCAGCCGAGGGGAGAGGTTCGTCGGGAGGAGGAAGGGTGGTCGGAGCGGGCTCGAGTGGGCTGAGAGGGGCTGGGTGATCGACGGGGCCGCGGGGTCGTGATCGAGGCAGAGAAAGGAGGGAGACGTCGGGAACGATGACGGAGGGGGCTAGGGCTCAAGCGGTCGGGGGTTTCGAGTTCAGGCGGGGGATGATCGAAAGAGATGGTAGCTGGGAGGTTCTGGACGGTGGTCGGGGATTAGTCTGGAGGAGGAAGGGGACGTCAGCTAGGGCTAGGGCAGTTGGAGGTGACCGAAGCGGGCTCTGGGCGGAGGAGTTAGGGTTCAGGTTAGGTTTTCCGGCGGCGTAGTGCGAAAATCAAGGAAATATATAGCCGCCGGAACAGTAATCTGGTTAGGATTGGGTTTAGGGTTTCGCCGGGTTAACGGGTCCAGGTCGGGTTCATTTCGGATCCGACCCGACCCGTTAAGAGATTGGTTCGGTCCGGTTCGGTTCACCATGGTTTGGGTCGATTTGGTTTGGTTTATTTAAAATAAACCGGGTTCAATTTTAGGGTTTATTTTGGTTTAATTACACCTTAGTTTTTAGGGCTTTAAAAATGCTTCTGGGGTCCAATAAATTCCCGAAAAATTATCCTATGTCTAGTTTTTCATTTCACACCCAAAAATATTATTTTCATAATATTTTAATATTAATTGACATTATTTAAAAATTATTTAATTACGATATACCTTAGTTTTAATTCTAGAAAATTACAGAAAATTGTGAAAAAAATTATTTTTAAAAAAAATTTAAAAATCAGGGGGTTTACAATATACCCAACTTAAAATAATTTTGTCCTCGAAATTAGACTAGGGTAGGGTTCTCTCTATCAAATCTCACTTGATTACAGTCTAAAGAATTTCTCTCAAGTAAACATTGCGGTCTCTACACAACTTAGAATTTATCCATTTATCATCTAAGGCTATACATCTAAGAAAGCTATGCCCTAAATTATTTAATCATGTTATGGGATCCTCAAAGTTTTTAACACCAAATATATCATCTATGATATGCCCTTAATCATTTTTATAAAAGATAGTCGCCAAACAATGCGATTGGCCTGTGGGGTATATCTAGTACTATATATATATCAAATTCATACCAAGCAAGATGGTTTGTCTTTCCGAAATAAGGGAAGGTGAAGATCAATAATAAAGAGTTCAAGGGAGAGGTAATAGAGTAAAACTATCGGGATTATGGCGTTTAAAGAATTCAAATGGGAATTGTCAAGACAGTTGTGGATTGAAATCATATTTTGGTAATTCCTTATTCGCATGCTCGTATTAGTTCAGCTATGTAACTGATATGATCCGCTCAGACATATCTAGAGGGCAAGTACAGGTGTCTACTAGTCAACTATATATCTCAATCCACGTAAAGTATTATTGTGAAGGGCGAATCAAGCGCACTATGGTTGATCAGACCGTAATACACTGATTCTGAATTGTATAATTGTGGGCCTCCCCAATAATACATATGTCATGAACAAGCTCGATAAAGAATAAGCTTGCATAAACTAGGCTATAATAGCAACATAAGTCAAGGTAGTACAGCAAATATAAGTACGCTAGATGATGATAAAAGGAAGTACAAATTAATTCAAGTTCACAAAAACAAATCAAAATAAGCAATAATAATAAAGGAATACACAATCTCTACAGTTATCATACAACCTCCTTGTCTAAGTCGCTAGTTGACCAAATAGGGGCAAGGACCTCTAAATTCTATTGTCTGAATAAATACTGTCGTCTTTTGCTAGCATGTGATTAATTTCATTCTGTTACACTTCAATAATGGGTCATAAGGCTATATGATTTTTAGGTTGTGAGGTATACTACCTAACTTATAACAATTTAACTACTATTGTAATTGTCTTAAAGATACCGTAGAAGCTCCTGCTAAGTCTATGAGAAAGGGTCTTATTACCTATTAGGGTATCCTCCTATATTATATAGGTTATGGTCGTCTAAAGCCTTAGTCTTAGTGCTTATAGAACAAGTGTCGATAGTAAGAATAGAAGAGTTACTAGCCGTTAAGGGGGAAAGGGATCTAACTTGTATCGAGGTGGGGGTACAAATTACACGACTTAAAGCTAAGGGGTAATCATTAGGTGATAATCTACAATAATAACTTAAACTGTCAAGTTCTAATTACCAATCATATAGTAAAAAAAAAATTAGAGTAAAAACCAAAATAAACAGTAAGAGGCGCATAGGAATCAAGGCAGGATGCAAGTCAAAAAATTAATTCGAATCCGATATAGATGTCAAGAACGATTCAAGCAAGTGGATGAGATCCAAAAACTTATCTTATTCTTATTGTAGGCTTGCTCGGTCCCTAAGTTGAAACCGAAATAATTTAGTCGTTGACCTGTATAGGCCACCACAAAAACCATGTCACGCCCCAGTCCCAAAATATCGAGGGACTAGACACGTGGCAATGGCCAGCAGCACACACCGATGGACAAACCCAATTTAATGGATCCATTGGGGCGTACTTAAGCTGTAATACAATAATAAGGGTCTAAATATATTAATCTCATCCACAGAAATGAATACAACAATATCAGAATCATAAAGCAAGATCAATCTCAATATAACATAAACTCGGGAAATAACCCGATAATGAGTCTGATACATCTGTCAAGATACAAGAATAAAGATAACCACAGCAAATACTGAGTATGGATAAAGCCTATACTCAGAAGATACCCGCAGAGATCACTCATCTACTGGATCTGGTACTGCTCTAGTGCCTGCTCCTGATAATGCTCCTGCTCCGTATACCTCAGGATAGATCTCGTCTGCTAATCCTGGGGACATAATCTGAATCTAGGTCCTCAGAGGACATAGCAAGGTACAAAATAACTCAAGCCATAATAATGCAGTGCAGAAAATAAATGAGTAAATAGGGTAATACTAAATAACCAGCTAAGTGAAATGCAAGATAAGAGCAACACTAGAACTCAGGCTGAGACCACTACAAGCTTTGTGTGTGGGAGCCTGTAGCAGAGTTACTATATATTTTACTATATAGTATATATATGAAATCAGCCTGTAGCCTGTGTGTCTCTCCCCACCCAATGTAATCACACGTCTCATGTCCATGACACGCAAGAACAAAACTAATGCAGCAAGTCGTAATGAGATCTAAGAAAATAATGTCTATGTCATGTAACCTGTATCCTATACAGAATCACCATGAATATCTCAGGAAGATTCTGTCTCATGAATAGTGTCAAGTGTCCTGGGTTACGATGTACTCGATAAGACAAGTATGAGAATGTAAAGGGGTGTCGAGATCCATGTCTAGGTGACGTTACACAACTCCGCGTAAGGTGTTGGCACCCGAATATTAATCGGACGCTAAGTAGAGTCACACGATCCTAGGTTAAGCATGTACAACATAAATAAGGCAAGAAAATATGTAACAAGAACTGCAAGATTTGGCAAGGTACACTTGCCTGGGGTTTGAATACCAACACCTGTCCCTGTATTAGTGGATCCTGCAGGTACTCCTCCAAAAGCTGTAATAAATATCACCATCAGATTCAAAAAATATCAAATAGCTAGAAATGTCTGTCCTTGAGTCCAATTTGGACACAGGGGCAAAATTGACAGTTTCTGGTCAAAGCGGGATCCATATTTGGGCTGCTTTGCACCAAAAAATGTGTCAGAACCAATGGTCTCCAAATTCATCAAACTTAGTGTCAACAGGTCTAGAACGACGATACGAACCCAACGGAGCTTCCAGAATTGGATTCCGATGAGCCGATCATAAAATCGCCCGTCAAGTAGAGCCGCGGGGCCCACGATACGCAATTTTGTCAATATTCTCAGAATCGAACCAAACTTGGGTCACAGGACCAGCGTATTGCTACGAGTCCGATGGTGCAAGTTTTGTCTCGATCCGACGTGTGTACACAAAGTTACAATGTATTCCAGAACAGGCAGATACGGGGCGTTGTCGGCGGATACGCGTTGATTCCGGTGTGCACGCACATCCAAATCAACTTCTGCAAAATCTCGTATGTTCGTATCAACGGCGCACACCTTTTGGTGAAGACCGCACGCGACCAAGTCGTCCCGTTTGGCGGAGCGTACTCAGTTCCGAAGGAAAAATGGGGTATTATTTTTCTTATTTTTGGATAGCGGTTCGCGATCGCCATATGACGCGACGTACCGAGCGGGTTGCACGGGCATCGAGAGGGGTACACAGCCTACGCGTCACAAATGACGGAACAAAAAATGAAGAAACGAGAAGAGAGAACGGGTTACCTGAACAGGGCTCCGTGGAACGGGGTTTCTCCGTGTCCGTAAAGCGACTCTGCTCTTCGACACAGTACAACTGCGTCCGGTAGGGTGCTGTGTCCGGTCTAGGGTTTATGGTTTCCGCCGAGGATCTTCGCCGGATCTGGCTAGGGAAGGGCTGGGTGGAGGCGGAGCGGGCTCTGGCTCGTCGGGGCGACTTCGGCGGAGGCGGTGATGGCTAGGGCATGGCAGTTCGACGGTGGCGGAGGATCTCGAGGTGGCTGGGAGTTCATCGTCAAGGAGGAGGTTGGCGTCGAGGCTGTAGGAGGGGGTCGGAGAAGATGGTGGAGATGGCAGAGGCGGGGGAGCTGGCTAGGGCGGCCGAGGGGAGAGGTTCGTCGGGAAAAGGAAGGGTGGTCGGAGCGGGCTCGAGTGGGATGAGAGGGGCTGGGAGATCGACGGGGCTGCGGGGTCGTAATCGAGGCGGAGGAAGGAGGAAGACGTCGGGGATGATGACGTAGGGGGCTAGGGCTCAGGCGGTTGGGGGTTTCGAGTTCAGGCAGGCGATGATCGGAAGAGATGGTGGCTGGGAGGTTCTGGACGGTGGTCGGGGATTAGTCTGGAGGAGGAAGGGGCACGTCAGCTAGGGTTAGGGCGGTCGGAGGTGACCGAAGCGGGCTCTGGGCGGTAGAATTAGGGTTCAGGTTAGGTTTTCTGGCGGCGGAGCGCGGAAATCGAGGAAATATATAGCCGCCGGAACAGTAATCTTGGTAGGATTGGGTTTAGGGTTTCGGCGGGTTAACGGGTCCGGGTCAGGTTTATTTCGGATCCTACCCGAACTGTTAAGTGATGGGTTCGGTCCGGTTCTGTTCACCACAGTTTGGGTCGGTTTTGTTTGGATTATTTAAAATAAACCGGGTTCAATTTCAGGATTTATTTTGGTTTAATTACACCTTAGTTTTTAGGGCTTTAAAAATGCTTCTGGGTCCAATAAATTCTCGAAAAATTACCCTATATCTAGTTTTTTATTTCACACCCAAAAATATTATTTTTATAATATTTTAATATTAATTGACATCATTTAAAAATCATTTAATCAAGAAATACCTTAGCTTTAATTCCAGAAAATTGTGAAAACAATTATTTTTTTAAAAAAAATAAAAATTAGGGGGTTCACAGAAGAAAACCCACTCGCTATCCTCTGCGACCATGTTTCTAGTATGCGCCATGAGTTGGAAGATAGTACGCTGGATCCTTGTGTGCTGGCTCAAAACCTGGCCATGCAAAACCAGTGGAGTTAGACCCCAAATAATAAGTACCACAAAGGAAGCACGAAATGGAGAAACAAAAACCCAAGAAGTAATTATATAACAATACATAGGTTCGATATCGTAACTTAGTTACATGGCATACCTTAGCACAAAAGGCCAACCCTACAACCAAACAAGGATAAGGGTTGAACCATCACACTGTGATAGTCCATTTTCCTAGGCTACTAACTGAATAATACAATCATAACCAAGTCCATTTTTTTATATCGGCCAATCACTTGTACGGCTTGCTATTTTGTGAAGTCTGAGGTTATCTCAGAAATAATACATAATAGGTATGCTCAGATCACGTCAATACCGAAAATGATCTAATCGAGCTAAATAAGGAATATACAGGCACTTGCATGATGCACCAGTTTCTTGTAGGGCCACTGCGCTAAAAATACGGTATTAGCGGTTCCAATGTTTCTATAGTGAAACAGTAGCTCGGCGCATTTATAATAGGTCAGATACAGCACTCCACTAAGACAGATGATATACAGTATCTGTGGTGGCCAGCTCAAATTACACTTTGAATGAATCTCTGTGGGAAGGTTCATTGGAATAATCTCGGAATACCGTTTCCTCCAAATATTACTACCACTTTTAGTTACCTAATTAACCCTATATTGTATTCAAAATCTCAATGATTGGTCACATAAGAATTTCTCTTAAGTTATCGTACAAAGTATGGGCACGCTAGATACGAATGCATAGAAGTTCAATCTGGATTCACCCGAGCGTGTATGCAATATTCAGTCAATATCCTAACCACGCTTTGGTAGTTGACTCGATTATTATGCCCATACTGGGAAAAAGTAGTATGTATATATAATATCACGTATTCAGAAGATTTGGAGGCATTTTCAATGCACAACCAAATATAAATCACTTAACACGTGATACGGTATGTCACACCTCGACGCACATCCGATCAGATACACTTTCAGGCAATAATATATATTAGCACAGATACAGTATTCGAGTATAATTACCAATTATATATTAGGTCAAATGAATCAAGATCATATTATAACACGAAGCTTATGTCATGTACGTAGCCGATTAGTCACTATCCACTTAGTCTAGTTCATACTGAAATCTCAGTTCAACTCATGCTATATTCATAGCCAATCTTAGCTCATGATCATATCTGGCACGAGGTATGGTTACTAAATCCATTCTTCCTTAAATCATAATACTAGCATTAACTCAATTATAACACCTAAAAGAATAAAAAAATATTTAATCAAACAATCAAGGTCACATGGGTCTCTAGGCCGCATATGAAGTCAGGGTCGCATATGTCTCTAGGCCGAAGGGGAAATCCTGGCCGCATATGAAGTCTGGGCCGCATGGACCACTTGGCCGCATGTGAAGTTAGGGTTACATATGAAGTCTGGATCGCATGCTCAAGGTTAACGTCTACTCCTTGGAACAAGTGTTTGAAGCGACGGCTAATAAATAAAGTATCAGTGATGTGACATAGAGTGAGTTATGTGACTAATGTGACAATGCAATAAAGTGTGTCAGAAAAAAAAGACAAAAAGTAAAGACAGTCACAAAAAATGTGCCAACGATTTAGAGTTATGTGTCCAAAAAAGGTGGCCGCATGCTAAGTTTGCCACATAAGAAGTCATGTTGCATGGATTGCCTCTTGGACTTAGTAAATTTTTTATTCGTTCAGCAAGTTAAAACATAATAATCTCAAGGACACTTGTATAAAATAAGCATGCATGCATCCAACAAGATGGATGCATGCTGGTCAATATATGCGACACAGAGTTTAGGCCGCATAGCAATCAGGCCTCATAGCACTCTCTTTCTTATAGGATGCTGGCCGCATGAGCACTTCGTCTGCTCCAAACAGCAATTCAGCTATGGCAGAAGCCCCAAAAATCAAAAAATTATTTTGACCATAAAATCCTTATTTTATGTCCTAATCAAGTGAACCAAATGCCAAAATGCTTAAAAAATTGAAAGCTCTATCATGTAGCAAAAACTGGTTTTCAAAAATATATGTTAAATAGATCAAAACTAAGAAAAACTCATGAAGCCAAAAAAATCCTAAGTTAGAAATGTATATCTGCACTAATCCATCCACCAAATTTGAAAACCCTAAGTTCTAAAAGTATCTAAAATCATACAAAGAATATAATAATCAATTAATATCGAGGATTTTTCCATTTCTTATGCAAGATGTACTTGTCTATGGAAAGAGGAGAGAAAATATAAGAGAGACAAGGGAAATGAAGTAATGAAGAGAGAGAATGAGAGGTTGGCTTATATATGGTAGGGTTAAGGGTTGAACCAAGGGTTCTCATGACTTGAACCAACCCACAAAATGAACCATAAACCAGCTTAAACCAAAGAATGGGTCTAGTCCCCATGCACATGCAACCAAGCTAAAATAAAAAACATTCCAAATAAATACTTATATCGGGAACGGGGGAGGATTATGTGCTCTATGTGCGTAGGCCCTACCTTGAGATGGACGAACCGGAGCCCTAGGGCAAGCCCTCAACATGTGGTCTCCTGATCCGCAGAACAAACACTTGTCCACTCTCATCCTGAACGCATCACATCCATCTCCCGGCTTCTTGCAGAATGGGCAAGGAATAGTTGGTCAAGCTGGCCTCTGAATCTGGTGCGCCTGCTATACTAGCACTCTAGTTGGTGCAGAGAATTGCTGCCTCGGCTGCTGAAAATATCTCTGATGCTGCTCTGAAAGTGAGTCCGCATTGGTGATCCCACACTACTGCTAGCTTACGAAGGATCCCTCATCCTCTTGGAGCCAAGCTCCAAATCATCCTCCGCCTGCTGTGCCTGTGCCAGGATCTCCTCAAATGTAGTGGTACGATATCCACTAGTATGGGATTTAATCTCCCTATTCAGACCCTTTCTAAACTTTTAGGCCTTCCCCCGAGGATTCTTTCCCTCCATAAAGTGACCCAATCTGCAGTACTCTGTTGCATACTCGTCCATTGTCATGCTGCCTTGGACGAGGTACTGAAACTAGCTCTTTAAAGAAGTCAGAGCCACGTCTAGAAAAAATTTCTCCTTGAAAATCTCCTTAAAAACTTTCCAAGTAAGTCCAGGTGTTGAGATCCTCGAGTTTATCCTGAACCATGTCAAAGCAATGTCATACATCATGCTCTCTGTGCTAACTGTAGGTTTCTCTCTATGTCTTCGATCTAGTCATCCGCATAAATAATCCCCTCAATACCCTTAAAGTCCTTGGGCCCTATCCTCTTGAAGTCAATGATGGACCCCGGCCTCGGTTGCTGCAGGGCCTACGGAGGTGGAGCCACCTGTGGCTGGACCAAGGTAACTCTCTCGACTGTAGCGAGTGCAAACTATTGGGCATTCTTAATGCCCTGCCATATAACCTCAGACTGGCGGTGCTGGGCCTCCGCCTGGGCCCCATGTGCCTCCATCATCTTCTAAAAGAGCGCAAACACCTGTGTTGGATCAACTGTTGGTGATGGTGGTGGTGGAAGCTCCTCTGATACTGTAGGCACGGTCCTATGTACTGGAGATAGTGCACCACCAAAAGCTACTGCAGTAATGCCTACCTGGACTGGTGAAGCGGCCCTCTGAGTTGGAGCTGATAGAGCAGTGTCTTCTGGTGCTCTCCTCTGAGGCGACGAAGTGACCGACCTTGTTGACACTGTGCCTGAGCGCTGGGATCGCGTCTTTGACGGCATCGTGAAGATAGATTGAAACAAAGGAATCAATATTGACTAAGATACGATATCATCAAAGAAGGACAAAATTATTCAAAGTAAACAAGCATTCAGATTGATAACGATAGCAAAAGCAATAAGTGGGAAGTATTCCTAACTGTGATTGAGTATACCTTCAGTCTATAACTTATATCCTAAAGCATGATCATAGCATTACTCTAAGTCTGCGCACCACTACGAAATCACACAAATAGCGACATCTAGACCTGCATGGCCACCACTAAAAATGTGTCACAGCCTGCACCCGGAATGGGGGTACGAGTACGTGAACAACGCCCAGCCTACGCCACGGCATTGTCGGTAGAATGATGTTTAGGTCAACAATATTATCGAAATATCTCCTACAATATATATAAGGTACCTGTCATGCTATCTCAACTCCAATTGGAGAAAGAATATGGTATATGATAATAAAACCAATACTCAATCATAATATCAAATAAGGGGAAGAAATAGCATAATAGGGAATAAAGGAAAGAAATACAAGAGTCATAAATACATCCATAAGTCCACACTATAAGTCTAGGCACAATGCAACTCCCAAAATAATATATACACATGCTATGATTCTAAAATAAGGCTAATACAATGTCAAAAATATAAGTCTAAGCCTCCTTGGTCACTGGCACTAATTTATCCTGCTTTAGGGGAGTATCCTCTAATGGTTCTTCGTCCTACAGCCCGTAGTAAGTGGTATACTATTCCTCAAGCCAACCATCTGAAAATATATCAAATTAGGATTTGAGCTAAGTATAAAACTCTAGAAGCAGTTCCATATACATGGTAGAACATATATAACAAGTAATAGAAAAGGATACAAGATCTACTAGCAACAGGAAATAAAATAAACTATAGTAAATAAATAATATACTAGAAAGGAAGAACAGGCAATAAAAAATAACTGCAAGTAATAAAAATAGATAAACTAGCTAATGTGCCTTAGAGTACAAGTTCGTTATGTGATCGGTTTGGGTTGAACACGAATATAATATGGCAACTCGATTACACAGGTGATATGTAATCGACATGTACACGAATACACTTGGGTTTGATCACATAACCAACTTTTACTCTTCCGTCCCCAACCAATACTCATAGATCTAATCACGATACATTACGAACACGAATATAAGCATACTGAACATGAGCAGTGTGTGAACAAGAAGTACATGATAATTAATACCCAATACACATGATTAAATATATGTGAAAGAGTACCCGCTGAATACGGTAGGGGATAACATCACATGACAGGATCCATTTAGTACCAATTCATGTAGCCACTGTGTCGAAATCAAGTAAATTATTCTAGAACATATGATATATACACTATCATGACTGAAAACTAACAAAGAGATGTACTCGCCTGTGGTCTTGAGCAAATAATATACCTCGGTATCTGAGCTGGTGCCACACCCACCTAATTATGAATGGCATGTCAAATTAGTGTAATAAAGTGATAAATAAGCTAAATGCACTAAAACATGCTCTTCTAGGTCATTTTTAGCTAAACTAGGTCCATACTAAATTAATTAATCTATATTGGCCACTAACTAGCTAACATTAGTTTATACTAGCTATACTAGATCATTACCTTAAAGTATAACTAATAGCTTAACTATTATTATCCATATCTAACATATGTTAACTAATACACTAATATACGAATATACCAATGACTAATACTAACTTACACTATATATATTTCTAATTAATTATTAGTTAACTAATACATTAACAATAACTAATACTAATCATACACAAAATTACATATAATACTCTAATTGACATAACTATTACACTAACTTCTAACTGAACTAACTATCATCAATATCAAACTTCTAATAATAACTTATATAACATTGATACACATCAAACTCAACCAAGCCACTGCAGTGTGTTTAAACTGATACTCGAGTATAACTCCTCCTCCTTCATTGCTGCTACTGACCTGGTACTTATTTTAGGTATTAGAGTACCTGAACCCCCTACATTGCTGTTACCCCATGTTATCACTTATTATTGTCCTTTAACTTTACTGTACTTCTCCAAGGCATCCTGATATCACACTACCTCCACACAAATCCTTGCTTGCACTGACACTCATTCACTGATACACACACTAGGTTCTTACCCCTACTCTACTACTCCATACCCTCGGGCTTGCATCCATATTTCCCTCGTATTAGTATACCAAGTGCTGACCTTGCTGGTAAGCCATGCCCCAAGTACTGCCAGTTGAACATCAACTGCACACAAGTGTATTGGTACACAAGTATAAATAGGGAAGCATCATACCAAAGCCTAACTTTATATTCAACCAACATCTCTACTACACTTGATATACCATATTGGTATACAAAAGCTGATACATACTTGTGTACCCCTCATCTTCTATCAACTGAACCCCCACCTAGTTGTGTGTCCCTTAATTCAGTGACCTAACATCTGCTATGATGCACACTTGAATGTACAGCAAGTACTGCTATGTGCTAAGGCTGCTGTCACTGCTTCTAATTATTGGTGTTTGCATTGTAGTGCAATTCAAGCCTGCTCACCCCCTCAAACACCCATGTACTCGAGTGTATTACACACACTCACTGACCTACTAATACTCCTACTGCTTGGTGCAAGCTCTGCACACAAGCAATCCAATACTTGCACTTTATCTCAGTGCATATTGTGCACTACCAACTGATCACACCTGATCCTCCTCTACTAATTAGTCACTGCTTTGCCCAACAGCCCAGGTAATCCTCCCACCAAATCAATACTCCAACTACTTCGATTATAATATCAGACTTTCCCCTTTCCCATGATACATGATACACAAGAATGTATCCTACAATTGTTGCTTATTAATATGAACTTAGCACTGCTACTGTTACATCCTAAATCCCAGACTCCCCTTCAGTGTAAACCCCCATTACTATCTTCATACCAATGCAACCCGATCCCCCCTACAGGTGCCAACTGTACACTCGAGCAGACTCCTATACTACCTACCTGCATTCACCAACTAACCCAATGTTCCCTTTGATGTCTGATACTAATACCTGCACCCGACCCAAGGCCTGACCCTAATTGCCTACCCAGTCCTGCATACTTTACCACAATATCAGACCTCTACTTCTCCTTATTATATCAATTAAACATTACCTCTAACACCCATCAATATCTATAGACTTGTATTATGTTTGTAATAGCATATATATATATATATATATATATATATATATATATATATATATTTACAGTCCTACCTTGATCACAGTGAACCCAAAATTTAATACACGCACACTCAATATAGATCATTAAATCAAATACTAGATATGCAATAGATAATACACTATGATACATACTCCGTTGAAATGCCAAAACCCCATATTCTATAATTACCAATCATACACATCAATTGCTTATAATAATAACTATTAGAACTATTTACAATATGAATTAAATAGAATTTCACAAAAATCCCCAAAATAAGCTCTGTATCTTACCGTATCGTGATACGGCCTGCTCGTATCCAATTGTGGACACGTAGCTAGTATCCCAACCCTGATCTAAGCCCAATATAACTAAATTAGCGTCATGACATATACTTGATGTGTCAATCTCGTAATTCTCCTAAAATAAATACAAATTGCCAGTAGAAGACACAATACACAATTAAAGAGCCTAGAACTTTATCCTATAGGTAGCCCTATGCCATAGGAGGTTTTCTAATGGTAAAATACATAATTTGGAACCTACAATAAAGGTGGATTAAGAATTGTACCTATTGGAAGATAGATTCACAATAAATTATTTCCACGGACACGATCCGAACACAATCTCCTTGCCAGAGCTCCTTCTTCTAGTGCTCCTTTCAACTCCAAGCTCCAATGCTCCTTGAGTGATGAGAATGAGAGAAAATATGAATGAATTGAGAGGGATTAATAGAGGAATGAATTGAATTAGGAATCTAGAAATAAGTGCAAATGAATAAGAGAGAGAGAGAGAATAGCCCATCTATAGTGTCTGGCCCCTTTTGTCACCCTCACTTTTCCAACTAAGGATAGTTTGGTAATTTAGCATGAGTATTTTTATTTTTAGAATTATTATATTAAATATTATGCATGTTGTAAATATTAATTATTGTATTATTTATTTATTGTAGATGTTAGATTTATTTTTGGACTTGAGTAATGGACCTAACTAGTTTAGTTTAGATCTATGAACCAACATTTGATTCAAGTTAGAATTGATCCCAATAGTAAGCACATTCATTAGGAGGATGAATTAATTAGTGAAACCAAATAGACTAGAACCTTCCCTCCTTAATTATTTTCTACATGATAAGCCCCAAGGGGTATTTTGGACTTTCCATAGTAGCTTGGAGGAGGGGCAAGGGTCGGCCACCATAGGGAGGAGAGAGACTCTCTCTCTCTCTCTCTCTCTCTCTCTCTCTCTCTCTCTCTCTCTCTCTTCTCATTTGTCATTCTAAATCTACATCTAGAATTTTCTTTTTTCTAAATTATTTATTCCCACACCAATTTCTACTTAAATTTCTTCCCAATTCTTTTCCTATTCATCATTGGAGGCTATTAGAACAAGGATCTATAAGGAAAAAGTAAGGATCTACAAGGAGGAGCAAGGATCTATAAGTTAGAGGCTCTTTTCATCCAATTTGGAAATTTTATTAGAAATCTATTTCTCAATAGGTATAATTCATTTTTTTCTCTAATTAGGTTCGTAAATCTAGATTTTAATCATTAGAAACTACCCCATATGCTAAGGCTACTCATAGGAACTAGAATTAGGTTCATAAGAGGCCTATAGAGAAAGTTATATGGTATTTTGTGTCAATTTTAGGAAAATTCCGATATTGGCACATATTGTGTTTGTCAATAGGTCAATTAGACTAAATTGACATATGTTTGATTGTGTGTGACTAATGTCGTATCCACAATTGGATACGTATAGGCCATATCCCGACAATTTGGAGATACAGGTTGATTTGGAGGGTTTTCTCAGACATGGGGGGTTTGAGCATGTCACAATTTGACACGGGAATGTAGTTAAGTAGCTAGTTCTTCATATTGTTCATAATTATGATTTTAGACTTGTTTGTGTCCTTTGGGATATGTTTGGTTGTGTAGTGGAGCCATATCGCAAGCCTATCATAGAATGAGTGTGATAGGGGTGCGGTGCACTCCACGTGTTTGTTTCATTGTATCTCAATTTAATTTGCCATGATATTATCTATTAGAATGATATATTATAATAATTGTATGATATATATGTGTATGTATATTTATGGAGATGTCTATGTTTTATTTTGAAGTGTTGGTGGCCATGAGAGAGAGGGGGTTCGTATGCATTTACTAGTGTAGTAGTTATATGTAAATACTTGGTAATTATATATATATATATACATAGGTATATATGTATATATGAGATTATATATATAGAGAGAGTTGCATATATATATATATATATATATATATATATATATATATATATATATATATATATATATATATATATATATACTTGTATATGTGTGTGTGTGTGTGTGTGTGTGTGTGTGTGTGTGTGACTGTTGTTTGCAGTGAAGTGAGGGGTCGGGTAGCTACTAAAATGGCAAGAGCTACATAGCAATTTTTCAGTCACAGCAAGCCAGTGCAGCATCCAACATCAACAGAAAGAGAAGAGCAGCCAGCAGCTTATACATACAGCAGCTTGCAACTACACATCAACTACAGCAGAGAGCCTGCAGCAGCAACTGTATCAAGATGCAGCTGAATCCAACAACTGAGAAGCCAACTGCAGTAGTCACCAACAGCAAGATGAGCAGCAACAAGAGCAACTAACTACATCAGCCTGCACAGCAAGCAATGCAGCACTATATAGAGCCTGCAGAGCAGCAACTGCAGCATGACCAAATGCAGCAAGAGTAGTATTAGCAACAACCACAGCTGCAACAGAGCAGTCATAATACAACAAGTAGCAAAATGCAGCATAAGCACAGCTATGCATTCAGCCAGAGGAGCGTCAGCAACTGCAGCATGGACAGCAACTGCAGTAGCCTGTAGCAGCATACCACAGTAGCAAAACAGCAAAGGCAAAAGCAGTATGCACGACAGCTAGATAAGGTAAGGGGGTAGTTAGTTCATTGATAGTTTTGTTAGTGTGTTTAGTTAGTTTGTTAGTTAGTTAGTTATATTTTTATTTAATTACATATATATATATATATATATATATATATATATATATATATATATATATATATATATATATATATATATATATATATATATAGTTTGTTAGTTAGTATAGTATAAGTAGTTAATGCATGTTAGTTATAGTTTAGTGTATTGGGTAGTTAATTATATACTAGAATTTGAATTACCTTGTGATACCAAGGTAATGTCAAGGTATTCGTTGATACTCAAGGTATTGGATTTGAGTATCAAGATGGGTGTGTAGGTAGTGAGATACCGCATTGGTTCAAAGCCAAGGTATCCACTTAGCATTAGTTAGCTAAGAGTAATATAAATATTGTCTTGTATATATATAAATTAATATTTTCATATCTAAAAACTTGCGTATCCTATGATACGATACTTTATTTGTAATCTAATATCTTAGCTTAGCTAGTGTGGACTAGTTACATAGTGTATGGACCTAATATCCTAGAGTTGGACTCATACAACCTAGAAATGACTAGTTTGACCTAGAGTTGATCTAGTTTGACTATTTTGACTTAGAAATAGTTTTATGACCTAGAATTGAACTAGTTTAACTTATTTTTATTCCAAAACCTATATTGATGCAATATATCATATATATGTCTGTGTGACACCAGCTTGGGCATCGAGAGACACACCTTGCTCAGGACCTCAGGCGAGTATATTTCTCTGTTAGTTTTTATTTCATAATAGTTTATGTAGAAGCATGAAAAATACGCTGGAGAATTATACGCGTAAAACCCTCAACATGCAGGAAGCCCGCGTAAAACAGAGCTCCAGTACTTGGTGGCATAAAATATGACTTCAGAGCCATTGGCGTACAGCAGAGCTTCAATGCTATTCAGCGTAAAACATAGCTCAAGAACAACCCGCGTAAAGCAGTACTTCCAAACTACTTCGGCATAAAAAGGTTGCTACATCGCCACTTCGGCGTAAAACCTGTCTGCTTTTAATGCAGCGGGAAGTTGTACGAGGAACTCTTCGTATTCCTCGAATGAACATGTTAGACGAATCAGTGAACCTGACTCCTGACAAAGAGTACTGCACGACTATCAAGAGGACGGCTGTAATGATGATTCTGCACAGAGCCCCAGACTGTCGTTTAGTGACATAATCCTTGATATAAGATATCGTTTACGCATTCAAGGAATATGCTGCCTATTCTACACAGGCAGAGATAAGCTTTTTACCCTCAGAATAAGACAAAACCATACGCCACGTCAAAAGCTGTTCTTAGTATAGAACTTGAGGCACGTCTCTGCAGTTAATGTGCGAGATGGGGGCACATCTCTGTATTTAATGCACGAGATTTGGTTCTGCTTTTAATAACTGAGAGAGCTATAATTAGGGCTAATACGCTCACATCACCATCCCTGCACATTACGCCAACCAAGCTATTTTTAGCTATAGGAGCACGTCGTATGCTATTTTCTCGAAATAGGCCGACCTGGCTATTTTCAACTATAGGAGTACGCCGTATGCTATCTCCTCGAAATACGCCAACTCAGGCTACATTTGCAAAGGTGAGTGACAAGGCTATTTGGCCCAGAATACGCTCAAGACCTCAGTCAAAGAAGGATAATTGGCTATCTTTACGTTGGTTACCTATCCATGCAGCATCAAGCTTTACAGCTACTTGGCCTTTACGCCAATAAGACAGCTATTTGGCTTCTACGCCAACAAGACAATTATTTGGCTTCTACGCCAATAAGACAGCTATTTGGCTTCTACGCCAACAAGATAGCTATTTGGCTTCTACGTCAACAAGACAGCTATTTGACTTTTATGCCAACCAGACAGCTACTTGGCTTCTACGCCAACAAGATAACTATTTGGCTTTTACGCCAACGTGACAGTTATTTAGCTTTTATGCCAACCTTCTCTACACGAGAGGCAATTACCTACGTGGCTTGCATGTCGTGATCTTCTATGAGCGATTATACGCGTTACCTCATAATGGGACACGCGTCACACGCCAATTCAGGAGATCATTCATACGTGGATAGCAGTTATTATAACCGCCACGTAAAAGTGCAGCTCTCTCCGCTGTTCGGTTTCTACGCCGACTGGTCAGTTACTATGACTGAGCCCTATAAATAGAGACCTCCGGTCACGGAGGTCCAAGGTCAAAAAAAAAAGCAAGGGTCACAGACAGAGGTCAAGGTCAAGAGAGCACATATAGAGAGCTTTGGCAACGAGAGTTTAATCCCTCCTGCAGTCTTTGAAGCTTCTTCTTCGTCTTCTACAGCACTTCTTCGTCATCGTGTGGTCCAAGGGATAAAGGGATCGACCGCAGATCAGACTCCTATAGCAATATTTCCCTAGAATTAAATTTTTGTACTTAACATCCTCGTATAGGATTAATTGTACTTCTTTTTCTTGTTTGTAAACAAAGAAAGGGTTTCGTATAAACCCAGTTTCAATTTCTTTCGCTTATTATTAAACACAAGATAGCGACTCTACTAGGGACTACTTTCTCATCTGACGAGAAAGCTATTTCTCAATACGATGATGTATCCGTTGGATCAACGAAGAAGACTCTGGTCGTCCAATTTGACCAATCTGCTTATGAAGACATGCTTCGCACAGGGGGTGGCTCTCGTTCCCTCTCTGTCCAGGATAACAGGAAGTTGCGTATATAGATGCCCTGGACATCCTCTATCCTTCCTACGGACTCTCTCTCTCCGACCAACAAGGTTGTGACATCGCAACATGTGCGCCTCGCACGTAAAACTTTATCTCTCGTCTGTGACGTGGCAGACAAAGCTTCTGGAAATGCCTTAGCGCCAATCCAGAAGTCTATACCGTGCCTTGCGCGTAAAACTCTGTCTCCCGTCTGTGACATGGCAGACAAAGCTTCTGGCAATGCCTTAGTGCCAATCCAGAAGTCTACTCCGCGTCCTGTGCATAAAATTTTGTCTCCCGTCTGTGACGTGGTAGACAAAGCTTCTGGCAATGCCTTAGTACCAATCCAGAAGTCTACTCCGTGCCCTGCGCGTAAAACTTTGTCTCCTGTCTGTAACGTAGCAGACAAAATTTCTGACAAGGCCTCAGCGCCAATTCAGAAATTCCAAACGTGCCCCGCACGTAAAACTTTATCTCTCATCTACGATGAGGCAGATGGTCCCTTCAATCACCGCAAGGGAAGCAAGTGGCAAACCTCCCAACCTCTAGACTTTTACGCCATCAAGAGAAGAATTTGCTTGCTCTTCAGATTACGCAAAATACTGAAGGCTGATTGAGGTCTTCCTCAGTTTTACGCCAACCTGTGCAAAGCTCCAGATTATGCTAGGACAAGCCCCTCAGCGTAAAGAAGACCCAGTTTATGGGAAGATACGCTCCTCATGGATCATGTGCTACTCACATGGCTGAACTGTTGTATTCATATGGCAGGAAAAGAGTTATGGTTCCCAATCTCCATGTCCCTACTGATGTAAAAAGGCAGAATAAGCCTTCTTCTTCTTCTTTTGGTCATCTCCCTAATTTGCGTGATTTCTTGATCCAAAAATGCAAAGACAAGGGTCAAAATCAAGATTCAGTGCCCCTAACTACTAAGCGTGGGGAGATCATATGGGAAGGTGTGCCAATATCTATTATCGTCATGACAGATGGGCCATATAAAGAATCTGTCTTCATTATTCCACCTACTCGTTACGATCAGCATCAAATAAGCTTCGATCGAATGCGGAATAGACTGATTATGTAAGAAGATTCTCACAAGTCTGATGCTGGGAGAATGCAAATCCATAGATATATTCCACAGCTTTAAAGATTATACAAAGCATGGGTTATGATTTGAAGTTGAAACAAGGCCTCAACTATGGAAAAGGCAGACGAACACCGTTGCATGGTAATCCTTACTGTCAACGAACTCGTTTTGGGTTAGGATATACCGCATCTCTTGCAAACTCCAAACCTCCAGAGTCTGATCACGTAATACCAGAGGCAGGTCCTTCTAAATTAACTTCTGTCTATAAAGGTAGACAAAAAGAAGAAGAAGAACCGAACAATGACATGTCTGGGGGTAGTCTCTCTCGACAAAATGAGACAGCATCCAAAGCTGGGGGTAGAATTCCTTCTGAGTCTGAAGATGATGCAATGATGACGATCTTCCCGGAAGATCGTAAAACTCAGGCATCGGGAGCCCGAAAGCCAAAAGGAACTTTCTCCTTCAATGAGGATGACATCATTGAAATATTCAATATATTGATGAAGGAAAATAAACTCTGACTACCCAACATCAGATATCCTAAAAGGGCCGGCAAGGTCGATCACCCAGAATATTGTCTCTTTCATCGGTACGTTCATCACCCCACAAAAGTGTGCTATGTACTGAAAAAGAGAATCCAGGAGTTGATCGATGCCAAAGTTATCACTTAACATCTATAAACAAGATAACGGTCACGGAAAATTGATATCACTCCAACATAGCAATTTGCCTCCCTCGGAAAGTATGGAGCATGAGTCCCTAAACGCCCCCCCCCCCCCCCAGAGAAACAACCTTCAGCTGAGTTTTGCCACATCTAAGTGACCTCTGAGCAAAACCTTTCAGCTTATGGCTATCGATTAGTTCATGTCCATATTACCTCTGAACTACGTCTCTCCACTCTCTCCGGCAGGGTAAGTCTATCACCATAAAAATGGTCATATTACCCCTTTCATGTTTTTCTTTATCCCCACAAAGACCTATCTTACCACGTATATTTTCAGAACTTTCCATGTCCATATTACCTCTGAGTAAAGTTCTTTTCTTCGACTTTCTACTATCGCGTTCGCATAACCCTTGGTAGTGCTAGTCGTTTCAACTTATTATCTGTACTTAAGGTACGCCATGGTAATAAGTCCATAACCCGGACGAATCAACCCTTGGTTTCATCATCCCCAGCAAGTGTTTATGTGCGACATTTTCTCCTTCGCTTTTTTGTAAAAAGCCATCATCTGTGTCCAAGAGTCTCGGATACGCAATGGATGATGGGTCCTCAAATTTTTCCCAGCGAAGCAATCTTTTAGGTCTACTCGCATACTCCCGCAGTGACCATTCACAACCAATCTCGCTAGACGCTAGCCATGTTTATACTACCTCTGAGCTATTGTCCCATCAATCTTTCAGCGGAATGATCCCTCGATCTGTCTTCATGATCGGATAGACCACATTCTCAAGAAATTTCCCGACATAAGTTTATGTCCATATTACCTCTAAACTGCTGTCATAATTTTATCCAGCTGAGTCTGCCATGTCCATATTACCTCTGAGCAGATATAAACCTCCATCCCCAGTGGAGTCACAACTCAAAAGTTTATCATGTTCATATTACCTCTGAGCAAACTTTTCGAGTTTTTGGCTTTCGATTATAATATCTATATTACCTCTGATATCGGCTGTCATCTCAACTTAACACCCATACTTAAACCCTAAGTAAGTCCACACAAAAAAAACTGCCATGTCCATATTACCTCTGGCAGGGCTTGTCTTAAACTTATTACTTGTACTCTTATGCGCAAGAAGTAATAGGTCCAATAAAAATGAATGGTTCATGTCCATATTACCTCTGAACTATCCTCAGTTTCCCCAGCGAAGAAAGAGTCAGTCTCACTCAGCAGGAAGCCTATAGCTTATTTCTTGACAATACAGCCTGAGTTATTGAGAGATCTACAGGAGCTTCGGATAGAGGTTGTTTTACCAGGACAGAGTGGCTTGCTAGCTAATCTCGAAGTTAAGTCGGCACTTGTGGAAAGGATTAAAGAGGCATTGCCCACTGATGCTAGATTTCGAAGACTTAAAGAAAGGACAGAAGCAGGCATGCAGACAGGACTTCGCATACATGAAGACGGGACATTAAGGTGTGGAAATCGCCTGTATGTTCCAAATGAAGAACTAAGACAGGAGTTCATGACTGAAGCACATAACTCCATGTACTCTGTTCAGCCAGAAGGAACCAAGATGTACCGAGACTTGAGGCAGTATTATTGTTGGCATGGAATGAAAAGGGAGATTGCACAATTTGTGGCTAAATATTTAGTATGTCAGCAAGTAAAGGCCGAGCATCAGAGGACTGCAGGTATGTTACAGTCGTTTCCTATACCAGAATGGAAGTGGAAACATATCACGATGGATTTTATCACAGGATTTCCAAGAAGCCCCAGCAAAAAAGATGCGGTATGGGTTATCATGGATCGACTCACTAAATTGGCACACTTCTTGCCATTTAGAGTTGGACAGTCCACAGAGGTACTAGCCGACATGTATATACGATAAATCGTAAGATTACATGGAGTGCCATTTAGTATTGTATCGGATCGAGATTCAAGATTTATATCTCATTTCTGGCGAAGCATGCAAGAGAGTCTTGGCACCAGACTCAAATTCAGCACAGCTTACCACCCACAGACAGATGGTCAATCGGAGCGCACAATTCATATCTTAGAGGATATATTACGATCGTGTATGCTAGACTTTGGAGGATCTTGGAAAGATCATTTGCACTTGGTGGAGTTCTCCTACAATAACAGTTATCAGGCCAGCATCCAGATGGCACCATTCGAGGCATTATACGGTAGAAAGTGCAGATCACCAATATGTTGGAGTGACGTTGGTGAACGTCAAATACTGGGTCCAGAATTGGTAATGCAGATAGTGGAGAAGGTAAAAATATCCAGAATCATCTTCGAGCAGCTCAGGACCGACAGAAGCATTGGACTGATACACACAGGCGTCCCCTAGAGTTCAAAGAAGGAGAGCACGTATTCTTAAGAATTTTGCCCACTCGAGGTACTATTAGATTTGGGAGCAGAGGCAAGTTGAGCCCAAGGTATATCGGGCCATTTGATATTCTATAGCGCATTAGTGAGGTGGCTTATCGTCTTGCGTTACCTCCATCCTTAGAGGAAGTGCATGACGTATTCCACGTCTCACAGCTGAGAAGGTACGTGACCGACCCAAGTCATGTAGTCGATCATTCAGAGATCGCAGTGGGCCCTAGCTTGAGATATGAAGAACAACCAGTTGGCATACTCGACATCAGTAAAAAAATATTACGAGGACAGACAATTAGACTGGTCCGTGTAGCTTGAAAACATCATTCTCTTGGCGAATCGACTTGGGAATGAGAGGATATTATGCGCCAGCGGTATCCTCACTTATTCGCGGATGCAGGTATACCCTAAACATTCTTGTAATTTTCATAGTTCTTTCCTATTAGTAGTTTATTCTTCAATTGCGAGGACGCAATCCTCTTAAGGGGGGTAGATTGTAAACACCCTAATTTTTTTAAAATTTTTAAAACATTTTTCCCAAATTTTTCTGTATTTTTCTGTAAATAAAACTAAGATATTTCGTGATTAAAAGATTTTTAAATGTTGTTAATTAATATTAAAATATTACGAAAATAATATTTTATGGTGTAAAATGGAAAACCAGACATAGGATAATTTTCTGTGAATTTATTGGACTCCAAAAATATTTTTAAAGCCCTAAAGACCAATGTAGAATTAAACCGATTTAAACCCTGCCTGAATCCGGTTTAATTTGAATTAAACCAAACCAAACTGACTCAAACCAAACCAGACCAACCCAGACCTAACGGGTCGGGTCGGATCTGAATCAAATCCGACCCGAACCCGAAACCCGACCAAACCCTAATCGGATCCCTCCCCCGAGTTACTATTCCGGCTATAAAAGACCCTCGACTTCCGTGCCCGCCGCCATCGCACCCTCTCTCTCATCAACCCCGCCGACCCAGTCGACTCCGCCGCTCCCCAGCGAACCCTTCGCCGGCCCTCCACCATCACCACCCTAGCCGAGCCCTAACCTCCGCCTTCATCCCCCTCGACCACCCGACGCTAGGCCGACCTCCTCTGTCATCCACCTCACCCCGAGCCCCATCTCCTATATCTCCACCACCATCTCCGCCTCCCATCCTTCGCCCGACGAGAAACTTCCCCTCGCCGTTGCCTCACCTCTGCCAGCCTCGAGCCACCCTCCTCCGGCCCGCAGCAACTCCGGCCAGAGCAGCCTCCGGCCCGCAGCAACTTCGGCCAGAGCAGCCCCCGGCCGTCTTCGACAGCACCTCAGTTGGCCGCCCGAGCTCGACGAGTCTCCCGACACAGTCCCCACAGAACCCGGACACGTCCAGGACACAAATCCTGTGTCGAATCGACACGCGAACACGTGAAATCTCGGTTTCACGAAGCCTTGTTCAGGTAACCCGTTCTCTCTCCTCGTGATACCGTTTTTTATTTTGTTAGTTGTGTCACATAGACTGTATAACCCTCTCGATGTCCGTACAACTCGCTCGGTGCGTCGCGTCCTGTGGTGATCGCAAACCGTGATCCGAAAACAAGAAAATTAACACCCTGTTTTACCCCGGAACTAAGTGCGCCCCGCCAAACGGGACGACTTGGTCGCACGCGGTCTTTATCGAAACGTGCACGATGTTGATACGGATGTGCGGGATTTCGCAGAAGTTGATTTGGATGTGCGTGCACACCGGAATCAACGCATATCCACCGACAACACCCCGTATCCGCCTATTCTGGAATATGCTGTAACTTTGTGTATACACGTCGGATCGAGACGAAACTTGCGTCATCGGACTCATAGCAATACGCTGATCCTGTGACCTAAGTTTGGTTTGCTTCTGAGAACGTTGACAAAATCACGTATCGTGGGCCCCATAGGCCCCACTTGACGGGCAATTTTGTGATCGGCTCATCGGAATCCAATTTTCAAAGTTTTGTTGGGTTCGTATCATCGTTTCTGACTTGTTGACACTAAGTTTGACGAATTTGGAGACCTTTGACCCTGACACATTTTTGGTGCAAAGTGGCCCACTTGTGGACCCCGCTTTGACCCAGAAATGTTATTTTTGCCCCTGTGTCCAAATTGGACTTAAGGACAGACGTTTCTAGCTATTTGATATTTTCTGAGACTGTTGGTGATGTTTATTTTAGCTTTTGGAGAAGTACCTACAGGATCCACTGATACAAGGATAATTGTTGGTATTCAAACCCCAGACAAGTGTACCTTGCCAAACTTTGTAGTCTTGTTACATATTTTTCTTGCTTCATTGATATTGTTGTGCATGCTTAACCTAGGACCGTGTGACTTACTTAGCGTTCGATTATTAGTCGGGTGCCAAGACTGTACGCGATGTTGTGTATGTCATCTAGAGATGGACATTCGTGACCCCTTTACATTCTCGTACTTGTCTTATCAAGTACATTATACCCAGGATACTTGACACTATTTATGAGACAGGATCTTTCTGAGATATTCATGGTAATTCTATATAGGATGCAGGATTTGATATTGACATTATATTCCTAGCTACTCTATGACTTGCTGCATTAGCTATGATCTTGCGTGCCATGTACATGAGACGTTATGGACATGAGACGTGTGGTTACATTGGGTAGAGAGAGACACATAGGATACAGGCTGATTATATATATATCCCCTATTATTGTGAGGTATAAGACTCTGAAATCCGAGCTTGGCCCGTTACTCATTATTACTGCTACCCGGCTCCCCGACACAGAGCTTGTAGTGGCTTAGCCTGAATACACGTGATGCTCTCATCTTGCATTTCACATAGATGGTTACATACTTACCCTATTTATTGCATTATTTGCTGTACTGCATTTATTTTGGCTTATATTATTTGTACCTTGCTATGTGCCCTGAGGACCTGGATTCGGATTATGTCCCCAGGATTTGCAGACGAGATCTTTCTCGAGGTATACGGGACCGCAGCAGGAGCTGATACAGGAGTTGTACCGACACCCGAGGACAAGGTGTTAGCTGAAGACTTTTCCTGAGCAATTATGTTTCATGCTCAGTACTTACTTTATTCAGTCATTTATATTCTGGTCTGTTGAACCATTGTATCAGATTTTTATCGGGTTGTTCCCCGAAGCACTTTGTTGAGACTGGTTGATGATTTATATTTCTTATATCTGTGGATCATATTTTATCTTGTGTGGATGAGATTAGTTGTGCCATGTTGTTGTAGACTTTATTTTACAGCTTAAGTATGCCCTGATGGATCCATTAAATTGGGTTTGTCCATCAGTGTGTGCTGCTGGCCATTGCCACGTGTCTAGTCCCTCGGTATTTTGGGACTGGGGCGTGACACCACCGCTACTTTCGAGAAGATTCTGAGACAGGCACAGTGGGAAGAGGATGATCTAGAGCTTGGCTCTAAGAGGTCGAGGGATACAAGAGGATCCAGTACCAACATGGGTCCAATGAAGCGGCCTCATTTTTTGCAGCAACACCAGAGGCACTTTCAGCATCCGAGGCAGCAGTATCATGGACCAGCTAGAACACCGGTATAGCAGATACACCAGATCCAGAGGGTAGCTATTCCTTGCACATTCTGTTAGAAGCAAGGATATTGATGGGATGCATGCAGGATTAGATTGGGATAGTACTTATTCTGTAGATCAGGAGACCATCAGTTGAGGGCTTGTCCTAAAGTTCCAACTCGTCCAGCTCAAGGCGGAGCTCAGGCACAAAGAGCACCCGCGAGACCACCAGTGGGACAGCAGAGAGGACCTCATCTACCACCATAACAGCAAAAGCTCTCTCAGCACCAACAGCAGTAGAGAGGTATCCAGCGATAGGTACGAGCTTTCGCCTTGACCGTCGAGGAGGAGGAGCTAGTCGATGGTGTTATCTCAGGTTCAGTCTATCTTGATTTTTTTTCAAGCTCATGCTTTATTTGATTATGGTACTTCATATAGTTTTGTATCTGTATTTTTTGCTCTAAAAAATCATCTTGAGTCTGAATCATTGGCGAGAACTTGCAAGATCACGACCGGGGGTGGCATTATCCTAGTCAATGATGTTTGCAAGGACCGAAGAGTTTCTTTGGGAGACCGAGAGTTGGGCGTATGTCGACTCGTAATGCCACTTCCAAGCTACGATATAGTACTCGGGATGGATTGGTTGAGTAGGCACCATGCTAGTATCGATTATCGAGGAGGCAGAGTTTTATTCCATATGTCAGGAGATCCAGAGTTTGAGTTTATCAGGGGAGCAGCATAGCAGAGTGAAGGAGACTTCTGTGGAGCTTTGGTACAAGAGCAGGAGCTACTACATCCACTGATTGTCGAGTACATGGACGTCTTTTCGAAGGAGTTGTCGGGGTTGCCACCAGACAGAGATATGAAGTTCTCTATATATTTGGTGCCAGGCACAGAGCCAATTTCACAGCACATGTATAGAGTGAACAACAGCGAACTAGCAGAGTTGAAGAAGCAGGTAGATGAGTTACAGGACAAGGACTTCATCCACTCCAGTTCATCACCATGGGGTACTCCGGTATTATTTGTACTGAAGAAGGATGGGTCGGCACGTATGTGTATCGACTATATGGCACTCAACAACCTCACTATCAAGAACAAATATCCGTTGTTGCGGATTGACAATTTATTTGATCGGTTGAGCAGAGCGAAGGTATTCTCAAAGATAGACTTGAGGTCGGGGTACCACCAGGTGAAAGTAAAGAAGGAAGATATTACAGAGACAGCTTTCAGGACTCGGTATGGACAGTTTGAGTTCTTGGTGATGCCGTTTGTTGACCAATGCCCCGACGGTATTCATGAACCAGATGAATAAGGTATTTCATCAGTACGTAGATCAGTTTATGGTAGTATACATTGATGATATACTAATATATTCGAAAACCTCGGAGGAGCATAAGAAGCACCTGAGGATAGTTCTGGAGACCCTCAGGAAAGAGAAGCTATATGGCAAGCTTTCGAAGTGTGAGTTCTTCCTTGAAAAGGTTAAATTTCTTGGGTATGTGATTACAGGAGACGGGATCTCAGTAGACCCGAAGAAGATTTCAGCAGTTGAGTCATGGTCTACCCCGAGTTCAGTAGCGAAGATCAGGAGTTTTCTTGGACTGGCAGGCTATTATCAAATATTTGTTCAGGATTTTTCCAGGATTGCAGAGCCGATGACTAGACTAACCAGGAAGGACGTAGAGTTCGTATGGACTGAGGATTGTCAGTCTGCTCTTGAGGAGCTAAAGAAGAGGTTGACTACAACTCCAATATTGATATTGCCATCAGGGACAGGAGAATTTTCTATATAAAGTGATGCATCGGGTAAGGGTTTGGGTTGTGTGTTGCAGCAGAACGGAAAGGTGATTGCCTATGCTTTTAGGCAATTACATCCGCACAAGAAGAATTACTCTACCCATGACTTGGTGTTGGGAGCAGTTATTTTTGCTCTTAAACTGTAGAAGCACTACTTGTATGGAGAGCGGGTAGAGATCTTTACAGACTACAAGAGCTTGAAGTATGTGTTTATACAAAAAGAGCTCAACATGAGACAGCGACAGTGGTTGAAATTGATAAAAGACTTCAATATTTCTTTACAGTACCATCCAGAAAAGGCAAACGTAGTCGCGGATGCCTTGAGCAGGTATCCAGTGGCTATGTATTTGATGAGGGACAGACATTTATTGGTCGATCTTGATAGTTTGGGCATTAAGGTATTAGTTCCTAGAGTTGCAGCACAGATATGGGGACTTTAGGTACAGTCAGAGTTGATGGACCGGATCAGAGCCGCACAGTTCGAGGATGAATTTCTGAGGAGCATCAAAGCACAGGTCCTGATAGGGTTGGCAGAGGACTTCAGTATTGCAAACAATGGGCACAGTACCAGATTATGTGGGCCGAGTGGAGCATTACGCAAGGAGATTCTTCAGAAGGAGTATCGATCTCAGTACTCTATACATCAAGGTGCCAACAAGATATATAGGGACATAAAAGAGCAGGTTTGGTGGTATGGTATGAAGTGGGAGGTGGCTAACTTCGTATCTAGATATTTAGTTTGCCAGCAGGTAAAGGCGGAGAGACAGAGGCCAAGTGAATTGCTTCAGCCTTTACCCATTCCAGAGTAGAAATAGAAGTATATGACGATGGACTTTATTTTAGGACTTTCGCGTTCTCCAGGAGGTAAATATGCAATTTGGGTCATCGTAGACAGGTTGACCAAATCAGCCCACTTTCTGCCATTCGAAGTGGGTACGTCTACGGAGAAGCTTGCGGAGATGTATGTACATCAGATAGTCAGATTGTATGGAGTTCCTGTGAGTATAATCTCGGATTAGGATAGTCGCTTCACGTCCCACTTCTGGAGGAGTTTGTAGGCTAGTTTGGGCACTCAGCTTAAGTTCAGTACCGCATATCACCCTCAGACAAACGGACAGTCGGAGAGGACTATCCAGACTCTCAAGGACATGATGCGCACATGTGTTTTAGATTTTGGAGGCTCTTGGAAGGATCATCTTCACTTGGAAGAGTTTTCTTACAACATCAGCTACCAGGCCAGTATCGTCACTGTTTGAGGCGTTGTATGGACGGAGATGCCTACTCCGTTATTATAGGATAATTTTGGTGAGGGAGCCTTATTAGGACCAGAGATGGTAGTGGATGCAGCTGAGAAGGTGAAGCTCATCAGGAATAAACTTCGGGTGGCGCAGAACAGACAGCGGCATTGGGCCGATAGCCACCAAAGACCATTGAAGTTTGAGATATAAATTTTATTCTGCATTGCTTGTGATTGTTTGTTTTGTTAGAGTGCTAAGGTTGTGTTTTGTTCTAGGTTAATGGTCTAGTTTTCTTGAGGATTTCTTTGACACGTGGCATGATTCATTTTGGTGGAGGCGGGAAGCTTAGTACGCGATTCATCGGACCTTTCAGTATTCTTGAGAGGGTCGATGTAGTTGCCTACCGACTAGACTTGCCACCTGCATTAGAGGGAGTACACAACGTATTTTATTTGTCATAGCTGAGACGGTACGTGGCAGATCCTAGTCATGTGTTGGATCACTCAGAGATAGAGGTAGGCCCTACTCTTAGCTATCCAGAGCAGCTAGTTAAGATTCTGGATTGAAGAGAGAAGATACTGAGAAACCAGACGATTCTTTTGGTATACGATGCATGGAGCATGAATCGCCAAGAGAGAGTACCTGGGAGCGAGAGACCGAGATGCGCGAGCGATATCCATATATGTTTGAGCCATGAGGTATAATTCTTTCTTACTTGTATGGATTGCTTTTGGTAGTTAGTTCTTCCTTAATTTCGAGGACAAAATTTTTCTAAGGAGGGTAGGATTGTCACCCTCACTTTTTCAACTAAAGTTAGTTTGGTAATTTGACATGAGTATTCTTATTTTTAGGATTATTATATTAAATGTTGTACATGTTGTAAATATTAATTATTGTATTATTTATTTATTGTAGTTATTAGATTTATTTTTGGACTTGCATAGTGGACCTAACTAGTTTAGTTTAGATCCATGGACCAACATTTGATTCTAGTTAGAATTGAGCCCAATAGTAAGCTCATTCATTAGGAGGATGAATTAATTAGTGAAACTAATTAGACTAGAACCTTTACTCCTTAATTATTTTTTTATGACAAGCCCCAAGGGGTATTTTGGACTTTCCATAGTATCTTGAAGAAGGGGCAAGGGTCAGCCACCATAGGGAGGAGAGAGACTCTCTCTCTCTCTCTTCTCATTTGTCATTCTAAATCTAGATCTAGAATTTTTTTCTCTTCCAAATTCTTTATTTTCACACCAATTCCTACTCAAATTTCTTTCCAATTTCTTCCCTATTATTAATTGGATGCTATTAGAAGAAGAATCTATAAGAAGGAAGGAAGGATCTACAAGGAAGAGCAAGGATCTACAAGTTGGAGGCTCATTTTATCCAATTTGGGAATTTTATTAGTAATCCATCTCCCAATAGGTATAATTCAAATTTTTTTCTCTCTAATTAGATTCTAAATCTGTAATTTAATCATTAGGAACTACCCCATGAGTTAAGGCTACTCATAGGAATTGGAATTAGGTTCATATGAGGCCTATAGAGAAAGTTATGTAATATTTTATGTCAATTTTGGAGGAATTCTGATATTGGCACATCATGTATTTGTCAATAGGTCAATTAGACCAAATTGACATGTATTTGATTGTGAGTGACTAGTGTTGTGTCCACAATTGGATACGTATAGCCGTATCTCGATAATTTGGAGATACGGGTTAATTTGGGAATTTTTTTTCGATACGGGGTTTGAACATGTCATATTTTGACATGGGCAAGTAGTTGAGTAGCTAGTTCTTCGTATTATTCATAATTATGATTTTAGACTTGCTCGTGTCCTTCGAGATATATTTGGTTGTGTGGTGGAGCTGTATCGCAAGCGTATCATAGAATGAGTGTGATATGGGTGCGGTGCACTCCACGTATTTGTTTTATTATATCTCAATTCAATTTGCCATAATATTATCTATTAGAATGATATATTATAATAATTGTGTGATATATATATGTGTATGTATAGTTATAGAGATGTCTATGTTTCATTTTGAGGTGTTGGTGGCCATGAGAGAGAGGGGGTTCATATGCATTTACTAGTGTAGTAGTTATATGTAAATACTTAGTGATTATATATATATATATATATATATATATATATATATATATATATATATATATATATATATATATATATATATATATATATATATATATATATTGTAAACCCCCTCACCCAAAATTAGGGCTAGTTTGAACCCAATTAGAATTAGAACTCGGCATTTAATTTAATTACAAAATAATTATGACACGTAGCGCACCTTACTGTTGCTCGATAATTGGAGCATCTCATTAGTCGTTGCCTATCCATGAATTTCACAACATTGACCTAGACGTGCTGCCTGCCTTTCTGGCCCTTGTGCAACTCATAATATTGCTCTCTGGTGCTATATTTTAGTCGCACAATAAACGTCGCAGACGTTATTCCCTAATTCGAAATTAAATCCAATTTCGTACCCTTGTGCGTCCCAACCCAAAATTGGGGACACAATCTTGACCGTTTTATGCAAACCGAATTTTATTAATAATCTACTCTGTATCCTCTACGTCCCAGACCCTTTGTTCTGTCTATTTTTATTTCCCTGTGCTCCTAATTAATTCTAGAACATCGTGCACGTTTCAATTTAATTAATTAAATCTAATTTCTACCTTTATGCAATTTTCTAACTGTTGGGGGGCTTTTATGCAAAAATGCGTTAAGATATCCCCACCATTGGACAATTCATAAAGAAATCTATTTTTCCTTCACATGGATTTTTTCCATAATTTCCTGGATGTGCAAACGCGCAACATCGCCACTTTATTTTAATCCGATCCTCGCATTTAAACCATGTAAATTGTGGCCCTCAAACATCCTCATGCAAGCCCAAGGCCCAATTAGTAGAGATGTTGACCAAGTCAAACCAAGCTTTAGGTCAAACACCCCCCACATGTATATAAACATCTCTTCATCCCCTCTTCTTTATTATTTTTATTTTTCATCAAAACCTAGAAAAATATTTCAGCCGAATTTACCTCCAACCTCTTAGAAGTTATGTATAACCTTTATAAAAAGACCCGAGGGACCCTTGCCTTTCCAAGTGACCTCCTACCATCCTCATCTCCATGTTATATATAACCATCATCGTCAATATATTCTCGGTAGATCATCCCTGTCATGAACCCATCTCATCTTCCCATGAGAAGACCATGCAACCCGTCCCCCGTTATTCTGAATTTAACCAATGACCTTTTCAAGCTCGCTGATGATAACATCGTCGGTAGACGCCACAGGCCATCGGACGACGTCGTGGAAGCCACAAGTCAGGCTGCAACACTGCAAGCGCGCGACCCGTCTTACCGTGATTGGAGTCTGCTTCCTTCGCCACCATGCACACAGACCCATCGAGCTCGCGGCACCGAGTTTTCTGATGTAGGTACCGAGTCGTCTGTAGGCACCGAGCCGAAGTGTTGGTGCTGACCCCGACTTCACCGGAGGAGCTGATCGCGTTGATGATAGTACGCGCATTAGGCTACCACGGAGAAAACAACCGCTACATGCTCGAATCCACCACAGCAGAAGGTTCTCGGTCATGGCCGCATCACTGAGGAGACGTACAAGTTCACCATATGAGGGCCAGAGCGAATTCTCTATATTAAGAAATTGATTCAACTGTCTTCACGACCAACTACTCTATTCAGGTAATAATTATAATAAACACACCCAACTTCTCTGATTATGATATATACCTAAAAGAGTAATTAAAGCCAAATATATAAAGTTTTATTGACACTCTATATTAGTAATATAAATAACTATGTGAATATCCTTATCAAATTGGTAGGCTTGGAATCACTAGTGCTTGGACTAGACTTCGGCATCTTCAACTTCAGTAAAAATTTAGACTACTAAGGCAAGTATACCTTGCCATTGTACTATTATTTATATTTCATATGTTGCATGCTTCTTTATTTTTTGTCCTTAGTTCATATATATTAATTGTTATATAAAATGCTCGCGACGGTGACGTCGCCATATATTTTTATTTATATATTGCATTGACCTTGTTCATGAGACTACCCCTTATCATCTAGCACCATTAGGTTTCATTTGACTGTGACACATAATTTTTATACGAGTTGTGAGTCTCATATAGATCACGGACGCACGTATTGACTGATCATCGGTACGTATAGGACGTGCGTTAGGAATAACTGTTGTTAGAAACTTTGCATGCTAGTAGACTTGGCAGTTATTAGAGGTATTATCGTGTCATGGATGTGACATGCTTAGAGCATGGGGTGGGAGAACAACAAGTAAGGTGTGTGGGCTCCGTTGCACTTTTTTTGTGTAACCCGTACGCTCCGCCGGAGATGCGCGGTCATGATGACCACTATATATTATATTATTATCAGGCGGGCCTCCGGTGTTCGAAAGACGCCGTGCCTTTGTAGGCCCCTGGATCTCCAAGAGAACTATGCCAATCCTATTTTGGCCAGATAGCCCACGCGTTGGGAAAGTTGTTCTTAAACTGCATTCACTTTAGACGGTTAGGCGACCCAGTGGATATTTATTTCAGTACTTTATTGGCATGTGTTTAAGTATCTTGTTACGTCCCTCTGAGGACCTGGTCCGCTGCCAGGTGTACCTATTCTTGAGTATTTGTATGAGCGCAGATAAAGGAAGGATATAGAAGCTTCGTGGATGTCTTCCCTTCGAGCCGTGATTGGTAGCTGGTACTTATATTGTTTGAGTGATTTGTACTTATATTGTACTTACTTTTCCTATTTGAGTTGGTAGTAGATTTGTTTCCATCCAACTATCATTCTTAGATACTTCTTATTGAGATCTAGTTTCATAGATACTGGTTATTTATTTCTATATGATTTTGGTGGATGAGATTTAGATTTTACCTTGCGACTTGTATTATATTTTATACCACTTGTGGATTTTATATTCATATTACAGCGTACATATGGATTGGTTTCCATATATTGGAGTTGCCATATCCATGCGGTTGGCATGCTTACGTGTCCTAGTCCTACGTATTTTGGGACTGGGGCGTGACATGTTTTTGTGGTGGCCCATGCAGGTCGAGAGCATATTGTCTCGGTTACGTTATTGTACCGAACAAGCCTGCACCTAGGACTAGAGTATAGGATCTCATCCACAATTGACTATGATTCACCTTCCTCCTCTAAGATCTATTCGAACAATTATATCTTGCTTGATTCCTGCACTTCCCTAATAATTCTTTGAGTATAGCCTTCTGCTAGAATATAGGAACCCCTGTTATTAGGATGATAATTAGAGTAGCACACCTATTAAGAATACAACGAGAATATAGACACACCACTAAGTTTAGAATATCTAGTGAAACCTAGAATTCCTTATCTATAGATTGGTTCACCATTACCCCTTGATGTATTATGAGGACTTGAGAGTAGTATAGACACTACTAGAGTTAGTTAGAAGTTTTACCATAATGTTTGACCCTAGTATTGAGGAACTAATAGAAAACCAAAAATTGAAAATTTGGATTGAGCCTAACCTTCATAGTTAGATAGTATTGGAAAACTATAAACTTAGATCATTGTCTTATTATTAGTAGACAACACCTTAGGAAGCCTAGAGGAATATAATCAACACTTTTTTCCTTGATCATACCTCGAACATAGCAACTAGCATACCATTCTCTTAGAAAACCATGATGCTATCTAGAGCCCTCTATTTTTAATTTCATATATTGCTCCTCTGCGACCATAGCGCTTGCTATGGTACGACGACTAATTATGTTTTTTCTCTTCATCTTTCAACTCGTGCCATCTGACACTTCTGATTGTAGGCCAGGTGATTTTATTCTGTGTTAAGGACATATAGTTGCTAGGATTATAGTTGTTAATGTTAAATTTTGAAATTGTGTGCTTAGTAGTTAGAACTTGATGGTTTAAGTTATTCTTGTAGATTGTGACCTGGTGATTATCCCTTAGTTTTAAATTGCATAGTATGTACCCCCACCTCGATATAAGTTATATCCCCTTTTACCTTGAGGCTAGTAACTCTTCTATCCTTACTATTGACACTTGTTCTATAAGCACTATGACTAAGACAAAGACGACCATGACCTATGTAATATAAGAGGATACCCTAATAAGTACCAAGACCTCTTCTCGTAGACCTTAACAGGAGTTTCTACGGTATCCTTAAGACAATCACAGTATCAGTTTAATTCACAGTATCAGTTTAATTCTTTTAAGTTGGGTAGTATGCCTCACAACCTAGTATCACATAGTCCACTTGACCCATCAAGGTAGTGTAACTGAATGACATTAATTGTATGATAGCATAAGACGACAGTGTTTATTCGGACGATAAAATTTAGAGGTCCATGCCCTATTTGGTCGACTAGCGATTTAGACAATAAGGTTGTATGATAACTGTAGAGATTGTAGAGTCTTTTTACTACTATTGCTTATGATGTTTTGTTCTGTGAACTTGAATTAATTTGCACCTTCTTTCATCATAATCCAGCGTATTTATATTTGTTGTACCATCTTGACTATGCTGCTATTATAGCCTAGTTTTTGCAAGCTTATTCTTTATCAAGCTTGTTCACTACATATGTATTAGTGGGTGCGCACACTAATACATTTCAGGATCAGTGTATTAAGGCCTAGCCAACCTTAGTGCGCTTGGTTCGCCCTCCGCAATACTATTTTTCATGGATTGAGATATATAGTGATTAGTAGACAAATGTACTTGCCTCTAGACATGTCTGAGCGTATCGTATCGGCTACATAACTGTACTAATACGAACATGCGAACAAAGAATTACCAAAATAGGATTTTAATCCACAACTGCTTTGACAATTCCCAATTGAATTCTTTAAACGCCTTGATCCCTATACTTGTATTCTATTACTTCTCCCTTGAACTCTTATTTATTGATCTACGTCTTTCCTTATTTCGAAAAGACGAAATATCTTGCTTGGCATAAGTTTGATATATAGATAGTACTAGATATACCCCATAGGCCAATCACATACTTGAGGATTATTCTTTCGTAGTTAAGGACATATCACATATGATATAATCGGCGTTGAAGTTTTGAGGATTGAATGACATGAGTAAATAAATTAAGGAATATTTTTCTTAAAGTATATAGCCTTCTGTGATAGATGGGTAAATTCTAAGTTGGGTAGCAGTGCATTGGCAACTCGAGAGGAATTTCTTTTAGATTGTGATCGAGTAAGATTAGATTGGGAGAGGTTCAAGCCATTTTAATTTTGAGAATTTTAGAAGAATGACTAAGATGATGAGGATTAATGAATTTTTAAAAAAAAATCTTGATATTGAGGACCCAATATTTATACCTTAAGTACATAATTTAAATTTTTGAGTATTGAAGGTAAAATCATCAATTTGAAGTTGAAGGATAAATATATAATTTCAGACTTGAACATTGGTGGACTATATTTAAATTATTTTTTAATTTGATGATTTAATTAAGAATTAAAATTTAATGATTGGACTACCTATTTGAAATATTGAGGATGTGAATGGAATTTAAAACGTTGAAGAATACAAAAAAAAAAATTATAAGTGAAAATAGGAATAATATTGGACTCGAATTACTTCTAGAGGAGATTATAATAGTTGGAGATCGTGAGGTAAAATTTGAGATGAGTTATTAAATCTTGAAGATATTATATGGATTCAATTTAAATTTGGATAGTGATGATTGGGAAAAGTGAGAAGAGATTACAATAGGTTGAATTTTGATTTGAACAATGATTATCTTAATTTTGAAATGATTGCGATAGATTTGAATAGATTTTGTTATTTAAAATTTTTGGAAGAGATTGCGATTGACGTACCTTACGTACGAATGTGAAAGATTTAACAAATTATGCTTTATTTTAATTTCGAGGACGAAATTGTTTTAAGTTGGGTAGATTGTAAACTCCCTCACCCAAAATTAGGGCTAGTTTGAACCCAATTAGAATTAGAACTCGGCATTTAATTTAATTACGAAATAATTATGACACGTAGCGCACCTTACTGTTGCTTGATAATTGGAGCACCTCATTAGTCGTTGCCTATCCACGAATTTCACAACATTGACCTAGACATGTTGCCTGCCTTTCTGGCCCTTGTGTAACTCATAATATTGCTCTCTGGTGCTATATTTTAGTCACACAATAAACGTTGCGGACGTTATTCCCTAATTCAAAATTAAATCCAATTTCGTACCCTTGTGCGTCCCAACCCAAAATTGGGGACACAATCTTGACCGTTTTGTGCAAACCGAATTTTATTAATAATCTACTCTGTATCCTCTACGTCCCAGACCCTTTGTTCCGCCTATTTTCATTTCCCTGTGCTCCTAATTAATTCTAGAAAGTCGTGCGCGTTTTGATTTAATTAATTAAATCTAATTTCTGCCTTTGTGTAAATTTCTAATTGTTGGGGGGCTTTTATGCAAAAATGCGTTAAGATATCCCCACCATTGGACAATTCATAAAGAAATCTATTTTTCCTTCACATGGATTTTTCCCATAATTTCCTGGATGTGCAAACGCGCAACATCGCCACTTCATTTTAATTCGATCCTCGCATTTAAACCATGTAAATTATGGCCCTCAAACATCTCATGCAAGCCCAAGGCCCAATTCTTAGAGATGTTGACCAAGTCAAACCAAGCTTTAGGTCAAACACCCCCCACATGTATATAAACATCTCTTCATCCCCTCTTCTTTATTATTTTTATTTTTTATCAAAACCTAGAAAAATATTTCAGCCGAATTCACCCCCAACCTCTTAGAAGTTATGTATAACCTTTATAAAAAGACCCGAGGGACCCCTGCCTTTCCAAGTGACCTCCTACCATCCTCATCTCCATGTTATATATAACCATCATCGTCAATATATTCTCGGTAGATCATCCCTGTCATGAACCCGTCTCATCTTCCCATGAGAAGACCATGCAACCCGCCCCCCGTTATTCTGAATTTAACCAATGACCTTTTCGAGCTCGCTGATGATAACATCGTCGGTAGACGCCACAGGCCATCGGACGACGTCATGGAAGCCACAAGTCGGGCTGCTATACTGCAAGCGCGCGACCCGTCTTACCGTGATTGGAGTCTGCTTCCTTCGCCACCATGCACACAGACCCGTCGAGCTCGCGGCACCGAGTTTTCTGACGTAGGTACCGAGTCGTCTGTAGGCACCGAGCCGAAGTGTTGGTGCTGACCCCGACTTCACCGGAGGAGCTGATCGCGTTGATGATAGTACGCGCATTAGGCTACCACGGAGAAGACAACCGCTACATGCTCGAATCCACCACAGCAGAAGGTTCTCGGTCATGGCCGCATCACTGAGGAGACGTACAAGTTCATCATATGAGGGCCAGAGCGAATTCTCTATATTAAGAAATTGATTCAACTGTCTTCACGACCAACTACTCTATTCATGTAATAATTATAATAAACACACCCAACTTATCTGATTATGATATATACCTAAAAGAGTAATTAAAGCCAAATATATAAAGTTTTATTGACACTCTATATTAGTAATATAAATAACTATGTGAATATCCTTATCAAATTGGTAGGCTTGGAATCACTAGTGCTTGGACTAGACTTCGGCATCTTCAACTTCAGTAAAAATTTAGACTACTAAGGCAAGTATACCTTGCCATTGTACTGTTATTTATATTCCATATGTTGCATGCTTCTTTATTTTCTGTCCTTAGTTCATATATTTTAATTGTTATATAAAATGCTCGCGACGGTGACGTCGCGATATGTTTTTATTTATGTATTGCATTGACCTTATTCATGAGACTACCCCATTATCATGTAGCACCATTAGGTTTCATTTGACTGTGACACATAATTTTTATATGAGTTGTGAGTCTCATATAGATCACGGACGCACGTATTGACTGATCATCGGTACGTGTGGGACGTGCGTTAGGAATAACTGCTGTTAGAAACTTTGCATGCTAGTAGACTTGGCAGTTATTAGAGATATTATCGTGTCATGGATGTGACATGCTTAGAGCATGGGATGGGGAGAACAACAAGTAAGACGTGTGGGCTCCGTTGCACTTTCCTTGTGTAATACGTACGCTCCGCCGGAGATGCGCGGTCATGATGACCACTATATATTATATTATTATCAGGCGGGCCTCCGGTGTTCGAAAGATGCCGTGCCTTTTTAGGCCCCTGGATCTCCAAGAGAACTATGCCAATCCCATTTTAGCCAGATAGCCCACGCGTTGGGAAAGTTGTTCTTAAATTGCATTCACTTTAGACGGTTAGGCGACCCAGTGGATATTTATTTCAGTACTTTATTGGCATGTGTTTAAGTATCTTGTTACGTCCCTCTGAGGACCTGGTCCGCTGCCAGGTGTACCTGTTCTTGAGTATTTGCAGAAGCGCAGATAAAGGAAGGATATAGAAGCTTCGTGGATGTCTTTCCTTCGAGCCGTGATTGGTAGCTGGTACTTATATTGTTTGAGTGAGTTGTACTTATATTGTACTTACTTTTCCTATTTGAGTTGGTAGTGGATTTGTTTCTATCCAACTATCATTCTTAGATACTTCTTATTGAGATCTAGTTTCATAGATACTGGTTATTTATTTCTATATGATTTTGGTGGATGAGATTTAGATTTTACCTTGCGACTTGTATTATATTTTATACCACTTATGGATTTTATATTCATATTACAGCGTACGTATGGATTGGTTTCCATATATTGGAGTTGCCATATCCTTGCGGCTGGCATGCTTACGTGTCCTAGTCCTACGTATTTTGGGACTGGGGCATGACATATATATATATATGTATATATGTATGTATGAGATGATATATATATATATATATATATATATATATATATATATATATATATATATATATATATATACATATATATATATATATGTATATATATATGTATATATATATATGTGTGTGTGTGTGTGTGTGTGTGTGTGTGTGTGTGTGCATAGTGTGTAAGTGAGTGTTGAGTGCAGTGAAGTAAGGGGTCGGGTAGCTACTGAAATGGCAAGAGCTACATAGCAGTTTTTTAGTCACAACAAGCCAGTACAGCATCCAACATCAACAGCAAGAGAAGAACAGCCAGCAGCTTATGCATTCAGCAGCATGCAACTGCACATCAACTGCAGCAAAGAGCCTACAGTCGCAACTGCCACAAGATGCAGCATAATCCAACAACTGAGAAGCCAACTGTAGCAGTCACCAACAGCAAGATGAGTAGCAGCAAGAGCAACTAACTGCTTCAGCCTGCACAGCAAGCAATGCAGCTTAGTGCTGAGGCTGCAGAGCAGCAACTGCAGCATGATCAAATGCAGCAAGAGAAGTATTAGCAACAACCATCGCTGCAGCAGAGCAGTCACAACACAGCCAGTAGCAAACTGCAGCATAAGCACAATAATGCATTTAGCAAGAGGAGCATCAGCAACTGCAGCATGGACAGCAACTGCAGTAGCCTACAGCAGCATACAATAGCAGCAAGAACAGCAGCAAAACAGCAAAGGCAATAGCAGTGTGCACAGCAGCGAGTTAAGGTAAGGGGTAGTTAGTTCATTGATAGTTCACTTAGTGTGTTTAGTTAGTTAGTTATATTATTATTTAATTATATATATATAAATATTGTTATCTAGTAGTTAGATATATACTATTGACTACTAGTAGTTATATATATATATATATATATATATATATATATATATATATATATATATATATATATATATATATATATATATATTGGTAAGTTAGTAGGTAGTTAGTATAGTATAGTATAGTATAGTATAGTATAGTATAATATAAGTAGTTAATGCATGTTAGTTAAAATTTAGTGCATTGGGTAGTTAATTATATACTAGAATTTGAATTACCTTGTGATACCAAGGTAATGTCAAGGTATTGGTTGATACTCAAGGTATTGGATTTGAGTATCAAGATGGGTGTGCAGGTGGTGAGATACCGCATTGGTTCAAAGCCAAGGTATCCACTTAGCATTAGTTAGCTAAGAGTAATATAAATATTGTCTTGTATATATATAAATTAATATTTTTATGTCTAAAAACTTGTGTATCCTTTGATACGGTACTTTGTTTGTTTCCTAATATCTTAGCTTAGCTAGTGTGGACTAGTTACATAGTTTATGGACCTAATATCGTAGAGTTTGACTCATATAACCTAGAAATGACTAGTTTGACCTAGAGTTGACCTAGTTTGACTATTTTGACTTAGAAATGGCTTTATGACCTAGAATTGAATTAGTTTAACTTATTTTTATTCCAAAACCTGTATTGATGCAATATACCATATATAGGTCTGTGTGATACCAGCTTGGGCATCGAGAGACACACCTTGCTCAGGACCTCAGACGAGTATATTTCTTTGTTAGTTTTTTTCATAATAGTGTATATATCTCATGTTCTAGAACTATATACTTGATTCTGACATAGTGGTTTCACGGAGTGGTACTACATGGATCCGGTCAGGAGATGTTATCCCCTACCGTGTTCAGTGGATACTACTTCACATATATTTTATCGTGTGTATCGGGTATTAATTTATTATATTTTGTGTTCACACACTGCTCGTGTTCAGTATGTCCATATTCGTGTTTCATAACGTGTCATAATTGGATCCATTGGTATTAGTTGGGAATGGGGAGTAGGAGTTGATTATGTGATCAAAGCCCTAGTGTATTCGTGTATATGTCGATTACATATCATACTTGTAATCGAGTTACCTTATTGTATTCGTGTTCAACCTAAACCGATCACATAATGAACTTGTATTCTTAGGCACATTAGTTAGATTTCAGTTATTCCTTTATATTACAGATATTTATATTTCTTGTTCGTATTCCAGTATATTGCATGTTCACTCTAGTTCATTTCTTTTTGATATTTAGTTATCTTGTATTCTTTTCTATTGTCTGTTTTATATGCTCGATTATGTATTTAAAACTGCTTTCAGAGGTATGTAATTTGCTCCAATCCTAACTGGATATATTTTTTCAGATGCTTGGCTCATAGATCAGTGTCCCATATTATACAGACCACGGGAGGGCATACCTGAGGAGGTTTAGTTTATATTTTTTGTGGACTTGTATTAGACTTTTATTGAGATTCATGGCATGTATATTATTTCAGACTTGTGGATTGTATCTTAATTCTTTTCTTCGTTATTCCATTCGTGCTCTATCTTCCTTAGTTTGCATTGTGATTGAGTATAGTTATATTTGTGAGATACCATATTGTTCCTCCGTTTTGAGTTGAGATGATTGACAGGTACCATATATATATATATATATATATATATATATATATATATATATATACATATATATATATATATATATATATATATATATATATATATATATATATACATATATATATATATATACATATATATATATATATATATATATATATATATTGTGTGAGATGTTTAAAAGGTAGAATTGACCCAGACAGCGTTCTACCGTCGATGCTGCGGCATAGGCTGGGTGTCACTACCACATCCTAAAATAAGGATAATTTTGTCATTTTATATATTATAAGTATTGTGTATGTTTATTTTTAAATAATTTCATGATATGTGTATAGATATATATTATATATGTAGTGTTCTTTAATATATGAGCTAGTAGACTAGACCTAGAAGTCCACTAGATGAATCCCTGACCAAATTATAGGATTATGGATTTTAAATAGCATTTTTGGGATTTAATTATTGAGGTTGTAAGTTATTATTGTGATTTTATTTAATTATTGTGCCTTACCGTTGCTTCGATATTTGGAGTGTTACCCTAGATTTTGTCTTCCAACAAATTTCACAACCTTGCCTTAGATGTGCCCGTCTTCCATTGTGACCTTTGTGTAACTCATAAATATGCCCTCTTGTGCTTTATTTTAGTCGCACAATATTCATCACGGACGTTTATATTTAATTTGATATAAATTTAACTTTGTATCCTTATGCGTTCCAATCAAAATTTGAGACACAATCTTGACCCATTTTGTGCAACCCAAATTATGACAATATTCTATTCTGAGTTCTCTACGTTTATGACACTTGTGTCCCATCTAATTTTAATCCCATGTACTTCCAATTAATTTTAAAACACCATTCACATCAATTTTAATTAAATTGATGTAAGGACCCAACTTGACCCAAAACTAGACCCAACACCAAACCAAACCTCCATTTATACCCTCAAGCTTCATACTAAAAACCACACATCCTTTTCAACCAATACATCACACCAAACATGGTATTTTCCCTTATAAATCCAAAAATCTACTTCTGTGCAATTTTTTAATTGTTAGGGGCTTATTTGCAAAAATACAATAATGTGTCACCATCCTATTGGTCAAGCACATGAAGAAATTAACCCTCTCTTTTGACCGTTCAACCCTCTCCCTCTCTCTACCTTTTTGTTTGAATTTTTCTCCATGTTAAATCATGGCCATCCATTTAAAATGGAGACATCCTCACCATACAACACCTCATATATATATATATATATATATAATCCCTCATAACCCTTCTCCCAATGCAAACCCCATCCCCATGTGTACTTGGCCGGCCCTAAACCCTAGGCTACCATCATCATCATCCCCCACATGCAAAATACCTCCCCATTAATTTTTATATCACCACCATCCCTTTTCATAACCCAAAACCCTAACCTATACTCATCTTCTTCACCTCCTCCCTCCGGTGAACCCGACCTCGCAGAAACCCGGTCTCCTCCCGCCGCCTGAAGCTGACGACAGCCGGACCTGACTTCATCATGTTTTGCCTCGCCAAGCCCCTCTTCTCCGACCCTCCACCGGAGCAGCACCCCTCGTCTCGACATCGCCATGACCCCACTCTCCAACAACAGCCGTATCGCCCGTTCGACTACGGTGATCCCCCACAGCGCCTACGCTGGTCGGACACTGCTCCCAGCCACCACCACCGTTCACCTCACCTTTCCCTCGCCGTTCGCTTCCCTCAGCCTCCTCGAGCAGCCGTCGATCACTAAACTCGGCCATCCCGATCCACCACCTCGACGTCCCCACCACCAGGACAGTCATCCCCTTCCCGGCCACTTCATCGCCGGACGACGAGTTCACCCACAGCTCCGCCATAATCCCTCGATGTCTCCTCTCCTTCGATCACAGTCCCTCATACTCCTCTCCCCTCCTTCCTCAGGTGATCGCCTGAACCACTGCCACCACCTAGCCATTATATCCCGACCCTGCTTCCTCATCCCTGTTCATCATCATCACCACCAATCATTAACATAGTTGCTATCGTCATAATCATCAACACCATCACCAATATCATCATCATCATAACCATCACCATTATTAGCATTATCACCTTCATCACCATCGTCATCGTCATCACCATCGTCATCGTCATCATCATCAACATCGTCGTCATCATCGTCATCGTCGTCATCGTCATCAACATCGTCATCATCGTCGATCTCGTGCACGTGCACAGGTTTGACTTGCCTCCCTTTTTATATTGTATATATGTACGCGTGTGAATGATGTTAGGGTTTAGCGTGTCGTGTCTTGACGTACTCATTAGATGACGATTTCATGAGACCCAGCAAATAAACCTCTCGTATACGTATACGTACGTGTATGCGTATATTATTCATAAGGTATATATATATATATATATATATATATATATATATATATATATATATATATATATATATATATATATATATATATTTGGTATGTGTACATTATTCAATATGATATATATATATATATATATATATAGTATGTATATATTATTCAATTTGATATATATATATTTAGTATATGTATATACTGTGTAGCAATTAAATACTATACTAGTATATATATATTTATATATGTACTATTAGACCCTAGTGTAAATTACAGATACCCTATATTTATAGTTGACCATGCGACCCTGAGACTTGTGAGTCGACTGTCTGATCTTGCACAGCAATTACAGATGCGACACCCATGCAATTAGACACACACTTGACCCTAGTTGACCAATGTCATACCTAATGTAGCCCCTGAGTTCAATATATTTATGATTGTGTATTAGTGTATCGACTGATGCAATATTATTATTAAATAATGTCTATAGGATTGTTGGATTGTTCAGACAAGACTTCAGAATTAGGTTATTAGTATTGCCAGCAACAGGACCCCAGGCGAGTACATTCTCTGATAGTTTTTATTATGTTGATTATCTCTATAATTCAAGTTATATAGCGTACATAATTCTGACACTATTGTATACACGAGTTGGCATCATCGAGACTTGTTACGAGAAGTAATTGGGATCCTTCGTGCTAGCTGGGAAAACGGGAAAATATTAGTAGATTATGTGATCATACCCAACTCTACTTATATCATAGCTCACCCATACCTCACGTCGATGTGGCCTGACCATTACATGCCTCATAGCCTGTTATGTATGATTAGCCTGACTATTGCTTGCATCATAGCTATCCGGATGGTTAGCCTAACCTTACATGAATCATAGCTAGTCATACATAGCAAGCCTGATCAGTCCCAAGCCGATCACATGATATGCTGATATTTTATACACTTAGCTAGATGTTCTTGACATGTATCTCTAGTATATTGATCTAGCATTCCTTATGTTCTAGTTATTGTTCTAGTACTCGCTTATATTTTAGTTCATTGTTCTAGCATGCACTTGTATTTCTATTCATTGCTAGATGTACATTGATGATGACATATGTTCCAGTACTCCATTATTCCAGTATTCCTTATTTCAGTACTTCTTTATTCCAGTATTTCTTATTACCAGTATTCATATCTATCTTTTATTTCTTTACACTATATTATATTTTTTGTCAATTGTTTGAATAAACAAAAAATGAGAGAAGAAGAGGGTTTATACGAAACCTTTCTTTTTTTTGCTTACAAACAAGAACAAGAGTACAATTAATCCTATACGAGGATATTAAGTATAATAAAAATGATTTTGGGGAAGAATTGTTATAGGAGTCCGATCTGCGGTCGATCACTTTGTCCCTTGGACCACACGATGATGAAGAAGTGCTGTAAAAGGAGAAGAAGCTTCAAAGGTTACAAGTGGGATTGAATTCTCGTTGCCAAAGTTGTCAGTCAACACTCTTTGTCTGTGCTCTCTCTCTCTCTGATTCTTGATCCATGATCGATCTCTCCCATCTGATTCTGTGACCAGGGATCTTTATTTATAGAGATCAGTCACAATAACTGTCCAGTTGGCGTAGAAGCGCAACTGTGAAGAAAGTGGCATCTTTATGCGGCGGTTATAATAACTGCTACCCACGTTCGAATAACCTTCTAAATCTGCATATGACATGTGTTCTATTATAAGATAACACGTATAACTGCTTCTCGAAGATCTTGACATGCAAGCCACGTAGGTAACTGCACCTTACGTAAAGATGGTTGGCGTAAAGGCCAAATAACTGTCTTGTTAGCGTAAAAGCGAACCTGTGAAGAAGAAGACTTCTTTTATGCTGCGGTCAAGATAACTGCTACCCGTGTTCCCATTGTCTTCTGAATATGCGTATGACACGTGTCCCTTCATAAGGTAATGTATATAACTGCTTCTCGAAGATCATGACATGCAAGCCACGTAGGTAACTGCACCTTGGGTAGAGATGGTTGGCGTAAAAGCCAAATAATTGTCTTATTGGCGTAAAAGCCAAGCTCTGGGTAAAACTTTGAGGATTCATGAATAACAGACAACCAGCATAAAATAGCCGATTAACCGTCATGACTAAGGTCTTGAGCATATTCTGGGCTAAATAGCCTTATCACGTACCTTTGCAAATATAGCCGAGTTGGCGTATTTCGAGGAGATAGCATACGGCATACTCCTATAGTTAAAAATAGTCTGGTTGGCGTAAAATACAAGGATGGTGATGTGAGCATATTAGTCACAGTTTTAACTTTTCCAGTCATTTAAAAATAAAACAAAATCTCGTGCATTAAATGCAGAGATTTGCTCCCATCTCGTGCATTAAATACAGAGATATGCCTCGAGCTCTGTACGAGAAGCAGCTTTTGACGTGGCATCTGATTTCATCTCGTCTTGAGCGTAAAGACTCATTTCTGCCCATATAGAATAGGCAACGTATTCTTTGAATGCGTAAAACAACTTGTATCAAGAATATGTCACTAAACGACAGCCTGGGTCTCTGTACAAAATCATCATCACAACCGTCCTCTCGATTGTCGTGTAGTACTTTTGTTAGGAGTCAGGTTCATTATTTTGTCTGACAGATTCATCCGAGGAATACGAAGAGTTCCTCGTACAACTTCATGCTATATTAAAAGCAAACGTATTTTATGCAGGGAGGTACAACAGGCTTTTTACGCCAAAACGGCCTTGAAGCGCTACTTTACGCGGGCTGCTCTGAAGCTCTATTATACGCCAAACAGGTTTGAAGCTCTGTTGTATGCGAGTAGTTCTGAAGCCATATTTTATGCCACACAGCGTTGAAGCTCTGTTTTACACAGACTTCATGTATGTTAGAGGTTTTGACTGTATAATATGCGTACAATTCTTCAGCGTATTTTATGCTTCTACAAGACCCCTTTCAAAGTTTTCAAATTTCTCGTAATTTGAAATACTTTGAATGAAGCATGAAATGGTCAAATTTGACTCATTCTGCGAGGCTAATTTTTAGGCAATAATTAAGAAGTTTTTGGGATTTGGCATGTTCTCTTCTGCCTATATAAAGGCAAGCGAGTGAACCTGTTTTTGCATACTTCCTTCACCACAAAGATAGCTGCTGAGATTCATTGGACTGAACTAAGGAAGAAGAAGATTATGCTCTTCCAGCATGTAAGGAGCCGTAAAAAGAGACGTCTTCGAGAAAATATTCTCTGCAACGATGGATCATGGAAGGATATCATAGCTTCCTTTGCTCGGGATAATCAGCAATTTTATATGGCGATTCATCCGGGAGAGAGGAAGGGTCTCATCGGACCATACAGCTTGCTAGCTGTATTTTTCCCTATTATGAAGCTGGACCCAGGTGGACATCTTGGCCGTGTCTTCCAGTATTGTGTTGGGTCTGAATCCCTAACACAATTCTAAGCATGGCCATGATGGCGTATGTGGGGTGGGCTTGAATAATTTAAATAGGCCCAGTTCTGTATCCTCCCTCCATTGACCATTTTTTTGGCCTCCCGGTCGAAGAAGTGCTGTAGAAGAAGCAATGAAGATCTCCATCAGACGAGAACCTAGCGTAATAGATTCTCATCATATGTAATCATGACCTTGAATATTAATGAAAGATCCCTTGTAAAATAGATTTCTATCATATGTAATCATGATTAATAAACTCATCTTCTTTTACGTACTATTGATTTGCCATATTGCTGTGAGGAAGTCTGATAATGCGCAGCTTCAACACGCTTGAATAATTTTTACGTTGACTCTGACAAATACGCCTCCAGTCACGTTCCGACTTTTACGAGTAGAGGAAGATGCGCAAAAAGCTCTTTAGCATTAAGTTGTCTTGAAAATACAACTGTCATGCTATTTTTGACGAGTAGTCACATAGAATTCTGAACCATCATTTTTTCTTCATAAATATGAAGAATATCTGTTCAGAACATCATCTTCGAAAATGGCTTCTCGAAAAATTCTCGAGACAGGGCAAGAAATATCCATCGAACAGGCCATCCCTGAACTAGATATAAAAATTCTGGCCAAACTTCGAATGAACTATCAATGGCCAAGGAAGAAAAGTCATTTTCCAGTGAAGAAGACACTTTCAGGGAACTCCTTGGCCCTTCGTCTGATGAAGTCCTTTCGACTGAGGAAGAAGAATATTTTCTGTGTAAACTCTTGTAACTGGCTTTTTCAAGCGTGAAACCTAAATTATCAAGATATACGCGTATTCTGCTAGCTGATCTATCCAGCATAATTTAAGATGCACGTAAAATCATAGATCCGTAGCATAGGTCCGCAGCTTTTGAGCGTAAAATCATAGATCTGTAGCTTTTGAGCTTAAAAGCTTCTGAGCATAAAATTATAGATTTGTAGCTTCTGAGCATAAAATCGTAGATCTGTAGCTTCTGAGCGTAAAAGCTTCTGAGCGTAATATCATAGATCTGTAGCTTCTGAGCGTAAAATCGTAGATCTGTAGCTTCTGAGCGTAAAAGCTTCTGAGCGTAAAATTATAGATCCTTGCTCTGCGCGTAAAAGAGTTTGAGCGTAAAATCAGGGATCCGTTATGCAACATGACTATCTGTCTTCATGTTCAAAGATAGGCTGACGTGGTCCCAAATCATAACCGACTATTAAAAATCGGATTTGGTTAAGGATTCGGAGAGTCACTTGAACTCTATAAATAGGCCTCGGTCATGAGAGAGAAAAACCCTTCATCTTTCTCTGCAAAACCTTCGTCTCTTTCTGAAGACTCTCCGTCTCTTTCCGAAAACTCTCAGATTCACCATGGCACCAAAACAGACCTCCATCTCCAAGGAAAAGAAAGTTGCTTCATCATCTCGCTCCACTGCTCAAGCACGAGCGACTCCTACTAGGCCAAGTGAGCCTCGTTCTGAATGAAGTGCTCCGCCGTCTAGCTGTGCACCGGGCATCACAGGTAAACACTTCGAGAGGAATAAAACCCTTCGTATACATTGTACGTGTATGCGCAAATACGCCCATATTCTTAATGCGTCAGCATAAATTTTCATATTTTTGCAGTCTGGCATAAAATTTTATACTGTCAAATTTTGGCGTATACTGTGAACCTTGCGTTTTACGCACTGGATGTAAATTCCAGCGTAAAACTAAAATTTTTGCAGCCTGGCATAAAACTCTGACTGTTAGGTTTTGGCATATACGGCAAACCTTGATTTTTACGCACTGGATGTAAATTCCAGCGTAAAACTCAAATTTTTGCAGTCTGGCGTAAAACTCAGACTGTCAAGTTTTGGCGTATACGACAAGAGTGTAGCACCTTATGTTTTATGCGTTGAAAGAAAATTCCAGCTTAAAACTGACTTTTTCTCTTGCTTTTTGCAGTGGACCTACAGATCCCCCCTCTGGCTGAAGTGATGGGCTCTGCTACTGGAATGTTGAACTCTAATTACATGGAGGACTTGTCCCATGTGAGTTTTCCCATCTCTGGAAATGAGTATCCTCAAGAAAGGGGAACTCTGATCTCTGTCCAAGGAGAAAGAATGTTGCTGAGTATGATCAGTGGAAAACCCTTGACGTACATAGACGGCACTGAGTATAAGAAACCAGCTTTCTTATTTCGGGATGTTATTGATAAACAATTCCAGACAAAGCCCAAGAAGAAAGATTGGGTATTTTTTGCTGAGGACACGATCATGTATCTGCCAAAGATGCCCAGAGATTACCCTATCTCTGCATTCTTCCATGCCACACATCCTAGAAAGATGGCATGGACTCTGACTCCTGATCTTCATGGCCAGCCGGGGAAGATCTTTTATAAGAAAGGATTAAATCGAGGATCCTTTATAAGCAGTTCCTCAGGCCCTGTCATGCCCTTTAGAGGATTACTGTCGGGCAGCATCCCGAGTGAAGACTCTTCCTTGATCCAGCTATTTCAAATGGCGAACTTCTGCAAAGAGTTCATGGAGCAGGGAGGAGTATATCCTAGGGTTAACCCTCGCACCAGTGGATGGCTTAACCCCCAGAATCTTCGATGGGCCAATTTAACTGCATGGGCCCTAAAGCACTTCCAGATGGAGCTGGATAGTATTAACTTATTTGAGGCTGTGAGCTCTACTAGTGTTGGACTGCCCATCAACCCCAACTTGTTCTTAGCTTTGATGGAGCGATATAACTCGCTCATTGGGACTTTTGCCACTCTGATAGGTGAGTTGGGCCTAGCCCTTCATGAGATGGCAGACATCTCAAAGCTGCTAATGGGAGACATTCCTTAAGAAGAATACATCCCCACCAACAGAGAGTTGAAGGATACCAACCCTCAGGTAGTGGCAGTGTACCAAGAGCTGATGAGCCACTATCTTACATGCACCACCTTCTACGGAGAGCCCTCTGATTTAGCCCATATTAACAAATGGATATCCTATCTCTTCTTCCATTAGGCTAGAAATGCCAAGCAGGATAATGTTGTAGATAGCAAAGATAAGCTTTTGAACCTTCTGAGCATGCATAATGCCAACACAGTCGATGATCTCATTGAAGATGCAGGAGCTCTAGATTGTGTTCTCAATGAAGAGATAGGGGTTATTCAGTAGGAACCAAAGCCTACAGTTATATAAGGCATTGCCGAAAGCCTCTGTCAAGGGAAGCTCAACTGGCTGGCTTCCTTTCTATTTGGCTACGCCTATGGGTGGTGCATGGCATCGCGTCAGTGGATCGTATTCATCGCAATACCTTATGGCCTGTAGTGCATTTGGTATTTGGAGCAAGATTGGGCCTGCTCCCTGCCATGGTATGCAGGATACAAGCTGGCCTGAGGGCTATTACTAATGGGCTGCTGGCCGATACTACGCAGCGTGAAGGATATCCTAGAGTGAAATTATAATTCTTATATCTGATGGGATGGTTAATCCTTCACAACACCAGAGTGATGTCTCCCGGATCTGCCAGTGGTTCGGGAAATAACTTCTTATTGAATTACAAGAATTTTTTTTGGAATGTGGCTAGCGTCATAGATTGTCGACTAGCACTAAATTTTGCCCATAGTTGGAAATTCTTCTACACCGTCCCCCCCTGTGCATATCAATCAACAGAGGACTAAACTTCAGGATGCAGGTCAGGGGAAGACTATTCTTTCTCCTGAAGCCTTTTACTGGTTAGTCTGCATTAGACCTTCCCATCTGCTGTACAGAAGTGAGGACCACTGCTACTTGGAGCCTTATCTGCCTAGCCGTTTCGCCAGGCAATTTGGGTATGACCAGTTGCACGTGGGGAATCCCATCACCAGCTTCAAGCTCAAAGGTGGACTTATTGATGGGGCTAGAGGATAGCGGTATTTCATCATGGGTTGTACTGGAGCAACCTTTGCTGTGCCCGCGACTTCTCTCTCCATGGAGTTGCGTATTCTTTATTCGTACGCACAGTTTTCTGCGTCCATCAATACCTTCCATTGTGATTTTGATGTACATGAAAGTTTCAGAATGCCCTCTCATAGGTCCACTGGAAGAGAGGAGATACCATATGTTTTCTCTGATGAAGGTGATAAAACCACCGGTGCAGATGATTATTTGTTGATTTTACCGAGAGGCATAATAGCTCCGCCAGTGGAGCCTCTCATAATCTCCCATAAACGAAAGGCTTCCACTCTGAAAGAGCCTTCCTCCCGCAAGAAGAAGTAGTCTGCCAGAGGTCCTAAAAAGACTTTCACCAAGGGGGCCTCTTCCAGGAGTGAGCCTATTGTTTCCCCTGTTGGGGATGATTCTTTGATTAGGGGTCCTTCGCCTTTTAGAGAGGGAACCTCCACAGTTCCAGCTGACAGTGCTGGAGATTCTTTGTCCGCGATTGCTGCCGCTACTACCGTTACTGATAGTGCTTCTATATCGCCTTCAAGGCCGAGCTTAATAAGGATCAGTATACCTTTACCGAGATAAATAATGGGACTAGCCCCTCCTTCGTCTATAAGTATTTCAAGCGAGATTCCACCCGATGAACCTCGAGTAGATCTGGGTGATGACTGGGATGACTACCCTCAAGCGTCAGTTGGTGCACCCTCTTCTCCAGGTATAAGACCTTGTTTAGCATCATTAAGAAATAATTTAGCTATACAGGCTGCAGACGCACTATATATACCATTGGCCATGGGTAAATGTTGTCTCCACGCTTTTTTCAGGAAAATTAATATCAAATTGATATTAACTTTCTCTTATCTTATTTTCAGGCGAAGACATCTCGGGGGAGGGCGGAGCTGAAGCAACTTCTGATTTTGTTGCGGACGGCGGTGACCACCGTCGAAGAAGCATACCTTGAAACTGCTGATCTTTTATCCGTAATATTCTCGAATGTCATCCCGCCAGTAGCAGTTCAAATAACATCAATGGTGGATGAACCCACCATCTCGATTGTGCCTCCTTCGTCGAGCATGCCAGCAACTTTAACCGTTGTTGGTGTCTCTTCTTTTGTCGCACCATCTGTTGAAGCAACGACTATGGCTACATCATCTACAATCATTCCGGAAAGGAGGCTTACAGATATTGCGGCCACTCCCAGCGTCCATTCGAGCTTTGCTATTCTAGTGGATCAATACACTAGCATATTCTACCTCACTTTGAAAGAATTAATATCCATGGTGCTAGAGAAGAATCTAGGCTTTGATGCTCTAAAGATGTCCTCCAATCTCACCATAGCGCAGATTAGAAATTTTAATAAAGCTGAAAGAGCTAATGCGCTAGAGCAAATAGTTAATGGTTCAGAATAACCCATTAAAAAATATTTGCAACTATCCCGAGACAGCATCGATGGCCTGGTTCAGGCTGAGTACGACTCCCTAACTGCAGAACTTACTCAGCAGACAGAATCTTTAAACAAATTCATCCAAGAACATCAACAAGAGATGGAGAAAGAGCAAGTAGTATTGGTGGAGTGTATTCCTCAGCTAGCTCAGTGCTGCACAGAATATGAGGGATACAAAGTAAGGGCTCAAGAATTGGAAGCTGAACTTGCTCAGACAAGGGAGAGGCTTCTCAAAGCATCGCTAGTTCGCAATGTATTGGAGGGCCAAGTGAGTACAGCTCAGCAGAACTTGACACATGTGGGTATCATCCACGCAAGTTTTGTTGATACTCTGTTCGAACTCTCTCTCTTGAGCAATAATGAGGCAAGGCTAGAACGGGCTCGCACTAACATTTTGAACTCCAAGAATGAGAGGATGGCTGTTTTGGTGCAACAGATTCGCGATTTAACTGCTCCTCCCCAATGATGTACTTTTTTGTTTCTCCTGTAATTTCTCAGAGATAATAAAGATACCTTTTCTGACTTTGTGGACCCATCACTTTAGAATATAAATGATAGGCTAAGATGAAAGTGATATCAGAGGTAATATGAACATGATATACTTTTTATAAGGTTTGGCTGAATGTAAATCTATTCAGAGGTAATATGAACCTGATAAAATATAATCCAACTAAATTTGTATACAAAATACTATCAGAGGTAATATAAACATGATAGGTTTATAAATTAGTTAAGTATATCTATTCAGAGGTCATATGAACCTGATAGAATATGATTCATCTAACCTTTGTACGTAGTATCGCCAGAATAAGATCTTCATCATACTCCATTAAGCAAAGGATATCAAGTATAGTACTTCTTTAGGAATTTGCTGTTGATAGGAGCCATTAGGTTTGGCTGATCTGTAAGCGCCATTTAAGAAATATTGTTTCAATCATATAAGGGCCCTCTATTTTTTTACGATTGTTTGTGTGAACTTCGAATATTATACTAGAGATAGTATGGACGTAGTACAATACCGTGTTTGTTGAGGACATCCCACTGGGGGATCTTTGGTGGACCTATTATTTGTTACGCATGTTGAGTACAAATAATAAGTTCAAAACAAGCCTTATCAGAGATAACAGTTTTCTGTAGACCCACTACTTTTTGCGCATGTTAGTGCAAGTAATAGGTTTGAGACAAGCTCTGCCAGAGGTAATATGGATGCTATAAAAAATATGACTCTGTGGGGATAGTGGAGAGACATATTTTTTGTTTAAGAGGTAATGGGGAATTGAATTATTCGTTTTCATTGTGGGCATCCTACGGGGGGGTTTTGGTGGACCTATTACTTCTTGAGCACAAAAGTGCAAGTAATAAGTTTAAGACAAGCCCTGCCAGAGGTAATATGGACGTAGCAGTTTTTATGGACTTAACACCACTGGCGTACTTAGAGTTAAGTACGGGTGCTAAGTTAAGATGACAACCGATATCAGAGGTAATATGGACATGATATTCGATAGCGAAAACTCGAAAGATTTGCTCAGAGGTAATATGGACATGACAAACTCAGCCTGAGAGAAATATTATGACAGCAGTTCAGAGGTAATATGGACGTAAACTAATGTCCAAAAAAAAATTCCTTGAGGAGTTATTTGTTGAATATGGTCTATCCGAACATGAAGATAGACCAAAGGATCATTCCGCTTGAGAGATTGATGGGATGAAAGCTGAGAGGTAATATGAACATGGCTAGCGTCTACCGAGATTGGTTGTGAATAGTCACTACGGGAGTGTGCGAGTAGACCTAAGGATTGCTTCACTGGGGAGATTTTGAGGATCCATCATCCGTTGCGTATCCGAGATTCTTGGATACAGATGATGGATTTCAAGCATTTGTAACGAAGGGGAAAATGTTGCACATAGGCACTTACTGGGGATGAAGAACCAAGAGTTGATTTGTACATTTAGGTTGTGGATTATTACCCATGGCGTACCTTAAGTACAGGTAATAAGCTAAAATGACTAGCACTACCAGGGGTTATGTGAACATGATAGTAGAAAGTCGAAGAGCAGAACTTTACTCATAGGTGAAATGAAAAAAGTTCTAAAAATATCTAACTCAGAGGTAATATGGACGTGGTAAGATATGACTCTGTGGGGACAGTGGAAAAATAGGACAGAGATAATATGGAAGTGACCATTTTTGTGGTGATAGATTTATCCTACCGGAGAAAGTGGAGAGACATAGCTCAGAGGTGGTATGGATGTGAACTGATCGATAGCCACAACCTGGAAGGTTTGCTCAGAGGTCTCTTGCACATGGCAAACTCAGCTGGGGGGAAAAATATTGGGACAACAGTTCAGAGGTAATATTAATGTGAACCCATGTCCAAAAAATTTACTGGAGAGTGATTTGCTGAGTGGGGATAGACCTGAAGGTTGTTCGGCTGGGGAAATTTTGAGGATCCATCATCTGGCACTTCTTTAAGGACCAAATTGCCACGTTGGAGTGAGATCAATTTGCAGTGACCGTCATCTTGTTTTTATAAATGCAAAGTGATGACTTTGGCGTTGATCAACTCCCGGATTCTTCTTTTCAGTACATAGCATGCCTTTGTGGGATGATGAATGTACCGATGAAAGAGACAATATTCTGGGTCATCGACCTTGCCAGTCCTTTCAGAGTATCTGATGTTGGGTAGTCAAAGTTTGTTTTCCCTTATCAATATATTAAAGATTTCAATGATGTCATCATCATTGAAGGAGAAAGTCCCCTTTGGCTTTCGGGCTTTCGATACCTGAGTCGTACGGTCCTCAGGGAAGATGGTCATAGTTGCATCATCTTCAGACTCAGATGGAATTCTACCCCCAGCTTTGGATGCTGCTCTGTTTTATCGAGGGAGATACCCCTAGACATGTTGTTGTCTGGTTCTTTTTCTTCTTTTTGTTTGCCTTTGTCCACAGAAGTTGATTTAGAAGGACCTGCCTCTGGTATTACAGGATCAAACTCTGGAGGTTTGGATTTTACAAGAGATGCGGTATACCCTAACCCAAAATGAGTTCGTTGACAGTAAGGATCACCATGCAACGGTATTCGTCTGCCTTTTCCATAATTAAGGCCTTGCTTCAACTTTAAATTATAACCCATGTTTTGCATAGTCTTTAAAGCCTGTGGGCTATATTTGTGGATTTGTATTTTCCCAACATCAGACTCGTGAGATTCTTCTTGTACAATCGGTCTATTCTACATTCGACCGAAGATTATTTGATGTTGATTGTTGTGAGTAGGTGGAACAATAAAGATAGATTCTTCATGTGGCCCGTATGTCATGAAGACATTTGATGTTGACGCTAATTCCCACATGATCTCCCCACGCTTGGTAGTTAGGGGCACTAAATCTTGATTTTGACCACTGTCTTTGCGTTTTTGGATCAAGAAATCACGCAAATCAGGAAGATTACCAGAATAAGAAGAAGGCTAATTCTGCCTTTTTACACCAGTAGGAAGGTGGAGATTGGGAACCATAACCCTTTCTCTGCCATAGGAATACAGCAGTTCACCCATATGGGTTGTATATGATCCATCATCTGTCTGAGGGGCATACCTTCCCGTAAAATAAGTCTTCTTTACACGGACAGACCTATCCTGGCATAATTTAGATTTTAGCATAGGTTCACGTGAAACAGGAAAAGTCCGCGTAATCAGAAGAGTGGGAACTTTCTTCTCTTGTGGGCTTAAAAGCCTAGAGGTTGGAAGATTCGCTACTTATTTTCCTTTGACGTAATCAAAGGGTACATCTGCCTCATCATAGATGATAGATGTAATTTTACGCACATAGCGTATTTAAAACTTCTGGATTGGCACTAGGCATTGCTAGAACTGTTGTCTACCACGTCACAGACGAGAGACAAATTTGTACGCACAGGGCGTGTTTGAAACTTCTGGATTGGCACTGAGGAATTGCCAGAAGTGTTGTCTACCACGTCCAAGATGGAAGACAAATTTGTACGCACATGACATGTTTGAAACTTCCGAATTGGCACTGAGGCATTGTCAGAAGTGTTGTCTACCACGTCACAGACGGGAGACAAAATTTTACGCCCAGGGCGTATTGGCTGTGTTGTCACAGCTTTGTTGATCAGAGAGTGAGATCTTACAGGAAGGGTAGAGGACGTCTTGGGCATCCACACTTTACGCAGCTTCTTATTGTTCTGGACAGAGAGGGAATGAGAGCTACCCCCTGCATGAAGCATGTCTTCATAAGCAGATTGGTCGAACTGGACGACCAAAGTCTTCTTCGTCGATCCAATGGATACAGCATCGTGTTAAGCAATTGCTTTCTAAAGTGGTCCCCAGCAGAGTCGCCATCTTGTGTTTAAATAAACAAAAAATGAGAGAAGAAGAGGGTTTATACAAAACCTTTCTTTTTTTCTTACAAACAAAAAAAAGTACAATTAATCCTATACAAGGATATTAACAATAAAAATGATTCTGGGGAAGAATTGCTATAGGAGTCTGATCTACGGTCGATTACTTTGTCCCTTGGACCACACGATGATGAAGAAGTGCTGTAGAAGGAGAAGAAGCTTCAAAGGTTGCAAGTGGGATTGAATTCTCGTTGCCAAAGTTGTCAGTCAACACTCTCTGTTTGTTCTCTCTCTCTCTCTGATTCTTGATCTTTGATCGATCTCTCCCCTCTAATTCTGTGACTAGGGGTCTCTATTTATAGATATCAGTCATAATAACTGTCCAGTTGGCGTAGAAGCCCAACTGTGAAGAAAGTGGCATCTTTTACACGACGGTTATAATAACTGATACCCACGTTCGAATAACCTTCTAAATCTGCGTATGACATGTGTCTTATTATAAGGTAATACGTATAACTGCTTCTCGAAGATCTCGGCATGCAAGCCACGTAGGTAACTGCATCTTGCGTAAAGATGGTTGGCGTAAAGACCAAATAACTGTCTTATTGGCGTAAAAGCCAAACTGTGAAGAAGAAGACTTTTTTTACGCTGCGGTCATGATAACTGCTACCCATGTTCCTATTATCTTTTGAATATGCGTATGACACATGTCCCTTCATAAGGTAACGCGTATAACTGCTTCTCAAAGATCACGGCATGCAACCCACGTAGGTAACTGCACCTTGCGTAGAGACGATTGGCGTAAAAGCCAAATAATTGTCTTGTTGGCGTAAAAGCCAAGCTCTGCGTAAAACTTTGAGGATTCATGAATAACAGACAACCAGTATAAAATAGACGATTAACCGTCATGACTGAGGTTTTGAGCATATTATGGGATAAATAGCCTTATCACGTACCTTTGCAAATATAGCCGAGTTGGCGTAATTCGAGAAGAAAGCATACGGCGTACTCCTATAGTTGAAAATAGCCTGGTTGGCATAAAATGCAAGGATGGTGATGTGAGCGTATTAGTCACAGTTTTAGGTTTCCCAGTCATTTAAAAATAGAACAAAATCTCGTGCATTAAATGCAGAGATTTGCCCCCATCTCGTGCATTAAATACAAAGATATGCCTCGAGCTCTGTACGAGAAGCAGCTTTTGACGTGGCGTCTGATTTCGTCTCGTCTTGAGCGTAAGACTCATTTCTGCCCATGTAAAATAGGCAGCGTATTCTTTGAATGCGTAAAAATGACTTGTATCAAGAATATGTCACTAAACGACTGCCTGGGTCTCTGTGCAAAATCATCATCACAGCCGTCCTCTCGATCATCATACAGTACTTTTGTCAGAAGTCAGGTTCACTGTTTTGTCTGACAGATTCATCCGAGGAATACGAAGAGTTCCTCGTACAACTTTACGCTACATTAAAAGCAAACGTATTTTACGCAGGGAGGTACAATAACCTTTTTACACCAAAACGGCCTTAAAGCGCTGCTTTACGTGGGCGGCTCTGAAGCTCTATTATACGCCAAACAGCTCTGAAGCTCTGTTGTACGCGAACAGTTCTGAAGCCATGTTTTATGCCATACAGCGCTGAAGCTCTATTTTATACGGACTTTATGTATGTTGGGGGTTTTGACTGTATAATACGTGAATAATTCCCCAACGTATTTAATCTTCTACATCAATATATGTAGAACTATTATTAGTGCTTGTACTTTACTCCAATCCTGATTAGATATTTTTTTCAGACTGTGACATAGAGGACTTGTTTTTGGCATACTTAGAGATTGTATGTTATTGATTGTAGGTTAGACTATTTATTTTTGTAAGACTTGTGTTGTATTTTATTTATTTTCTTCGATATCTCATGTGCTCTAGTTTTTGTGATTAAGTATTCCATATTATATTATGATATCTGTATCTCCTTATGGAGTTGGATATTCATGTGGGAGTGATTAGTTAGTATTGTGACCTAGACAGCGTTCTACCGCCGATGCTGCGGCGTAGGCTGGACAAACCCACGCACTCGTGTCCAAATTCTGGGTGCGGATCATGACACATTTTTAGTGGTGGCCCATGCAGGTCAGATTTCTCAAGTTGTGCAATATTGTGGTAGTGCGACGTTTTAGTTATACTACTGCATACCTGCGATAGGATATAGGATATAGGACATAGGATACTAGGATGAGAGCGAATACTCAATCACAAATTTTTGAGAGATTCTAGGGACTACCCTTAAGAATCTTATTATAAATTTTAATTCAAATATTTTTCCCTTGTTCCGTCCGTTCTCACTCGTTGTTATTGAATTTGATTCTTGTTGATCAGTTACTAAATTTAATTCTTGGTGTCGTCGTTAAGTTTGATTTTATATCGAAATAAATTTTACAGACTAAAATTTATGGTATCATCTGATGACATATGTTGATGAGGACAGTGAGAAAGGTAAAGCATCTACTTTGGTTATGGAGCCTAGAGTTTATCGTAGTCACATTAGTTGTCGTGGCAGAAACGTAGGAACCTAACTTCGGATGTACATATCTTAGTTATGAATTTAGAGTTTCTTGCAGCCATACCGGTTGGCGTGGCTAGGATTCTAGATGACATGATTATAGAATTGCAACCTTAGTTATGGAACCTATCGTTTATCGCAGCTATGCTTACTGGCGTGGCGAGAATTTTGAGTGTCATAATTTTGGACAGACGTGTATGATTATCAGGTTGTATCTTAAATTGGTTCTTAAAGTATCATCTTAATACTTATCTACTTCTGTTATTACAAGACTTTATTCTATCACTTCTTTTTGTTTGCTAAGAGATACCTTCAGTCCTTAATCCAGTTCTTTTGATCTTCTTTTCTTTAAGGATCCTTGTTAGTGCGATAATTGGTGACTTACAATTAGGTCTGTGTCTTGTATCAGTGTTGACTGAATATGGATTGTGAGTCTGTAAGTATTTTTTGGTTGGACATGTGAGCAATAGGCATCAATCTAGAGATAACCCATAGCGTAGTACCTTATAGCAATGGTACTATGATAAGTTGTCATTATAATTAGTATTGGTATTATAGGTAAAAGGAGTAAAGAGTATCAGTGATGGTTCCAGAAGTTAGTATCAGAGTCAGCATGCCAGTCCAAGATAGTCATGAATTCATGTAGTTGGATGATCCACGTAAAGAAGTAAGTATCGAAGAAATTGTATTAAAAATTAATGGAGCATGATATTCAATTTGATGGTTCATACTTGGGTGTGTCAAGAGTAAAGGAATGTATACGCATAAAAGGGTATTAATGAGTGTGCTATGGGTAGAGGAATATCAAGATTGATCATGAAAGGTATGAAGTGTATCACAGATTAGTGTAATAGTTTGTAAAAGATTAAAAAGGGAGATACTTATACATCAATTGAGAGATGGAACCATATGCCTGCCCTTGAGAGAGAAGTGAAGTAGGGGTATTATAGAAAGTACAAGTGATCATGAGTTCTAGTGAGTGTGATGAGGTGATCTAATAATGAAGCTAGTATTACTATACCAAGAGTGCTAAAATATTCTATATCAAGGATTAGTTGAGCAATATGCTAGTAACAATAAGTACCTCGTGTGATGATAGTAGATTGGTGTATTAGTTAATGTAGATAGAAAATCTTTAAAAGTAATAGTGCAAGTAATCCAAGCAGTGCAATATTCAGTACACAGTCAAGGAGTGTAGACAATTGGTGTATTTGTGTGTACCTTGAGTCGTAGAGACTGTGACTATTTATATGTATACTTAGATAGATATGGATTTAAATTTATAATTTGAAGATTAGAAATAAATTTCAATTTTAAGAATTTTGAGGAGTTGAGATTTTATGTTATTAAAAATTTTGAGGATTCAATTTCAATTCAATAAACATAGTCAAAGCTACAAAGATTTTTGGAAGTAATTAAATTTTATTTCAATATTTGAATATTTAACTTTTGAGGAAAGTATATACATTTTAATTTAAATTGTTCGAGAAGTTAAATTTTGAGAATTTTATTTTGAGGATTATATTAGTATATGAGTGGTTGATGTGCATGTGTAAGGATTTATTGGGTTGAGAATGCTTGAGATGGCATTGCAAACAGACTTGGGTGTCCATCTAGAGTTGTATTAGAAGGAAAAGTACTTAGTATGGTGTGTTGCACTTAGTGTGCACTTGAGTGATAAGAACAACTAGTATAAACAATTGCAGTAGGTAAGAGAGTTAGCAGTGGGTGTGCTTGTAGTAGAAACAGTGGTACCAAAGGGATAGGGGCATCAACTTTGGATGCATCATTTAACCTATGGTTGTGTTAGCAGGTTTTGTTCTTTTCTTTCCTTCTGTTCCATTTTTGACTATTTGATTGATTGGTTGATTGATTCCTTAGTACCGTAGCTTGCATCAGGAATTTTCTTGTTAGAATGTAGTTAGTACCCTAACAGAGGCTGCTATACCATGATAAAAGTGACCATAACCATGTATGTTTTCTCTAGATTGCATGTTGTATGACTGTAGGTAGGATTTTCTTAGACCTTGATTGCTGGGGGTTTGACCGTAGTAAAGATTTATGAAGAAAATATGACTTGACAAAGAGAGACAAGGTGCCTTAAATTTCGAGGATAAACATTAATTTAAATAAAGAGTTGAGAATTTAATATGACATAATTGACAATTTTGTTAAATCTTTGATTTTTATGAAGATTATGATATAATTGAATTTGTTATTAAACTTTAAGAAATTTAAGAAGATTATCATTATATTTATTTGACTGCAAGATATAAATTTAAAATTTATATTATGAATGTTGCATTTGAAGATTTCATAAGTATCGCATTGTTTGAGTATTTTGTGGAAAAAGAAATCGAGGAATAACATCACTAATGGATTAGTGTTTGAATTCAAATTTTTGGGATAAGGATTTAAATTTTATAAATATGCATCGTTTGGATTTAATTAGAGGAGTAAGATGATTAATGGATTAGAGTTTGAATTCAAATCTTTGAATGAGATTTAAATTTTATATATATGCTTTGGATTTAAAATTGGAGGATTGGATATTAAATTCTTGTATTTAGTTATTAACCTAAAATTTTGGAGAAGATTGTGATAAGAATAAAATTTGATTTTTAAATTTAAAGATTTTCAGGAATATGATAATTATAGAATTTTGAAATTTTTTTGAAATAGCAATATGAATTTACTTCATGATTATATGGCTTGATGAATTTAAATTTTGATGGTAAAAAAAGTATATATAAATAAATACAACTATTGAGGATCTTAAATTTCGAGGACGAAATTTTTCTAAGGATGGTAGACTTTTCACTACAATATCCTAAAATAGGGATAATTTTGTCACTTTATATATTATAAGTATTGTGTATGTTTATTTTTAAATAACTTTACGATATGTGTATAGATATATATTATATATGTAGTGTTCTTTAATATATGAGTTAGTAGACTAGACCTAGAAGCCCACTAGATGAACCCCTGACTGAATTATAGGATTGTGGATTTTAATTAGCATTTTCGAAATTTAATTATTTTGGTTGTAATTTATTATTATAATTTTATTTAATTGTTGTGCCTTACCGTTGCTTCGATATTTGGAGCGCTATCCTAGCTTTTGTCTTCCAACAAATTTACAACCTTGCCCTAGACGTGCCCGTCTTACATTGTGATATTTGTGTAACTCATAAATATGCTCTCTTGTGCTTCATTTTAGTCGCACAATATTCGTCGTGGATATTTATATTTAATTCGATATAAATTTAACTTTGTATCCTTGTGCATTCCAATCTAAATTGTAGACACAATCTTGAACTATTTTGTGCAACCCAAATTAAAATAATATTCTATTCTGAGTTCTCTACGTTCATGACACTTGTGTCCCACCTAATTTTAATCCCATATACTTCCAATTAATTTTAGAACACCATTCACATTAATTTTAATTAAATTGATATAAGGATCCAACTTGACCTAAAACTAGACCCTACACCAAACCAAACCTCCATTTACACCCTCAAGCTTCATACTAAATACCACACATCCTTTTCAACCAATACATTACACCAAACATGGTGTTTTCTCTCATTAAATCCAAAAATCTACTTCTGTGCAATTTTCCAATTGTTGGGGCTTATTTACAAAAATGCAATGATGTGTCACCATCCTATTAGTCAAGCACATGAAGAAATTAACCCTCTCCCCTTTGACCGTTCAACCCTCTCCCTCTCTCCTCCTTTTTGTTTGAATTTTTCTCCATGTTAAATCATGGCCATCCATTTAAAATGGAGCCATCCTCACCATATAACACCTCACCTATATATATATATATATAATCCCTCATAACCCTTCTCCCAATGCAAACCCCATCCCCATAACTACTTGGCCGGCCCTAAATCCTAGGCTACCATCATTATTATTCCCCACATGCAAAATACCTCCTCATTAATTTTTACATCACCACCATCCCTTTTCATATCCCAAAACCCTAACCTATACTCATCTTATTCACCTCCTCCCTCCGGTGAACCCGACCCCGCCGGAACCCGGTCTCCTCCCGCCGCCTGAAGTCGACGACAGCCGGACCTGACTTCATCCCGCTTTGCCTCGCCGAGCCCCTCTTCTCCGACCCTCTACCGGAGCAGCACCCCTTGTCTCGACCTTGCCATGATCCCACTCTCCAACAGCAGCCGTACCACCCGCTCGACTCCGGTGATCCCCCACAGCGCCTATGCTGGTCGGCCACTGCTCCCAGCCACCACCACCGTTCACCTCACCTCCCCCTCGTCGTTTTCTTCCCTCAGCCTCCTCGAGCATCCACTGAGCACTGAACCCGACCATCCCAACTCTCCCACCTCGACGTCCCCACCGCCATGACAGTCCTCCCCTTCTCGGCCACTTCATCGTCGGACAACGAGCTCACCCACAGCTCTGCCACAATCCCTCTACGTCTCCTCTCCTTCGATCACAGCCCCTCATACTCCTCTCCTCTCCTTCCTCAGGTGATCGCCTGAACCACCACCACCACCTGGCCATTATATCCCGACCCCGCTGCCTCCTCCCTATTCATCATCATCACAACCAATCATCAACATAGTTGCCATCGTCATCGTCATCAACACCATCACCATTATCATTATCATCATAACCATCACCATTATCAGCATCATCACCTTCATCACTATCGTCATTGTCTTCACCATCGTCATCATCGTCACCATCGTCATTATCGTCATCATCAACATCGCCGTCATCGTCGATCTCGTGCACGTGCACAGGTTTGACTTGCCTCCCTTTTTATATTATATATATGTGCGTGTGTAAATGATGTTAGGGTTTAGCGTGTCGTGTCTTGACGTATTCATTAGATGTCGATTTCATGAGACCCTGTAAATAAACCCATCTCGTATACGTATACGTATACGTACGCGTATGCGTATATTATTCATAAGGTATATATATATATATATATATATATATATATATATATATATATATATATATATATATATATATATATATATATATATATCATATTGAATAATGTATATATGTATATTTAGTATGTGTATATACTGTGTAGCAAATAATACTATACTAGTATATATATATTTATATATGTACTATGAGACCCTAGTGTAAATTACGGATACCCCGTATTTATAGTTGACCATGCGACCCTGAGACTTGTGAGTCGACTGTCTGATCTTGCACAGCAATTACAGATGTGACACCCGTGCAATTAGACGCACACTTGACCCTAGTTGACCAGTGTCATACCTAGCGTAGCCCCTGAGTTCAATAGATTTATGATTGTGTGTTAGTGTATCGACTGATGCAATATTATTATTAAATAATGTCTATAGGATTGTTGGATTGTTTAGACAAGACATCAAAATTAGGTTATTGGTATTGCCAGCAGCAGGACCCCAGGCGAGTACATTTTCTGACAGTTTTTATTATGTTGATTATATATATAATTCTAGTTGTATAGCGTACATGATTCTGACACTGTTGTGTACACGAGTTGGCATCATCGAGACCTGTCACGAGGAGTCATGATTGGGATCCATCGTGCTAGCTGGGGAAATAGGGAAATATTAGTAGATTATGTGATTATACCCAACTCTACTTGCATCATAGCTCACCCATACCTCACGTCGGTGCAGCTTGACCATTACATGCCTCATAGCCCATTATGTATGATTATCTTGACTATTGCTCGTATTATAGCTATCTGGATGGTTAACTTGACCTTACATGAATCATAGCTTGTCATAAATAGCAAGCCTGATCAGTCCCAAGCCGATCACATGATATGTTGATGTTTCACACACTTAGCTAGATATTCTTGACATATATCTCTAGTATATTGATCTATCATTCCTTATGTTCTAGTTATTGTTCTATTACTCGCTTATATTCTAGTTCATTATTCTAGCATGCACTTGTATTTCTATTCATTGCTAGATGTACATTGATGATGACATATGTTCCATTACTCCATTATTCCAGTATTCCTTATTTCAGTACTTCTTTATTCCAGTATTTCTTATTGCCAGTATTCGTATCTATCTTGTATTTTTTTACACTGTATTATAGTTTTTATCAATATATGTGGAACTACTGTTAGTGCTTGTACTTCGCTCCAATCCTGACTGGATATTTTTTCCAGACTGTGACATAGAGGACTTATTTCCGGCATACTTGGAGATTGGATGTTATTGATTGCAGGTTAGACTATTTATTGTTGTTAGACTTGTGTTATATTTTATTTATTTTCTTGGATATCTCATCGTGCTTTAGTTTATGTGATTATGTATTCCATATTATATTGTGATATCTGTGTCTCCTTATGGAGTTGGATATTAATGTGAGAGTGATTAGCTAGTATTATGACCTAGACAGCGTTCTACCGCCGATGTTGCTGCGTAGGCTGGACGTACCCACGCACTCGTGCCCAAATTCTGGGTGCGGGTCGTGACATGGGTGTACCCACGTACTCGTTTCTGAATATCCGGGTGCAGGTTGTGACACCTTTCCTCCTCTCCAAGTCACCACCAAATGTCTAAGTTGCCCCTATATGAAGAATTATAAAAAATAATTAAGGATGGCTATTTTGGAAAGTTTTTACACTAATACATATTAATATAATCCTCCTATTAATTAGTAAAAATGGGTCAAATGGGCATAGTCCATGTTGGGCTCAATAAGTTGTCATGACAAGTCTAGTTGGGTTTATTAGTGTCAAGTATAAATAATAGGCTAGCCCACTAACTATAAATAATTAATACAAAATACACACACACACACACACACACACACACACACACACACACACACATATATATATATATATATATATATATATATATATATATATATATATATATATATATATATATATATATATATATATATAGCACTCTAATTAAATTTAATATCTAAAAATAAAATAAATATGCCAAATTACTAAATTATCCCTATTTGAAAAAGTGAGGGTGACACTCTTGGATGAACAGAATACTGAAAACTATGGGCCTTTGACATTATCTCATGTTGGATATCTCCAATCGGCACACAAATTTGACTCCCGAACCTGAGAGTCTTATTCCCGTGAACGCTTAATTCTGCTTGGCATCCTGCCTCACACTCTGCTGTGAGTCACTGAAGCTTGGTATCTCCTCATTGTGCGGCCCTGATCCTCTTAACTATGGTAGACTAAATCGGCAATCCTCATCAAGCCTACACCACCAGGTAACATTACCTCAATGCCCATCTCCTGAAGATCCTCCAGGATGTGACGCTGCTCCATCAAGAAATAAGCTAATGCTCCCCTGCTCAAGGAATCTACAATGACCTTGGACTTCCCTAGATGATACTGAAGGTCAACATCATAAAACATCAGTAACTCCAGCTATCTCCTCTGCCGCGTGTTAAGGTCCCTCTGCGTGAACACATACCTCAAGCTCTTATGGTCAGTAAAAATCTCTACTCGATCGCCATATAGATAGATAATGCCTCCAGAGCTTGAGTGCAAACACAACTATGGCTAACTCTAAGTTGTGCGTCAGATAGTTCCTCTCATGGTCTCGAAGCTGTTAAGACGCATAAGCTATAAATCAGCCATGCAGCATAAGGACATAGCCTAGCCCTTTGCCCAACACATCATAACAAACCTTGAACCCACCTGGTCCGACGGGAAATGTAAGAAAAGGAGCCGAAATCAAACTCTACATGAGCTTTTCAAAGGAACCATGACAAGCATTTTATCACTCGAAGTGCACATTCTTACACATTAGTCATGTCAAGGGTGAGGAGTTCCTAGTAAATTACTATAAACCGTCTATAGTAGCCTGTTAATCCTAGAAAACTATGTACATCTGAAACTATACGAGGCACTGTAAAACTCTCGATAGACTTTACCTTCTTGGGATCCACCTTTACACCTCCTCCTAAAATAATGTGACCCAAGAAAAAGATACAATAAAGCCAAAAATTGTACTTGCTAAACTTCACGTATAAGTGATGTTCTCGAAGAGTTTGAAGAACTACGCGAAGATGATGCTCGTTCTCGGCCTCACTCTGACTGTAGACCAAGATATCATCAATAAACACTATCACGAACTAGTCTAGGTGAGGCATGAAGATGCGATTCATGAGATCCATGAATATCGCTGGCACATTGGTTGCTCCAAATGTCATAACTAGAAACTCTCAATGGTCAAATCTAGATCTAAATATCGTCTTATGTATATCCTGCTCTCTGACTCTGATCTAATGGTACCCAGATCGCAAATCGATCTTAGTAAATATAACTGCCCTACTGAGCTGATCAAACAAGTCAGCTATCATGGGCAAGGGATACTTGTTCTTAATGGTTACCATATTTAGTGTACAATAATGAATACATAAACATGGTATGCCATATGTTATTTTAACAAAAAGTAACGGGGATCTCCAAGGTGATCCACTAGCACGAATGAATCTCTTGGTCCTTAACTCCTCAATCATCTGGTACAGAATCTCTAACTCTTATTGTGACACCCTGTAGACTTTCTATGAAACTGGCTCCATCCTTGGGATCAAATCAGTGTAGAACTCTACGTCTTGAACTGGCGGCATGCCTAGAAACCCATCGAGAATCATATCCTAGAACTCGTAGACAATTCTGGAAAACTGTACTACCTCGGTTAATGCCATCCTTAGGATAGCTGACGGAGACTCTACCTCGCCTCTCGAAAATAAGAACTCCTTATCGGGGATATGAAAGATAATTTTGCCATCATAAAAATCTATCATCACGTATCAAGAACACAACCAATCAATTTATAGGATGATATCATAATTACCCATAGAAAACTCTATCAGCCTCGAAAAAAATCTCTCCCGCACATTACGACCCAATATGAGGCATAAACTTTATCTACTCCCACGAGACCATTACTAATAAGTATATTCAACCTTACAGGTTATGACTTAGACTCTAAACCAACTCGTGAAGCATATCATGCAGATATAAACGACTACGATGCACCAGAATCAAATAAAATTGAAGTTGAATGCTAATAAAAGAGAATGGTACCTGCAACCACCTCTCCAGCTGCAAATGCCTCCTCCAAGGTAAGCGCGAAAGCATAACCATGCCCTCTGGTAGCTAGTCCCCTTTACTGCTGGCCTCTCTTCCTAACCTGAGCCTAGGCCTAAGCATACTGCTGTGACCTTTGCTGTTTGAACGTTTGGGACTGCATCGGTAAAGGCCTCGGGGCCTGATATTGCTGAACCGACGCTGGTGCCCTGAACTGTGGAGTTGTTGGCTGGACTGAAGATGATCCAGCTGAAGCACTCCGAGAACAAGTACTCATCATGTATTCTACTCTACCACACACCCAACATAAGCCATGTTCCCTGTGGCACTCTAAAAGAATATGCCCTGGCTTTCCACAATGGGCACACCCTAATGAAGAAGATGACCTCTACCGCTGAGGGGGTGCCTGAGAAGACTGCTAAAATAAATTTGTTGGGACTGCTCTCCTATGAGACACGATCATCAAAACTCGAACTGGTAGGGCCAGTGCTGAAGACTGGATAAAAGATCCCCTCGATGGATGAGGTCACTTCTGGCCCCCAACCCTATCAACGATCATCTGAGAGGTGTACTCATGCCTCCTCGCCACTCTTATTATGACGTCAAAAGTCTGGAACTCATACGGATCCACAACCAGAATGATCTCTAGATGGAGTTTCTGTTGGAACCTCCTAGCTCGATCTAACTCGATCGCCATCAAGGTAGGAGCGAACCGACTGAGCTTACTGAACTCCATCGCATAGCCGTCAATGGTCCTCACCATCTGCCTGAGGTTGTTAAACCTCTACTACAAGTTATAACACTATACCGCGTCGAAGTACCGAATCTGGAAGCTTTTACTGCAGTTCGCCCATGGTATCGATGCTGTCAGTGAAACCTCCTAAGTTGTCCACCAGTCGCGAGCCAAATCTAGAAACTTCAGCCGGACTACTGCTACTTGTTCCCTAGTTTGAACTATTTTTGCCTCGAGTATAGCCTCAGAATCCTGAAGCCACGCATCGGACGTAATCGCATCATCAATACCATAGAAGTACGGGGATGGAGACGCCTGAAGCTGCTCATAGAATTAAATATTTAATGACCACCTTGCTCTAGGGCCATCTAAGCCGACGGAGTGAGAATGTCACTTTTGAGCTTATGTGTCACCATAAACCATGTCAGAACATCCATCAGTACTCAGACAACATCTGTCTGCTCTAGCTGAATTGGTTGTACGGGTACTAATGGTTGATTGGGCTGAACATGCTGCTCTACCTCAGGATCTATCCTAGACTCTGTCCCTGAATGCTGAGACTGAACCCCAGAAATCTGCTGGCCTACCGGATGCTGCTCTGTCATGGACTGAGCCCGAACAATCTGACCTGAAGGGTCATAAATAGTGTCCGTGAAAGTTAAAGAACACAAGGATCAAATCGAGGAACATGATAGAGCAAGAATGAAAGCAGATGACAGGTCAAAGATCAGAGATATAGGATAGTACAAAAGAGATCAAGGAGAAGAAAATAATGATCGAGACATCTAAATACTGATAACCCTCACACGTTTGAAAACCAAACCTGCATGGGCTACCCTAAAACCTTATTGTGTCCGAAAACCAGAATATTGGAGAGCGGGGGCGGGACTTGGCCAGCTACGTATACCAGAGTACTCCATTACACCGAGATACAGTCACGAATATAAAAAATATGGTGGTTAATACTACAAGCTAATAGTCAACCTAGGTCAAGCAATCCTAGTATCCCAACCACAAGCAAATAGAACAATATACAAGATATATGATCATCAGAAGCAATATAGTAAATCATCCCAAACCATGTATACATAAATGATCATGAAGCTAGTAACACAAAATGAAGAACTAGCAAGAGTATAAGTCATACATAATCAACTCTAGCTATAATCTAGAATATGTTAATCATGTCATGCTCGTAGTCTAGAAGTTAAGTCCAAAATATGAGCTAACACATGCTCGGTGGCTAAACGCCTCAAAAAAATACAAGTGTAAGATCTAGTGGATAATGGAAGGGGAAACCACTAAGGTAGTCTGGTGCTCCGGATGGTTACCATCCAGCGGAAGGAAAGAAATATCCTTTGGTTCCGCTACGAGATCTAGCCATGCAAAACTAGTGAGATCGGACCCTAATAGCAAGTACCACAAAGGAGACCGAAAACTATAAACTAAAAACCAGTATGCAATACAAAACTACCGTGTATTAGACAACAAGTTACTACCGTAACATATAAAGTGCACCAAGAAACAAAAAAGAAAATTGGTAATATGTAAAGTAAAACTGAGCAAGCGAACATGTACAGGAATCATGTAAAAATATACCATATCATGTCAAGTAAACAGAAATATGTAATTATGGAATCATGAAGCATTGCATAAATACTAGTTATGTAAAGGAATAATAACTGTAGAAAAAGGATAAGGCAGCAAGGAACAAGAAAAATTAGGAATTTTTCAAAATCGGAGTTACAACCCTTAAACCAAACAAGAGTCGGGGTTATAGATCTTTTCCCGATCCGAACCTAGTCTCTGGCCACTTACCGATACACATGACAACACGGCGAAAGAAAAGACACTACACAAACATAAAGTAAATAGTGCAAAACTAAGAAAGCTTCTACAACTTTCTATTATTAGCTAACTAGGGTTATAAAAAGACCTAATTACTAACAAATACAATCTTGAGAACCTCTCTATTGGTCACATGCCCTGCAGACTATCCAAGTTAAATCCAGCCAGAACTAAGTTAATATATATAGCGAAATGCCCAACCTAATGGCCTGCATCCTGGAAGGTGGTATCACACAACGACGAGCCTAAGTATGCATCACACAACGGTGAGCCATGTATGTTCCATGCGACGTGAGCTAATAATCATGTACATATACGAGGTTGTCTCACTCAACGGTGTGCTAGAAATGTGCTCCTCACGACGGAGAGCTTCAAATCCATCCAAGAAAGATAGCTAAACAAATGGACTGCATGCAACCTAGAGATTCTCCCCTCCTGATGCTCTAATGATTCAAGCTAGTTGTTAATCCTTAACATTTTATGTAGGATTTCGGGCATGGTATTCCACAGAATCCATCCTAGACATAATACTCCACCCGGGGATATGCAAGACTTAACAGTGATTTGACAAGTACAAGACAAGCCAAAAATATAACCACACGATTGTAGGCATGGCTATCGTGTGCTATAACAAGCCACAACAGGTATAATATAAGACAAGAATCATGAGTGCGCTACTACGAGCCACTATCTATCATATACTGGACAATGGTCATGAGTGCACTACTATGGATCACTACCAAGCACATATAGGTCAAGGATCATGAATGCACTACTTAAGACAAGTAATATGACTGTATCAAAAGGTAGTTGTTTGGTACTACAAATAAACTATTATTGAGTATCTACTCAAGATAAGTAATATGAAATAATTTTATTCCCAATATGATAAAACTCAAAAAAGTTGTTTAACTCAGTAACATTATCATATTCAATTATAGTATCCAACTGCGCCAATCAATCAATGATGCATACAGAGAATGATTGCAACATATAAATAAGGAGATGGACATCAAACACTTGATAGTTGCTATATTATCTTCTACTAAATGTATAAAATATAAGGCTAATATGTTTAAACTTATCAAGTGAGGGGATAAATATTAATCATTACACTGTACATGTGTAAACCCCCTCACCCAAAATTGGGCCCACTTGGCTTAGATAGAGAAACTAGGGTTAGTTGAATCCAATTAGAAATAGAACACGACATTTTATTTAATTATACAATATTTATATCTCATAGCGCACCTTACCATTGCTTCGATAATTGGAGCACTACGTTAGCCAATGCCTTCCAACAAATTTTACACCATTGCCCTAGACATGACCACCATCTATTCTGATATTTGTGTAACTTATAATTATGCTCTCTTGTGCTACATTTTAGTCGCACAACATTCGTCGCGGACATTTATATTTAATTCTATATAAATATGACTTTGTATCCTTGTGCGTTCCAATCAAAATTGGAGATACAATCTTGACCCGTTTCGTACAACCTAAATTATGATAATATTCTACTCTGAGCCATCTATGTCCATAACTCTTGTATCCTACCTAATTTTAGTCCCATGTACTTCTAATTAATTCAAAAATACCTTAAGCATTAATTTTAATTAATTTAATCCAATTTTTATCTTTGTGTAATTTTTTAATTGTTGGACGTTTTTATGTAAAAGTGCATTAAGGTGTCCACACCATTGGACAATACATGAAGAAAACTTATTTTTCCCTTCATATGAATTTACCCCATAAATTTTCGGAATGTGCAACGCACAAACGTTGCCCCCATTTAATTCTAGCATTTTATTTAAACAATATAATTTATAGCCCTCCCAAACATCCCCATGTGAGCCCAAGGCCCAACCCAAGAGGATGTTGATCAAAGTCAAACTTTACTAGGTAAAACCCAAGCCCAAAGTCTACATGTATAAAATAACTTTCCTTCTTCCTTTTTTTTCTAAATCACCAAAACCTAAACCCTATGCTCAGCCGACCCCCCCAACTCCTATTCACTTTCTCCTTCCTTCTTCCCGCAGCCATAGCCCCGTCGGATTTCCTCCATGCAGCACAGCCACCACCAGCACGGGCCTCTCCTCGGACGAGCCGACTGCACACTCGACTCCCTTGAACCGCCAGTCTCTAGCACCGTTCGCCTCTCCTCCACTTCCCTTGACCCTGAGCTGAACACCTCGTCTGGTCCCTCCCTCCTCCCCGGAGCTGACCTCCTCCGACGTCCACAGTCATCTCTACCATTCTCCGTCGACCTTTTTGCCTGACCTCAACCCATCGCCTCCCTCATGTCCAGCATGATGCTGCAACCCGCCGAGCCAACTCCGGCCATCCCCCATGTTGAACCACCATAAACTCCTTCCTCTTCCTTGTCCCAGTCCGACCTCCTCCCTAAGTGACCTTCTCCTCCCTGATCAGCCTCCCCTGGCCGGACCTCTCTTTCCCCTGGCCGGACTCCGGTCATCACCACCAATATCACCATTGCCATCATCATCATCCTCATCTCTTCATCAACCTCTATTACCTTCATCATCATCATCACCTTCACCATCATCATCGCCATCGTCGTCGTTGTCATCACCTTAACTACCATCATCGTCGTCGTCATCACCCTCGTCATCCTCGTCATCATCGTAGTCAACCACATCTTCGTCATCATCATCTCCGTGCACGTACCCCGAGGTACGAATGTGTTTTCTCCCTTTATATTTGTGTGTGTGTGTGTATATGTATTATATATGTATCCCTAGTATATGTTAATATATATAGTAAAAATCCAATTAGTGTATATACAATATATATATTGAATACGTAGTTAATTAGCATATATACATACATAAATATGGTATATGTATTTATTTAGTGTATATATGTATTATAAGTATTAATGATATATGCTAGATAATAATAATAATATATATTTATATATTTACTAGGTGACCCGAGTGTAACCACGGATATCCCATAGTTACGTTGACCTGTGACCATGTAATATTATTAGCAAACTACCATTATGTACACTGACATACTGGCGAGCCCCGTACTATTTGATTGTCTGTCTTGCACAACAATTTCAGACACGACACACATGTGATTAGACGCACACTTGACCCTAGTTGACCAGTGACATACCTAGCTATGCCCTAAGTTCAAGGTATTTATGAATGTGTACGTGCTAATGTAATGACTGATGTTGTGTTATATTATATTATATGTATATAGGACATACCGGATTGTTCTGCGCCACTTCAGGAGCAGGTTATTGGTACTTTGCAGCTTTCTTGCCAGGCAAGTATACCTTGCCTTGTAGTACTGTTTAAATTTAGTTATTATTTTAGTTGCATGTTTATTATTTTAGATTATATAAACTGTGCGCGTCCAAGAGAGACTCGGATGCAGTCAACGAATGCATTGACGTTAGGACTTGTGTCTGACCACGTGTCTAGTGGACCCACCCAAAGTTGTGGAGTTATCGGTATGACTCTCCAGGCCTTGACATATTTCTTACACGTGTTGTGAGTCTCATGTAGGGCACGACTTGCGTATGCGGTTGGCCACATGTACGTGTAGGTCGTACGACGGATAGGGTATAACTACTAATAGTGATGCATGTTAGAAGACATAGCAGTTATTAGTAGTCAGAGCATAGACTATTCTAGTACGGTGGTCCAATCCTTGTCCTTGTTTGGTTGTAAGGTTGGGCTATTGTTCTAACGATAGACTATGAGCCAGAGTTACAACACCGATACTTGCACTCTGTCTTGGTGTAGTAGCTACAGCGTGTTGTGGATACAACATGCATAGATCATTGGGCGGGAAGAACGACTAGTAGGCGTATGGGACACCCACTTCCTTTTTGCAGATTCCACGTTCTTCGGAGCGATATGGACGTTATATACTATGCAGATTCCACGTTCTTCGGAGCGATATGGACATTATATACTATGCAGATTCCATATTCTTTGGAGCGATATGGATATTATATACTATACAGATTCCATGTTCTTCGGAGCGCTATGGACGTTATATACTATGTATACTCTATGCTCTTCATATTGTTGGACGTTATGCCTACGCCTACCCATACATACCAAAGTTGTCCTCAAATTGCATTCACTTAGATGGTTAGTGCACCCTTTTTATTTATTCAATATTTACTTTATGGCATGCTTCTATGTATCTTTTTATGTCCCTCTGAGGACCTGGTCCCTTTTCAGGTATAGATGTTCATGAGTATTCACAGGAGCGCAGATCCGGACTGGTTACTTATATTTCGAGGAGGTCTTCTCTTCGAGCCTTATTGCTTATTAATGGATGTACTTATATTGTGTTTATCTTATATTCTAGTTCGTCAGTAGATTTGTTTCCATCTGACTGTCATCTTTAGATACTTTATATTGAGATCTAGTTTCATAGATATTGGTTATTTATGTCTATTTGATTTTTGTGGATGAGATTTAGTTATGCCTTGTGACTTGTGATAAATATATAGCACTTATGAATTATTGTTCATGATACAGCGTACGCATGATGGTTTCCATATATTAGAGTTGTCATATACATGCGACTGGAATGCTTACGTGTCCTAGTCCTACGTATTTTGGGACTGGGGCGTGACATATTTTTAGTGGTGGCCCATGCAGGTCAAGAGCATATTGTCTCCGTTACGTTACTATACCGAGCAAGCCTGTACCTAGGAATAGAGTATAGGATCTCATCCATAATTGACTATGATTCATCTTCCTTCCAATATGTTCTATTTGAATAGTTGTATCATGCTTGATTCATGTTCTTCCCTAATAGTTCCTTGAGTATAGCCTTCTCCTAGAATATAGAAGTCCCTGTTGTTAGATAATAAGTAGGATAACCTTCCTATAAAGAGTACAACTAGGATAATGACACATCACTGAGTTAGAATACTTAATGAACTCTAGCATCCCTTACCTGTAGATTGAGTGACCATTATCCCTTGATAATTGGGGATGACTTAAGATTAGTATAGGCAATACTAGGACTAGCTATAAATCTGACCATATTGTTTGACCTTAGCATTAAGGAACCAATAGAAATCCAAGGTTGAATAATAGGACCAAACTTAACTTTTATAGTGAGATAGTATTATAGAACTATAAATTTAGATTCTTGTCTTGATATTAGCAAACAGTGCCTTAGGAAACCAAGAGAAATAAATCTAATATTTCCCTTGATTATACCTCGAACACAGATATTAGCATACCACCTTCCCTTAGGAAAATCATGATATTATCTAGAGTCCCTCTATTTTAAATTCATATCTTGTTCTTCTGAAAACTTAGCACTCGCGAATTGCGCGATGACTAATTATGCTTCTCTTTATCTTCCAACTCGTGCTACCTGATACTTCTGATTGTAGACCGAGTGATTCCTTGTATGTTAGGATATATAGCTTTCTAGGATTATAGTTGTAATCTTGAACTTTAAATTATGTGCTGGGTAGATAGAACTTGATAGTTTGAGTTGTTCTTTTAGATTATGATCTGATTATTCTTAGTTTAAATCACGTAACATGTACCCCACCTCAATATAGGTTATATCCATTTTTCCCTTGAAGGCCAGTAACTTTTCTATTTTTACTATTGACACATGTTCTATGAGAACTATGATTAAGACTTAAGGTGACCATTACCTATATAATGCAATAGGAGACTCTAATAAGTACCAAGATCTTTCCCGCATATACCCCAATAAGAGTTCATACTTTATTTATAAGAACAAGGTTATTTTGTAGATTTTCCTTAAGACTGTCATAGTATTAGTTTATTATCTGGGTAGTATGCCTCACCACCTAGTAACACATAGTCCTCTTGACTCATTATTGAAGTATAACTGAATGACATTAACTGTATACTACCATAAGATGATAGTGTTTATTAAGACTGTAAAAATTAGAGGCCCATACCCCTATTTGGTCGACTAGCGACTTAGACAAGGAGTTAGTATGACAACTATAGAGATTGTAGAGTCTTATCTTTTTGTGAACTTGAATTATTTTGTAATTTCTCTCATCATAATTTAGCGTACTTATATTTGTTGTACTACCTTGACTTATGCTGCTATTATAGCCTAGTTCTGCAAGCTTATTCTTTATCAAGCTTGTTCATGACATATGTATTATTGGAGTGCTACACTAATACATTGTCTAATCAGAATCAAGTGTATTACTGTCTGATCAACCATAGTACACTTGGTTCGCCCTTTGTATAACTACTTTACGTGGATTGAGATATATAGTGATTAGTAGATGAATGTACTTGCCCTCTAGATATGTCTGAGCATATCGTATTAGTTACATAACGGTACTAATACGAGCATGTAAGTAGGAATTACCAAAATAGGATTTTAATCCACAACTGCCTTGACATTTTCCATTTGAATTCTTTAAAATGTCTTGATCCCTATACTTCTATTCTATTACCTTCCCCTTGGACTCTTTATTATTGTTTTCCGTCTTCCCCTACTTCGGAAAGATGAACCTCGTGCTTGGTATAAGTTTGACACACAGAAAGTACTAGATATACCCCATAGGCCAACCGTATTATTTGGTGACTATCTTTTGTAATCAAGGGCATATCATATGTGATATTTTTGGTGTTAAAGTTTTGAGGATTGAATAACATGATTAAACAAATTGAGGAATATTTTCTTAGATATATAGCCTATTGTGATAGATGGGTAAATTCTAAGTTGGATAAAAATTACATTATTAAACTTGAGGTGAATTCTTTTAGATTATGATCAAGTAAGAGTAGATTGAGAGATTAAGTCATTCTAATGTAGAAAAAATTTAGAAGAAGGATTAGAGGATGGGTATTTAAGGAATTTTTAAAATCTTGATATTTTGGACCAAATAATTATAATTTGAGCACATGATTTAAATTTTAAGAATTGGAGGTTGAATCATTGATTTAAATCTTGAGAAAAATAAATAAAACTCTAAATATGAACATAGTCGGATTGAATTCCAAATTTGATGATCGAATTAAAAAATTTTGATTGTTCGAATACCTATTGGAAATATTGAGGATGTAAATTGAAAGTAAAATTTGAAGAAGTACGGAAATCACAAGTTGAAAATAGAAGTAATATTTGATTAGAATTATTTTCTAAAGGAGATTATGATAGATGGAGATCGTGATGAAAAAAAAGAAAAAAATTGATGTGGGTTAATTAAATATTGAAGATGTTATATAGATTCAATTTAAATTTAGATGTTGATGACTTGAAAAAAAAACTGAGAAGAGATTATGATAGGTTGAATGTTGGCTTGAACAGTGATTATCTTAATTTTGAAGTGATTGTGATAGATTTGATTATAATTTTAATTATCGCAAAGAGATTGCGATTGACTTGCCTTATGTATGTGAAGGTTTTAAACCAATTATACCTTAGTTTAATTTCGAGGATAAAATTATTTTTAAGTTGGGTAGATTGTAAACTCCCTCACCCAAAATTGGGCCCACTTGGCTTAGATAGAGAAACTAGGGTTAGTTGAATCCAATTAGAAATAGAACACGGTATTTTATTTAATTATACAATATTTATATCTCATAGCACACCCTACAGTTGCTTCGATAATTGGAGCACTACGCTAACCGCTGCCTTCCAACAAATTTCACATCCTTGCCCTAGACATGACCACCATCTATTCTGACATTTGTGTAACTTATAATTATGCTCTCTTGTGCTATATTTTAGTCGCACAACATTCATCACGGACGTTTATATTTAATTCTATATAAATACGACTTTGTATCCTTGTGCGTTCCAATCAAAATTGGAGACACAATCTTGACATGTTTCGTACAACCTAAATTATGATAATATTCTACTCTGAGCCATCTATGTCCATGATACTTGTGTCCGACCTAATTTTAGTCCTATGTACTTCTAATTAATTCAAAAACACCTTGAGTATTAATTTTAATTAATTTAATCTAATTTCTATCTTTGTGTAATTTTTTAATTGTTGGGCGTTTTTATGCAAAAGTGCATTAAGGTGTCCACACCATTGGATAATACATGAAGAAAACTCATTTTTCCCTTCACATGAATTTTTCCCATGAATTTTTGGAATGTGCAACGCACAAACGTCACCCCCATTTTATTCTATCATTTTATTTAAATAATGTAATTTATAGCCCTCCCAAACATCCCCATGTGAGCCCAAGGCCCAACCCAAGAGGATGTTGACCAAAGTCAAACTTTACTAGGTCAAACCCAAGCCCAAAGTCCACATGTATAAAATAACTTTTTCTTTCCTTTTTCCTTTTTTTCTAAATCACCAAAACCTAAACCCTATGCTCAGCCGACCCCCCCCAACTCCTATTCACCTTCTCCTTCCTTCTTCCCGCAGCCATAGCCCCGCCGGACCTCCTCCGTACAGCATAGCCACCACCAGCACGGTCCTCTCCTCCGACGAGCCGACTGCACACTCAACTTCCTCGAACCGCCAGTCTCCACCACCTTTCGCCTCTCCTCCTCTTCCCTCGACCCTGAGCTGAACACCTCGCCTGGCCCCTCCCTCCTCGCCGGAGCCCGACCTCCTCCGACGTCCACAATCATCTCCACCATTCCCCGTCGACCTTCCCGCCTGACCTCAACCCATCGCCTCCCTCACGTCCACCCCAACGCTGCAACCCGCCGAGCCAACTCCGGCCATCCCCCATGCTGAACCATCACAAACTCCTCCATCTTCCCTATCCCAGTCTGACCTCCTCCCTGAGTGATCTCCTCCTCCCTGCTCAGCCCCCTGGTCAGACCTCCCTTCCCCCTGGTCGAACTCCGATCATCACCACTAGTATCACCATTGCCATCATCATCATCCTCATCTCTTCATCAACCTCCATTACCTTCATCATCATCATCATCATCACCTTCACCATCATAATCGCCATCGTTGTCGTTGTCATCTCCTTAACTACCATCGTCATCGTCGTCATCACCCTCGTCGTCCTCATCATCATCGTAGTCAACCACATCGTCGTCATCATCATTTCCGTGCACGTACCCCGAGGTACGAATGTGTTTCCTTCTTTCATATTTGTATGTGTGTGTATATGTATTATATATGTATCTCTAGTATATGTTAATATATATAGTAAAAATCCAATTAGTGTATATACAATATATATATTGAATACGTATTTAATTAGCATATATACATACATAAATATGGTATATGTATTTATTTAGTGTATATATGTATTATAAGTATTAATGATATATGCTAGATAATAATAATATATATTTATATATTTACTAGGTGACCAGAGTGTAACCACGGATATTCCGTAGTTACATTGACCTATGACTATGTAATATTGTTAGCAAACTATGTAATATTGTTAGCAAACTGCCATTATGTACACTGACATACTGGCGAGCCCCGTATCATTTGACTGTCTGTCTTGTACAGCAATTTCAGATGCGACACTCGTGCGATTAGACGCACACTTAAACCTAGTTGACTAGTGACATACCTAGCTATGCCCTGAGTTTAAGATATTTATGATTATGTACGTGCTAGTGTAATGACTGATGTTGTGTTGTATTATATTATATATATATAGGATATACCGGATTGTTCTACGCAACTTCAGGAGCAGGTTATTGGTACTTCACAGCTTTCTTGCCAGGTAAGTATACGTTGCCTTGTAGTACTGTTTAAATTCATTTATTATTTTAGTTGCATGTTTATTATTTTAGATTATATAAATTGTGCGCGTCCGAGAGAGACTCGGGTGCAGTCAATGAATGCATTGATGTTAGGACTTATATCTGACCTAGTGTCTAGTGGACCCACCCAACGTTGTGGAGTTATCGGTATGACTCCCCAGGCCTTGACACATTTCTTACACGTATTGTGAGTCTCATGTAGGGCATGGACTTGCATATGCGGTTAGCCACCTGTACGTGTAGGTCGTGCGACGGATAGGGTATAACTGCTAATAGTGATGCATGTTAGAAGACTTAGCAGTTATTAGTAGTCGGAGCATAGACTATTCTAGTACGGTGGTCCAATCCATGTCCTTGTTTGGTTGTAAGGTTGGTCTATTGTTCTAACGATAGACTATGAGCCAGAGTTACAACACCGATACTTGCACTCCGTCTTGGTGTAGTAGCTACAGCGTGTTGTGGATACAACATACATAGATCATTGGGCGGGGAGGACGACTAGTAGGCGTATGGGACACCCACTTTCTTTATGCAGATTCCACATTCTTCGGAGCGATATGGACGTTATATACTATACAGATTCCACGTTCTTCGGAGCGATATGGACGTTATATACTATGTAGATTTCATGCTCTTCGGAGTATTAGATGTTATACCTACGCCTACCAATATGTACCAAAGTTGTCCTCAAATTACATTCACTTAGATGGTTAGCGCACCTCTTTTATTTATTCAGTATTTACTTTATAGTATGCTTCTATGTATCTTGTTATGTCCCTCTGAGGACCTGGTCCCTTTCCAGGTGTAGATGTTCATGAGTATTCGCAGGAACGCAGATCCAAACTGGTTACTTATATTTCGAGGAGGTCTTCTCTTTGAGCCTTATTGCTTATTAATGGATGCACTTATATTGTGTTTATCTTATATTCTAGTTCGACAGTGGATTTTTTCCATCCGACTATCATCTTTAGTACTTTATATTGAGATCTAGTTTCATAGATATTGGTTATTTATGTCTATTTGATTTTTGTGGATGAGATTTAGTTATGCCTTGTGACTTGTGATAAATATATACCACTTATGGATTATTGTTCATGATACAGCATACGCATGTGTTATGGTTTCCATATATTGGAGTTGTCATATACATGCGGCTGACATGCTTACGTGTCCTAGTCCTACATATTTTGGGATTGGGGCGGGACAACATGTCTTATGTATGTACTGTATATATATTATAACATGTAAGCATACAAATCATAGATTGATTGTTTAATGATACTGGAATAGAAAAAAATTGCTAATATTCTAATGCATATAACTTGATTTGGCAACTGAGATCAGCTCTGCTCAAATATTTGCGAAGTATATTACTGAATAGCTAGTAAGATAGCATTTTAGGATTGAAACTAGTTCCTCGCACAAAGGTGATTTATGTAGAAACTGTTGTTGAGTATGGTAATTATCGTTGCACCCATGATGGAGGTCTATAGAAGTGAAGATGTGTATAGCCTTATACATATGTAGGGAGGCTGTTTACGCTAACAAGATGTTGATTAACGCTAATAAACCATTTGTGTCACCATATAAACTTATCTTTGTAAAGTTCTTCTAAATAGCAAATCCCATATTAATAAAGCTTGATTGATTTGTTTATTTATATATATTCTCTAAGATAAGTTATTAACATAACTTCAATAAAAAAATCACATATCAAATATCTAACACATAAAATATGACCTTAGTTAGCATATCTTAATTTCTTATTTATTTATGGCACAAAAATCGATATATTATATGCCAACAATTTTATTTTCTTAATGATACTCCTTAAAATATATTATTACATTTCCATGAACATAAACCTAGTTAGAGAGTATTAAAAAAATGCTACATAGAGGAATATGCTTTCATGTTTAATGATTCAATGCTCTTTATTATTGTTAGAATAAACGTAGAAGAAGGAAAACAAATAGGAGAGAATATCTCTTATTCGTGTAATCACATAGTGGGAGGCAAATGCCTTATTTATACGACTTAATGAATGAGTAATACTAATCTCTAACCAATGTGGGACTAAAATACAATGTGGGAATCTAACCCTTTAGTAACCCATGTTATAACACTCCCCCTTTGGATGACCACCATCTCTAAGCCTAGACCACCATCTCTAAGCCTATTGCCTCATTAAAACTTTGCCAAGAAAATCCATTAGGACAAATCCTGTGCGAAAGAAAAGAGTACAATCTTTAGGATGACTTAGATAGGTGTTGGACACGCTTAATGTTGCCTCATTAAAACCTTGTCAGGAAAAATCCAATGAAAAAAATCCAAGACTAAGGAAAAAGAGTACAACGCATTATAGTCCATACAAAATGTATCTTCCCCTGAAAATAATCACTCCCCCTGATGATGTTGATCCTGAACAGTCAGCTGATGAAGACGTCGCATTCTAATTCCATAAACTAGTTTCTGAAAAGTTAACTTTGGCAATGATTTGGTGAACAAGTCTGCAAGATTATCACTTTAGTAAACTTTTTGGACGTCAATATAAAAGTTCTTCTGAAGCTCATGAGTATAGAAAAACTTCGGTGAGATGTGCTTGGTCATGTCTCCTTTAATGAATCCACCTTAAATTTGTGCAATACATGCTGCATTATCCTCATGAATAATAGTTGGAGTATATATGGTAGGGGAAAGGTGACAGGAGCTACGAATGTGTTGAATCAACGATCCCAGCCAAATACATTCTCTACTTGCTTCATGGGGAGCCAATATTTTTTAGTGATTTGAGGAGGTAGCAACAATTGTCTATTTTGTTGAATGCCAAAAAATAGCTACATTGCTATTAAGAAATACATATCCAGTTTGTGAACGACCTTAATAGGGATCAAATAAATAACATGAATCTGCAAAGCCAACTAGATTCGCGATGTCAGATAAATCACAAGTAAAAAAATAATCCTATGTCGGTAGTTCCACGAAGATATCCCATCACATGTTTAAGGTCATTCCAATGTCTGCGAATTGGTGTCGAGCCATATCTAGCCAACAGATTAATAGAGAATAATATGTCTGGCCTTGTACATTGTGATAGATACATTAATGCCCCCAATGACACTAAGGTACGGTACTTAGGATCCTTGCATCATTTTATTGTCGTCCTTAGATGATATGGATCTTTATTAATATCTAAAGATCGAACAACCATTGGAGTGTTAAGGGGGTGAGCTTTATCCATATTGAACTATTTTAATATATTTTCTGTGTATTTGGATTAATGCACTAAAATTCTATTAGTACAATACTCAATTTGTAATCCGAGATAATTTTTTGTGTCTCCGAGATCTTTCATCTTGAATTCATTTTTTAGATAGTTTGTAGTCTCATTGATTTCATGTCTTGTCGCAATCAAGTTTATGTTATCGACTTATACTACTGTTTGTGGTATTAAACAAAAAAATAAAGATGTATTCAATATGGAGTTTACACGGAACCCGCCTTCTTTGGTTTACAAACAAACTTGTACAATTTGATCCTATACGAGGATATGGGAGTACAATTTAATTAATTTGGGTAAATATTGCTATAGGTGTTTGATCTGCAGTCGATCACTTTAGCCCTTGGACCACACGATGTTGAAGAAGTACTTTAGAAGACAGGAAGCAGCTTCGAAGGTTGCAGGAGAGGGTGGATGCACGATGCCAAAGTCGTCGATCCCTACTCTTTGCCTGAGCTCCGGGTGCTCTCTCTCTCTCTCTCTCTCTCTCTCTCTCTCTCTCCCTCTCGGGTTCGATCTTCCAATTTTTTTGTCGATCGGGTTCTATCTTCAAGTTTGGAGTTTTTCGACCTCGGATCTGATATTGGTTTTCTTGACCAATTTTCCGACCTTGTTCCTCATTGATAGAGGTCTCTATTTATAGAGTTTTAGTGACAGTAACCACTCCGTTGGTGTAACAACCGAGGAGTGGAAAGTACAGCACCCTTTTATACAACGGTTAAAGTAACCAATGCCTGCGTATAGATGATCTTTTGAATGAGCGTGTGATGCGGGTCCAACTAAGGGACACAACGCGTACAATTGCTACGAAGATCACGGTGTAAAAGCCACGTAGGTAGGTATCCATTGTGTAGAAGAGGTTGGCATAGAAGCCAAATGTCTGTCACCATGGCATAGAAGCCAAATAGTTATCAAACAGGCATAGAAGCCGAACAGGCGTAGAAGCCGAACAGGCGTAGAAGCCGAGTGGTCGTAGAGGCCGAACAGACATAGAAGCCGAGTGGTCGTAGAGGCCGAACAGGCATAGAAGCCGAGTGGTCGTAGAGGCCGAACAGGCATAGAAGCCGAGGGGGCACAATCGCTGGATGGGCGTAGAAGCCGAAGGGGCACAGGGGCCGAGCAGGCATAGAAGCCAAAGGGGCACAGGGGCCGAGCAGGCGTAGAAGCCGAAGGGGCACAGGGGACGAGCAAGCGTAGATGCCGAAGGGGCACAGGGGCCGAGCAGGCGTAGAAGCCGAAGGGGCACAGGGGCCGAGCAGGCATAGAAGCCGAAGGGGCACAATCGCTGGATGGGCGTAGAAGCCGCTGCGTACCGTGCCACAGTGCTGACGTGGACGTCTTAGCCGAAATTATGGCTTTTGAAGATATAATCAAATCTCTTGCATTAAATGCCGAGATTTGCCACCATCCTGTGCATTAAATGTGGAGGCGTGTCCTTTGACGGTCTGTAACCCTTTCTGCGCATCATTCGCAGAGACGTGCCTCGAGAAACTGTCACCGCACTGTGCATTAGGCGAAGAGACGTGCCCCGAACCCCGTACGGAGTGCAGCTTTTGGCGTAGCAGGCGGTTTGTCTACTGCAGAACGTAAACAACTCGCGTTTTGCCTGTGTAAAACAAGACAGCGTATCCCCTCGTGCTTTGAAAAAGCAGTTTACGCGAAGGGGATGGCGGTATTTGACAGCCTGGGTGGCAGTGCAGTGCCATCATTATAGCCGTCGCTTGGGTAGTCGAGCCGTATCCCTTTGCCAGAAGTCCAGACGTCAGGTTCTTTGCAGGCTCTGACAGGTTCATTGCAGGATCTGACAGGTTCACTTCGGGGAATTCGAAGCGTCTTTTGTACACCTCAATGCTGCATATGAAGGGGGAGGAGTTTTACGTCCTGGAGGCGATGAAGCACCCTGTTTACGCTGAAGCGGCTTGGACGTACTGCCTTACGCGGATGGTCCTTTGAGCTTTTATGTTTCACGCTCTGTTCTAACGAAAAAGGCTCTGTTGCACGCTTGATGGCTCTTAAGGCCTCTGCCTATGCTGCTCTGCACCGATATGCCGCGTAGTCATCCGGCGTATTTTTTATGCTTCTACAAGACCCCCTTCAAAGCTTTCAAATTCCTCGGAAGTTGGAACGCTTTGAATGAAGCATGAACCGCACCTCGTGACTCGAAACGTTTCTGAATGGAGCATTGAAACGGTCGATGCCGACTTTATGGCGGATTTATTGGGGACCGGTGTGACCCCTTTTCGCCTATAAAAAGGCTGGGGGAGTTAGCCTGTTCTCCCCACACTTTCATCACTACGCAGAGATGATCGCCGGAGTTCGCCGGGTCGATTTAAGGAAGAAGGAGATCATGTTCTTCCAGCGTGTAAGGAGCCAAAAAAGATAGCGTCTTCGAGAAAGTGTCCACAGCAACAATGGATCATGGAAGGATATCTTAGCCTCCCTTGCTCGGGATAATCAGCAACTTTATATAGCGTTGCCCCCGGAGAGAGGAAGGGTCGTCTTTGACCACACAGCTTGCAAGTGCTGTCTTCTCTCGTTGCCTCCGGTGACGAGAGTCAGACAGACTCGCTCTGTCCCGGCTTGAGCGGCGCACGGAGCATAGGATCTGCAAAATCTATGCAGGCCCAGCTCTGTATCCCCCCGCCAGCGATCTTCTTGTTCATGACTATGGTGGTCGATGAACTGCTATGGAAGAAGAGGAAGGCCTGCACTGATGCGAGAACCCGGTAGAACGGATTCTGGGGGCGATCTCCCGACGACGATGCTGAGGAAGCCCTTTATAGACGGAGTTTCCCTCAGTTGTAATCATGAAAATAAAAAGAAAACCCTTGTAGATTGGATTTCCCTCATATGTAATCATGACTTTAATCTTTTAATAAAATCGTCTTGCTTCTTCATATGATCATCTTGCCATACGTTGCTGTGAAGTCTGAATATGTGTAGCTTCGACACGTCTGATTCTGTACACCGACTCTGTAGAAAGAGTGCTAGGTCCTGTCCTTTACGCATAGCGAATAGTCCATAGAATGCTGTAGAGCATTTTGAACATTTTAGAACTGTCCTGTTGCTAGGACTGAGGAACCGCGTAGAGCTCTGAGCTTCTGATAAACAGAATTTTTGTTCAGACTTCGTCTTCAAGAACGACTTCTCGAAAAATCCCTTGGGACAGGGTCGAGAAATGGCTGTCTAACTGAGTTGCCATCTTTTGATAGACGAGATATTCAGACTGGAGTCTGGATGAACCTCCAATTGACCCGAGAAGAGTAATTTCTCAATGTTTGAACTCTTGTATGCTTCGGGTACTTGGGATATATTGAGGTCAAGAAGGAGTATCTTTTGTGTGAACTCCTGTAATCGACCGCCTTGAGTTCGGATATGCGGAAAGTCAGATATCCGTAGCGTAGATGAGCTAAAAATCTTGAGTTCGTAGGCCTGTTGAGCGTAGAAAGCCACCGAGCATGAGATCATCGATTTGGAGCTGCTGAGCGTAAGTCGTAGGTTTGTAGCCTCTCGAGCGTAAAAGCTACCGAGCACAAAGGCATTCGGGCATAAAACCATAAACTGATAGCTTGCGAGCATAGAACCTTAGATCTGTTGCTGTCGGGCGTAGAAAGCTCCTTAGCGTAGAACTGTAGATTTGTAGCCTGTGAATGAAAGAAATCTTCCGGGCGTAGAGGTTGCGGATCTGTTGCCTTCGAGCATAAACTAAGCGCTACCGAGCGTGAGATCATTGATTTGGTACCTGCTGAGCGTAAAAAGTCGTAGGTTTGTAGCCTCTCGAGCATAAAAGCTACCGAGCACAAAGGCATCCGGGTGTAAAAACCATAGACTTGTAGCTTGCGAGCGTAAAACCGTAGATCTGTTGCTGTCGAGCGTAGAAAGCTCTTTAGCATAGGAACCGCTGACCTGCTTTTGCACGAAAAACTCTTCGAATTTGCTGACTGTCCGTCTTTCGAGAGTAGCAGGCTGACGTAGTACCCAATCATAACCAAATATTTAATTTGTGAGATTCGGTTGGGGTTTCGAGGAGCCGCCTGAGGATTCGAGGAGTCGACCCGAACTCTATATATATCCCGAACTTCTGGAGAGAGAAACTTTTTTATCCGTCTCCTGCGAGAGAGAGCTTTGATTGTTTAAGTTTTTTCCCCTCGTACTTTCTCCGAGCACTCCAGGTTTCCAGTAATGGCGCAAACCCTCTCCACCAAGGGAAAGAGCATAGGCTCTTCTTCTCGTGCTTCTGCCCCGGCGAGAGAGTCTTCGGTCGGACGATGCGAGCTTCCTTCTGAACGAAGGATCTTGCCGACGAGTAGCGCACCCGGTCTTAGAGGTATAGCCATCGAAAATGACAAAGAACGACGAAAAATCCTTCGCACACGTTGAACGTGACCGTGCTAGGTCGTCTTCTGTGCTGATAGCCTCTTTGAAGAAGATGACGCACGGAGACGTTTTCATCTTTTACGCCCATATTTCTAATGTGTCAGCGTAAAAACTCCATGTCTTCGTAGTTATGAGCGCAAAAGCTCTAGCTGCCGAAGACTTGGTGTATACTGTAAAATTTTAGTTTTATGCTTTGGATGGGACCTCCGGCGTAATAACTAGATTTTTAGAAGTCTGGCGTAAAGCACGGACGTATACCGCTAATTACGCTTTCGGGATATGAGTCCTGGCGTTGGATGACCAAATTTTGTACAGCCTTGGCGTAAAGCACCGACTGTCGCTTCTTGGTCTTTATGTTGCAAGGTTCGTAAATGACTTATTTTCTTTGCATTTTGGTAGTCGACTTGCATGAGTCTCCCCTGGCCGAGGTGATGGGATCCGCTGCTGGGATGCTGCACTCGAACTACTTGGAGGATCTGTCGTACGTGACATTTCCTATCTCCGGACCCCAGTATCCCGAAGGGAGGGGTATCTTGATATCGGCTCAGGGCGAGCGAATGCTGCTGAGCATGCTCAACGGGGAGCCCCTAACGTACGTAGATGGGGAGCAGTACATCAAGCCGGCCTTCCTCTTTGGGGACATGATAGACAAGCAGTCCCAGACGAAGCCCAAGAGAGAACCCTGGGTTTTTTCTGCCGAGAGCGTGGTCTTGTATCTGCCCACGATGCCGAGAGATTGTCCGATCTCGGCTTTCTTTCATACCATACATCGCAGGAGGATGTCGTGGATGCTGACTCCTGATCTTCATAGGAAGCCGGGAAAGATCTTTCATCTGAAAGATGCCGACCGGGGGTCATTCGTCAGCCGCCCTACTGGCGTCGTGACGTTGTTCAGGGGACTGTGTCCGGGCAGCGTCCCGAGTGAAGACAGTTTGGTGTTCCAGCCGGTGCAATTGCCGACTTTCTGTAATAACTTCATGGTGCGAGGGGGGTATACCCCAAGGAGAATCCTCGGTGCAATGGATGGATCACCCCAACAAATCTCCGATGGTCCTGCCTAGTTGACTGGGCTTTAAGGCATTTTTGGCGAGAGCTGGAAATCATCGGACTGTATGTCGCCGTGAGCGTGACGAGTGTTGGGTTGCCTCCCAACCCTAACCTCTTTCTGGCGTTGATGGAGCGATACATTTTGCTCACCGGGACCTTTGCCACTCCACTGGGGGAGTTGGGGTTGGCCCTCCACGAAATGGCAACGATCTAGAGACTTCCGATGGGGGATACCCCGTATGAAGAGTATGTTCCTACCAACCGGGAGTTGGAGGACTCGGATCCTCGGGTGGTGGAGGTGTATCAGGAGCTGATGTGTCACTACCTCGCGTGCACTGCCTTTTATAATGAGCCTTCTGACTTGGCTCACACCACTAAGTGGATGTCCTATCTCTTCTTCCACCGGGCCAGGGCCGTCAAGTCGGTGAAGGTTTCGGGGGACAAGCACGAGCCCGTGAACTGTTTGGCCGTGCTCAGAACCGAGGTCGTTGAGGACCTTATGGATGAGGCCAACGCTCCAGACCAGTTTCTTAATGACGGGGTAGGAAAGTACCCTGAAGGCACTAAGGCCTATAGTTACTTGAGGCACTGCCGCAGGCCTTTGTCTGAGGAGGCCAAGCTGGTCGGCTTTCTCTCTTTATGGCTGCGTCGAGTGGTGGTGCCTGGCACCGCGTCCGCGGACCGCATTCATCGGAACATCCTGTGGCCCACCGTCCGTCTGGTGTTCGGGGCAAGGGTAGGCTTGCTTCCTGCCATGGTGTGCCGTATACAGGCTGGACTGCGAGCCATGACTGACGGGTTGCTCATCGATGAAGCTCGACGTGAGAGTTTTCCCCGGGTGGAATTACCATACCTGTACTTGATGGGATGGTTAATTCTTCACAACCCCCGGGTGATGTCTCCCGGTCCTGGTAGTAGCGCGGGGGGTAGTTTCTTGCTGAACTACAAGGGCTCCCTCTGGAACATGACCACAGTCGTGGACTGTCGGCTGGCGCCGAGCCTTGGTCATTGTTGGAAGCTCCTTTGCACCGTCCCTTCTGTACATCGTAATCAGTCGGGGATTAGGCTCGAGGATTTAGGCGGAGAAAAGACCAATCTTTCCCCGGAAGCCTTTAATTGGTTGGTCTGCATCAGACCCTCCCATTTACTGTACAGAAGCGAGGATCATTGCTTCTTCGAGCCTTACTTGCCCAGTCGGTTCGCGAGGCAGTTTGGGTACGATCAGCTGCACGTGGGCAATGCCATCACCAGCTTCAGGTCCCGGGGTGGACTCATTGATGGAGCCAGGGGGTGGCGGTACTTCATCATGGCCTACACGGGAGCAATCTTTATCGTGTCGGTCGCCACCCTCTCCACGGAGCTGCGCATCCTTCATTCGTATGCTCAGTTCTACGTGGCGATCAACACCCTCCATCGCGACTTTGACATTCTTGGAAGCTTCAGGGTGCCTTCCTCCAAGCCCGGGGAAGAATCGAAGTCCCCTTGGTTTTATCTGACGAGGGCGAGGAGTCCGCCATTTCGGATGAGCCTCTGGTGTCGGTGCCGAGGTGTGAAGTGCCTCCGCCTGCGGGGGCATTGGCGATCTCAGGGAAGCGAAGGGCTTCTGTCTCGAAGCAAACTTCCCCTCGCAAGAGGAAGAAGAAGACAGCTGATCGCCCTCTCCGGATTCCCGGCATTGAGGCTCCTAGAGAGGAACCTGCTGCCTCTCCTGTTGGGGATGTCCCTTTGATTGGAGGTTCCCCATCTCTCGGAGAGGGACCCTCAATTTCGGCTGGCGGTATCGGAGAATTCCTGCTTGAGGCTGCCGTTGCTGCCACTGCCTCCGGTAGTGGAATGAAATCGCCCGCGTGGCCGAGGCAAATGGGAGAATCTTCCTCTAGACCAGCAACGGAGGAAACTCCTGCTGCGTCCGTGAGCATGATCAGCGAGGTTCCAGCTGACGAACCTCGAACACATCTCGGCGGAGGCTTGGTGGAGCTCCTGGCGATGTCGGTTGGCCCACCTCCTTCTCCACGTATGACAGTTCGTATTGCGTCATTAAGGCGTGACATAGCTACATCGGCTGCAGACGCGGCATATATACCGTTGGCTACGGGTAAAGGCCATCTTTATGTCTCCTCTTTAGAAAGATTACTATCGTATTGATGTCAACTTTCTTGTTCTCTTCTCAGGGGATGGCGCTCGTGGGGAGTATAGCGTTGAAACGCCTTCTGGCTCTGCTCGGGCTCCTGATGATGATACGGAGGTGTTCCACTTCGGGGAGGAAATAGCTTCGGGGGCCAGCTCGCCTGGAGTGGTTTTGTCATCTCAAGAGGGGGACGAACCTGTCATTGTGACCTCGCCTCTTGTGAGTATGGCGATGACTTCGACCGTCATTGTTGCACCTTCTTTGGTTGCACCACCTTCCGAGGCGGCGGCTGTAGCCACCTCGTCTGCAATCGTCCTTGGAGGGGAACTCGTTAATATTGCGGCCACTCCTGGCGTTCAACCAGATCTGGTTGCGCTGACCGAGCTATATACCGGCACCTTCTACGCTAATTTGAATACGCTGATAACAATGGTGTTGGCGAAGAATCTAGATTTTGAGAGCCTGAAGAAGGCTTCCCAGTTTTCGATTGGGGCCGTCCGAGAGTTCGACGATTTCGGGGTAGCTGACGCCCTGGAGGCGATAGTTAATGGGTTGGAGCAACCCATTAACGAATACTTGCAGCTAACTCGGTGCAATTTTGAAGCCGATGTCCAGGCCAGATACGACTCCATGACTGCGCGACTTACCAAACAGTTGGAGATCTTGGATAACTCTATCAAAGCCCGTAAGCTGGAGACGGATAAAAGAAAGGCTGTCGTGGAGGAGGCTCTTGCTCTCGAGATGAAGTGCCAATCCGAGCACGAAGGGAACGCAGCGAGGGTCCGCAAGTTAAAGGAGAAACTCGCCCGGGCAGAGGAGTGGGCTTCTCAGTCGCTGGCAGGTCTAGGCGTAGCGTTTGGCCGACTGAGCACCGCGCGATGGGACCTGGAGCGTGCAGAAGCTGCTCGTGCTAGCTCTCTTCGGGCGAGGGCCGAACTGTCCTTTACGAACAATCCTGAGGCACGGCTGGAACGGGCCCGCGCTGATGCCTTGGTTTCCAAGGGCGAGAGGGTAGCTGCACTGGCGAAACTGATTCGTGATCTAACTGCTCCCCCGCAATGATGTACCTTTTCTTGCTTTTAGCTTCCTTAATGTAATTTTGCTCTTTTTGGAAATAAAGCGAATCTTTTCTGACTTTGTGGACCCATCATTTCGGAATATAAATGATAGGTTTAAGTGAGAGTGATATCAGAGGTAGTATGGATGTGATAAACTCTCGATAAACTTCTAGCAGGATATATCTATTCAGAGGTCATACGAACATGATAGAATATGACCTAACTAGCTTCGTTGTGGAAGTAGTTTTGTCAGAATTGGGATTCCCGCCATATTCTACCCTGGGGTAGAGGAGGTTAAGCATAGTACCTCTTCAGGAATTTACCGTTGATAGGAGCCATTAATAGGTCTCCATTAGGCTGGCCTAACCTCTCAGCGCCATTCGAGAATGTTGTCTCGATCACATAAGGGCCTTCCCACTTGGGCTAAAATTTTCCTTTACTCCTGTGAGTGAGAATCATTGGCCTTCTTACGGCTAAGACTAGCTTGCCGATCTTGAACACTCTTTCCTTTACTTTATGATTGAAAGCTCTGGAAATGCGTGCTTGGTAGAGCGCGATGCGCTATTGAGCTTGGAGGCATTTCTCGTCTAACCCTTCGAGCTCCTGAAGCCTTAACAGGTCATTCTTTTCTTGGGTCAGCTCATTAGTTACGGCTATCCTGAGCGACGGGATCTGGACTTCGATGGGAAGAACTACTTTGCTCCCGTAGACCAGTAAAAAGGGGGTACAACCTGTCGGTGTCCGTACCGTTGTGCGGTATGCCCAGAGACATTCGTCCAGCTTCTCGTTCCAGTCTCTTTTGTTCGAAGAGACGAATTTCTTCAGGAGTTTGATAATGGTTTTGTTGAAAGCTTCCGCCAAACCATTAGCAGCTGGATAATATGCCGTAGAGGCAATATTACCTATTCGATTTTTATCGCAAAATCAATGAAACGCTTGGCTGATGAACTGAGGCCCATTGTCATGGATTATCCTTTGGGGAATCCCAAAGCGATAAATGACGTGATGCTTGATAAAGCTGATTACGTCATACGCCTTTACCTCAGCCAGAGGGATCGTCTCTGCCCATTTGGAGAAGTAATCCGTGATGGCCAGTATGAATCGGTGGCCTTTGGAAGAAGACGGGTGAATAGGACCTATGATATCCATACCCCATACTTCGAAGGGCCAGGATGCGACCGTAGGATATAGATATTCAGACGGTTGATGTATGAAGTCTGCATGAACCTGACAGGCTCTGCATTATCTTGCATAGCTGATCGTGTCTGTGATCATAGTGGGCCAGTAATAGCCCATTCTCCTGACACGATCCTGTAGCTTAGGACCGGGCTGATGCACTCCGCATACGCCGTCGTGAACTTCCTGGATAATCTGCTGTGCTTCGTCGCCTGAGAGACATCTTAATAGCAGTCCGTCGTAAGTCCGACGATATAGGCATTATGAAGATGCATCGAAGTAGAAGCGTAATGATCGTCTTTTGACGGATACTGCTTCTTTGGGGTCCTCTGGCAAGATTCCGTATACGACGAAATCTATGAAAGGACTTCTCCAGTCTCTTCCCGGGGGATCCGTGTTCACAGGGTAGCTGCGTTCTATGTGAAAGTTGTTCTTCACGCAGAATAAATCTCTGTTAAGAAGGATTAGCGAATCCTGCCTTCTTATAGGAGTGGCTAAATCCGCAGCTAGACTGACTAGGACATCAGCTTCCAGATTCTGGGATCGAGGTACATGCTCTAGGAAGAACCCTTTGAATATCATGGCTATCTCGACCGTTGCTTGGTGATAGGGGATGAGGTCTAGATTCCGGACTTCATTTATTCCTCGGACTTGATTGACGATAAGCAGATAATCACCGAAAGCTTCCAGGGACTCGACCCCCAGCTCTTTAGCGACTTTGAGTCCAATTAACAGGGCGTTGTATTCCTCCACATTGTTGGAGCATGGTTCGTTAAGAGAATATGCCCGGTAGATGACGAGTTTATCAGGAGTGACTAGGACGATTCCTACCCCTGAAATCACGTTTCCCTGGGGACCAGTCCTGGAGGCGCCGTCGAAGAACAGTTGCCATGTGTCACCTTCCATTACGGAATTACATTCTGCAACTTCGTCGGGAATATCTTCGTATAATTTAGAGGCCTCCGGGATCGGATGAGCAGCTAGGAAGTCGGCCAGCGCTTGGCCTTTGATGGACTTCTGCGGTACGTATACCGGGTGGTCAGGGGTACCAGGTCTTGATTTTGATCTCTAGATGGAGGGAGATTGACGATGTCCATCGTAGCTCGGGAAATGGGCGTGACACCGTTCATGACCTCTTGGGAAGGCAGATCGCCGAACCGTAGAGAGATCATGTTGGCCGTGACCGTCTTCTCGGTATTGTGCAGAGTGATGGCCTTAGCATCGATCAACCCCTGGATCCTCCTCTTCAGTATGTAACACGCCTTTGTTGGGTGGTATACGTATCTGTGGAAGATATAGTATTTGGGGTCGTCAGTACTGCCGACTTCTTGGGGCCGTCTTAGCTCCGGAAGGGTGATCTTGCCGCTTTTGACGAGACACTCGAATATACTAGGGATATCGTCGTCGTCGAAAGAGTAGACTTCGACGGGCCTGGAAGTCCCGGGCTTCGTCTGCGTGGTCGCCGCCGTCTTTTGTCTAGACGTATTGACCGTCAGAGCTTCTTTTCCCTTGGAGCTGCGAGGATGGTCGCTGTTGGGAGATGACCTTTTGCCTCTGTCGGAGGCGGAGATCATGATGCCATTATCGAGCGCCTTGCGACTGTTGTCTTCGGCGGTCCCTGCCGAGACGATGAACGAAGGCCACTCATGGAACTGATATGGTCCTGTAAATATCGAGACTACGGGAAGGAGGTTCTTCCTGCAAATGTCTACTAACGCCGAGTCTGGAACTCCTGGAGGCATTTGTAAGGTGGCCTGACGAAAATGTTCGACGAAGGTGCGAACGTCCTTATTTTCCCTTTGTTTGACTTCGATGAGAGAGGACATAGACATGTCCATTCCACCCTCGTAGAATCGCATGAAGAATAAAGCTTTGAAGTCTTCGAAGGAAGTAATACAGTTGTCCGCCAAGCTACGGTACCACTGATAGGCTACTCCTGAGAGGCAGCCTTTGAACACCCGAGTGAGGAGGGCGTCGTTCCCTTGTAGCAACACCGTCATCATACTGAAATAGTTCATGTATTGACTTGGCGATATTTTTCCTTCGAACAGAGCCATAGTCTGAGGCCTGTACTTCGGAGAAAAATGGACTTCTTCCTAGATAGCTGGGTAAGGCTGGTTGATTCCCAGTTTCTTGAGCTGATCTTTGTGCTTCAAGGCGTCAAACTGGGCTTTCAACTCCCGCACTGCCTGTATCGAATTTTCAGTTGGAAGCGGGGCTACGTGTAGTGCGGAGTTGGATGTATCGTGACTCCAACGGGAGGTAATATATTCACCGAGTGAGGAAGCGGAGGAACTGCTGACTCTTGATCTAGAGCAGGCTCTTGGCTTGGGTTGGATGGTGGCAAGTCCACCCCCACACGTATCTGAGTTGGCGGGACCGACGCTTGAGCCATGGCAGTTGCGTGCTGAGTTAGCATCATCTGGTGCATGTTCGCCATTATGGATTGTATTTATTTCAGAGACGTTTCCAGCATAGTGATGCGTTGTTCCGCGTTTCCTGACGGTGAAGCTTCCTCGCGTTCGTCTTCAATGGCGTAAACTCCCATCTCCCTGGGTGTCCTCGAAGGATAAGTATAGGTCGTTGCAGAAGTCGACTCTATACTCTCAGCATCTGATTTGGGAGATTGGCGACCCCCAGCGTCGGAATCAGATGAGTACAAAGCCGGTTGCTGTGACCTTGCACGGGTATTTTGGAACACCCCAGCTTCAGTGTTCCTGAGGAGGTCTTCGAATCTTCTTCGGCTCGGAGGCCCTGAGGGATGACGTCTTGAGCTCGACCCTCCTCTAAGTATGTGTGAAGCCATATTCACGGACGCATACGCGGGCACTTCTTTCGAAAAAGACTGAGAGTAGCTCAATCGGTCGAAAACCGACCGTTTTGCTTTAGAACAGCAGTAGTCAATCACAATTTTATGACTATTACAACATTGCTCGCTAGGGGCGTCATAGACATGTTGGAAGGTCCCCTCTCCTTACGCTTTTGGATTAGGTATTTGCGCGGGTCAGGAGGAGTAGCAACCTGAGCCTGCTTTACGTCGTGGGACTTTGCCTGGCGTAAATTGGAGATTCGCTCAGAGTGGCGTAAGGCTGAAGAGGTCCTCAGTTGGCCATCGGCTTCCCGCGTAATCCGGAGGGTAGGCAGATTGCTCCTTCGCCGGCGTAACGGCCGAGGAGTCGAGTATTCCGCTGCCTGCTTCCCTTCGCAGAAATTACGGCGCTCATCTGGTTCCTCGTAGAGGTCAGATGTTGTCTTGCGCCTGGAGCGTGATTTGTACTTCTGTCCTGGCGCTGAGGCATCACCAGAAGTTTGGTCTGTACCGCGCGTAGCGGGAGACTGGTTTCTGCGCGTAGAGCGCAGTAGATACTTCTGGGTTAGCGCTGAGGCTTTGCCCGAAGTTTTGTCTGTACCGCGCGTAGCGGGAGACTGGTTCCTACGCGTAGAGCGCAGTGGATACTTCTGGGTTAGCGCTGAGGCTTTTCCCGAAGTTTTGTCTGTACCGCGTGTAGCGGGAGACTGGTTCCTACGCGTAGAGCGTAGTGAATACTTCTGGGTCAGTGCTGAGGCTTTGTCGGAAGTTTCGTCTGGACCGTGCGTAGCGGGAGACTGAGTTTTACGTGCAGGGCACGGAGGGAGCGGTGCTACCACCTCATTGGTCGAAGAGATTGGAGAGTCCACAGGAACGGTAGAGGATGTCTTGGGCATCCACACTTTGCGCAGCTTCCTGTTGTCTTGGACGGAGAGAGAGTGAGAGCTACCCCCGGTTCAAAGCATGTCTTCGTAGGCAGACTGGTCGAATTGGACGACCAGTATCTTCTTCACGGATCCCACGGATACCACATCGTGTTGAGCAATTGCTTCCTCGTCAGAAGAGAAAGATGTCCCCAGCAGAGTCGCCATCTTGTTTGTGGTATTAAACGAAAGAATGAAGATGTATTCAATATGGGGTTTATACGGAACCCGTCTTCTTTGGTTTACAAACAAACTTGTACAATTTGATCCTATACGAGGATATGGGAGTACAATTTATTTAATCTGGGTAAATATTGTTATAGGTGTCTGATCTGCAGTCGATCACTTTAGCCCTTGGACCACACGATATTGAAGAAGTGTCGTAGAAGATAGGAAGCAGCTTCGAAGGTTGCAGGAGAGGGTGGATGCACGATGCCAAAGTCGTCGATCCCTACTCTTTGCCTGAGCTTCGGGTGCTCTCTCTCTCTCTCTCTCTCTCTCTCTCTATCTCTCTCGGGTTTGATCTTCCAATTTTTTTGTCGACCGGGTTCGATCTTCAAGTTTGGAGTTTTTCGACCTCGGATCTGATATTGGTTTTTTTGACCAATTTTCTGACCTTGTTCCTCATTGATAGAGGTCTCTATTTATAGAGTTTTAGTGACAGTGACCACTCCGTTGGTGTAACAACCGAGGAGTGGAAAGTACAGCACCCTTTTACACAACGGTTAAAGTAACCAATGCCTGCGTATAGATAATCTTTTGAATGAGCGTGTGACGCGGGTCCAACTAAGGGACACAACGCGTACAATTGCTACGAAGATCACGGCGTAAAAGCCACGTAGGTAGGTATCCATTGTGTAGAAGAGGTTGGCATAGAAGCCAAATGTCTGTCACCATGGCATAGAAGCCAAATAGTTATCAAACCGGCATAGAAGCCGAACAGGCGTAGAAGCCGAACAGGCGTAGAAGTCGAGTGGTCGTAGAGGCCAAATAGGCATAGAAGCCGAGTGGTCGTAGAGGCCGAACAGGCATAGAAGCCGAGTGGTCGTAGAGGTCGAACAGGCATAGAAGCCGAGGGGGCACAATCGCTGGATGGGCGTAGAAGCCGAAGGGGCACAAGGGCCGAGCAGGCATAGAAGCCAAAGGGGCACAGGGGCCGAGCAGGCGTAGAAGCCGAAGGGGCACAGGGGCCGAGCAGGCGTAGAAGCCGAAGGGACACAGGGGCCGAGCAGGCGTAGAAGCCGAAGGGGCACAGGGGCCGAGCAGGCATAGAAGCCGAAGGGGCACAATCGCTGGATGGGCGTAGAAGCCGCTGCGTACCGTGCCACAGTGCTGACGTGGACGTCTTAGCCGGAATTACGGCTTTTGAAGATATAATCAAATCTCTTGCATTAAATACCGAGATTTGCCACCATCCTGTGCATTAAATATGGAGGCGTGTCCTTTGACGGTCTGCAACCCTTTCTGCGCATCAGTCGCAGAGATGTGCCTCGAGAAACTGTCACCGCACTGTGCATTAGGCGAAGAGACGTGCCTCGAACTCCGTACGGAGTGCAACTTTTGGCGTAGCAGGCGGTTTGTCTACTGCAGAACGTAAACAGCTCGCATTTTGCCTGTGTAAAACAAGGCAGCGTATTCCCTCGTGCTTTGAAAAAGCAGTTTACACGAAGGGGATGGCGGTATTTGACAGCCTGGGTGGCAGTGCAGTGCCATCATTATAGCCGTCGCTTGGGTAGTCGAGCCGTATCCCTTTGCCAGAAGTCCAGACGTCAGGTTCTTTGCAGGCTCTGACAGGTTCATTACAGGATCTGACAGGTTCACTTCGGGGAATTTGAAGCGTCTTTTGTACACCTCAATGCTGCGTATGAAGGGGGAGGAGTTTTACGCCCTGGAGGCGATGAAGCACCATGTTTACGCTGAAGCGGCTTGGACGTACTGCCTTACGCGGATGGTCCTTTGAGCTTTTATGTTTCACGCTCTGTTCTAGCGGAAAAGGCTCCGTTGCACGCTTGATGGCTCTTAAGGCCTCTGCCTATGCTGCTCTGCACCGATATGCCGCGTAGTCATCCGGCGTATTTTTCATGCTTCTACAACTACAACTATAGCAAAACCCTACTTAGATTTCTTTATGAAGACACATGGGCATATAAGATTATTCTCATATCCCTCCATTTTCATATATTCACTAAGACAGTTGTACCATATTCTTCCAAATTATTTTAAACCGTACAATGAACATCTTAGCTTTATGGAATGCATGTTCTTAGCTTTTGAGATGGGTAGGTTAAATCCATCTGAAATTTTCATATATACATCACTATCTAAATCTTCATATAGATAGGATGTTACAACATCCATAAGTCTCATGTCCAGCTTTTTCTTAACTATCAGACTTATCAAATAACAGAACGTTGTTGCATCCATTACGAGAGAATACATCTCTTCGTAATCAATATCGGGTCTCTGAGAAAACCCTTGTGCCACTAATCGTGCCTTAAATCGAGCAATTTTATTCTTTTTATTTCGCTTTCTTACAAATACCCACTTGTAACCTACCGGTCTGACATCTTTTGGTGTTTGTACTATAGGTCCGAACACTCCACGTTTATTAAGGAAATCCAATTCTGCTTGAACTTCCATTTTGGCCAATCTTTTCTTTGTCGACATTCATCGATGCTACGTTGTTCAGTGTCATCAATGCTCTTAGATATTTTAGTAGCTACTGAGAATGAGAATATCTCATCTATTGTTATATCTTTGCGATCCTATACCTCTCTTGTATATATATAAAACATAAAGATCTCTTTGCTTTCTGGTACCTGAGCTTCCTCTTGGGCTTGTGTCTTTTCTAAGACATTCACCTCTTCTGGATTTTCAGAGAGTATGGATCTGTCATTCATAACCTATTCTTGAGTGTTATGTATAACCTCCTTAAGAGTGTTAGTTGGGTATTTTCTCTTTCTAGGGACTAAGTCCTTCGAACCTATATGTCTACCATGCTTCTAGCGTGTAGTAGATTCATTTCCTACGGGGATATCAATTCGAGCTGGCACATTTGCAGTGGGCACATATGATTTAATCACTTTAGCTATATCAGTAAATGCATCTGACATTTGATTTTCAATCTCCTGCAGATACAATATCCTTTGTATCTCAGTTTCACATTGATTAGTACGAGGATCTAGATGAGACAAAATAGGATTATCCTACGATAATTTATGCCGTTTATTTATGGCGAATGGTTCTGTAAGAACATTCTTTTCTTTCTTTTTTCCCTCATAACGGCAAAAATTTAGCCTCAGCAAAATGTCAGTCTACGAATCTAGTAGTAAAAAATATTACCAGTTAAAGGTTCCAAATATCTAATAATTGAGGATGAATCAAAACCAATATAAATTCTTAAAGGGTGCTGAGGTCCCATTTTAGAGCGCTGAGGAGGGGGAATAGAAACATAAACAGTACAACCAAATTTACACAAATGAGAGATGTTAGGTTGATGGCCTGTCACAAGTTATGATGGTAAAAATTTATGATATGCAGTTGGCCTAACAATGATCAATTTAGTAGCATGTAATATGGCATGTTCTCAAGCTGAAATGGGTAAGTTTGATTGCATGAGTAAAGACCTTGTTATGTGCTAAAAATTCTTAATCAAGGACTCTACTAAACCATTTTGGGTATGAACATGAGGGGTAGAATGTTCAACTTCTATTCCTACGGAAGTACAATAATCATTAAAAGTACGAAAAGTGAACTCAGTTGCATTATCAAGTCGATCGTTCTAACATGTTGGTCAGAAAAATGAGTCTTAAGCTTAATCAACTGAGAAAGTATCTTGGAGAAGGCAAAATTTCTAGATGAGAGTAAGAAAACATTTGACCATCGACTAGAAGCATCTATTAGAACCATAAAATACCTGAAAGATCCGCTAGCAGGATCAATTGGTCCGCAAATATCACCTTGTATTCTCTGAAGAAATGGTAGTGATTCAGAAACTATTTTGAGAAGTGGAGGCCTTGTAATAAGTTTACCATGTGAACAAGCTACACAGAAATATTCAGTAGGAAAGGAAAGACTTTGGTATGATAAATTATACCCATTGGTATTGTTGATGACCTTTCTCAACATAGACGATCCTGGATGACCCAATCTGTCATGCCAAAGGATTAGATTCCTTGGATCCTTTAGCCTTTTTCTAGTGATGGGGTAAGATTCTACTACCTTCAGAGTAGTTTGATATAGCCCCAAGGAGATTAACTTGTACTTTTCTAATGTGAGCTTATTGCTTCCAACATTAGAGGTGATACAAAGATACTCTTTGTTATCATCGTTCATGATTTCAACATGAAATCCGTTCATTCGAATATCTCTAAAGCTGAGTAAATTTCTATTAGATCTACTACATAATAAATGTATTTCGAATGATTAAGTGTGTTCCATTTGGCAACACAACATCGGCCTTACCATAACCTTCTATAATTTGCACGGGTCCAGCAATGGTGGTCACCATGGTAGTGTTTGAGGCATATGTTGTGAAAAACTTTCTATTTTTCAATATAGTGTGAGTTGTTGCACTATCTATCAAGCATATGCCATCATCATTGTCCATACCTTTCAAAAACATAAATTAATAATATATTAATATGCTACTAAATGATTAAACTTGGCATATTGTCAATTATTACAACTTGATCTAAATCTAAATAAAACTGCTTCAAAGAAAGTAAACTATGACTATTGATCATATAATGACCAATTTATTCAAAGTGGAAAGTAAATAAACTTATATAAGTATACAATAACTATTCATTGACTTCGCCTATAATGGCGTTGAACTGGTCTTCCGAAATTACGTTTCCATCCTTATCTTGGAAGAAATCATTAAAATCCATTTGTGTTGTACCCTCCATGAGATTAGTCTCCACACCCTTTGAGGCTTCATACTCGTCCACTTTTTTTTGTGAGGTTCGACAATTTCGCATCCAATGACCAGCTCTTCCACAACGTTTGCAAATATCAGTTGGAGCAGCTGGATTGAAAATTTGGACATTATTTCTTCAAGGATTAAATCCCTTATTTTTGAATCATGTATCGTTCCTTGGACCCAGATTGTAGCCATTTATTTGTCTTCCACGACGTCCATGCCCTCTACCTCTGTGATTTTCTCGACCCCTAGTATTAGTCATATTTTTTCGAGTACTAGTCGCATTCACTTCAGCTGGAATTGGTGTAGACCTAGTTGGTCTACTAGTATGGTTTTTGATTAATAACTCATTATTTTTCTCGGCCACGAGTAAGACAATAATGAGTTCAGAATACATCTTAAAATTTCTCTTCCTATACGTCTGTTGTAGGATCATATTTGTCGCATAAAATATGATGAATATTTTTTCTAGCATGGAATGCTTTATCATTTTTTTACCACATAACTTCAATTATGAAGTAATCCTGAACATAGTTGAATTATAAGCTACAACTGTCTTATAATCTTGAAAACATAGATTGAGCTATTCATGGAGTACACTCGGTAGTATGACCATTTTCTGGTGATCATATATCGCAATTAGAGAATTCTATAGCACCAAGGGGTCCTTGACTGTTAAGTACTCAACCTTGAGATCATCATGAATATGATTTCTTAGGAAAATTAAAGCCTTCGCTTTATCTTGTGTAGATATTCGCTTATCAGCCACAATTGTGACTCCTAAGCTTTTAGCCGAAGGTGCAATTCAGCATCCAATCTCCAGTTGAGAAAGTTCTGGCCTTCTAAGTTTAGAGGCTTGAAATCATGCTTTGTGAGGCTCGACATATTGTTGTGTAAGATCAATAATAACAAGTTAACATAAGAACTTGGTAATTCAACAAAAAACTCATATTCATGGTGTATGCTTCAAACAATGATGTTTCAGAAGTCTATTTATACCAAACAAATCTTGTTCATGGTATGCTTCGAACAATGATGTTCCAGAAGTCGTAGGTAAATACCAAACACTAGATGTTCAAGGTATGCTTCGAACAATGATTATGTTCAAGAAGCTTTCAAAAATACCACATATGGTATGCTTCGAACAATGATGTTCCAGAAGTCTTATATATATAGACCAAACAATTCATGTTCATGGTCATCAGATCTTTGATGGTTTTGATCTAAATGTATTAACATATATAAAAGAAATAAATAAATAAATAAAGAATAACTTCAGCGTTCTCTCCGAGAGATCTATATGCGATTAACATCAGAGTGTTATTACTGAAGTGGAGAATCCACAAATGGCAGCTTCACTGAGATGCTCTCACTTATTTCCTCCCGTTAGAGCTTCGTGCTGATAACGTGTTAAAATAAACGTAGAAGAAGGAAGAAGAAAATAGGAGAGAATATCTCTTATTCGTGTAATCATATAGTGGGAGGCAAATACCTTATTTATACAACCCAATGAAGGTATAATACTAATCTCTAACCAATGCGGAACTAAAATACAAAGTGAAAATCAACCCTTTAGTAACCCACGTTATAACAATTATCAAAATTTAAACTTTTGTTTTCAGCAATCTTCCTAAGTTAAGCAGATCAAATATCACATAAAACATTATATTTTATATTTATAACACAGGCATAATCACTTTCTTTTCTTTGGTTAAATCAAGTATCATGCTATATATAATCCCAGAAGAAACATTTTAATCTATGAACCTGGTTTTAAAATTGGTATGAACTTCCTTTTTTTTTTCTTTTGATCTTTCTGAGCGATGGTGCTGATAACGTGTTGTAAACGTGCAAGAGAGAAAGAGAAGAATGTAGCCGAATCAATCATCTGAGACTTTTCTCATTGATAATATATATATATAGGTAGTAAGGTAATTACGTGTTGTAAACGTGTTGTAGACTTCATTAAATTTAGCATAGGTAGTCAGGTAATTACGTGTAAAAAAAATAAAAGAAAATTGTTGTTTGCGCTTTCAAAGATGTAAAAAATTGAAAACTTTTGCGCTTTTCAAGTAGTAAAAAAAACTTATTGTTTATTTTTTAAATAATATTAAATACCTACAAGGCTGAACATAAACACCCAAGTGTTAAATATTTTGGACTCCTCAAACTAGTTGGTACTTAATAGAAGGCTATTTTCATAGGCACTCAAAAAATTGCTTAGGACAGCCAATTATTTCAGGACAATCCAGATTTTTGTAATTTTTACTCAGGACAACCCCAAATTTACTTTGGGCTGCCCACCCCCCTCTCTCCCACCCCATACCCTAACCCTAACCCCAATCCCAACGCCGAAGGAGGAGGAGGAGGAGAAAGACGGTGAGGTGGAGGGGGGTCTCGCGGCTGGGGATGCGCGCGAGCACCTCACAGTCGCCGTCGCTGCTCTTGCCGTCGATGATGTTCTGCTCGACCGCCGCCGCTGCTCTTGTCGCCGCTGCTTCTACTGCTCGAGGAGGAGGAAGACAACGAGGTAGAGGGGGTTTCGCGGTCGAAGGAGGAGGATGTGGGCGCGGGCGGCCGTTGCTCGTCGTCAAAGACTGTCAAAATTTTGACTGTCCTTCATATTGGAAGGACTGTCAAATTTTTTGACAGTCCTAAAATATACTGGACTGTAAAAGTTTTTGACAGTCCTTCCAATTGGGAGTACTATCAATATTTTTGACAGTTCTTCTAATAAAATGGAATGTCAAATTTTTTGTCAGTTCAGACTAGTCTAAAATAATTTTTTCGATGACAAATTTATAAATAATTAAAAATATTGAACTAGTTTAAGTAAAATATGGACAGCCTAGAGAATTAGCCTAATAAAATGGGACCACAACCTTCCTACTAAAAAAAAAAAACCAAACATTGGGACTCAAACGAGTCTATACACCAAGTACAATCGACCTGTTTACAGTCCTCACCGCCTATAGCCAGCAAAATCCCTCCAGCTGTCGGTAACGCAAAACAATTTCCATCCCACGATCATCTCCTCCGGTACCAGGATCGCATCCCTACCGTCCGAGCAACCGGTAGCAGCCGGTCACTCTCCAGCTGCTCCCATATAATTCCCGCGATGGGTATAAAACCCGTTCTCATTAAATCCGGCGCCGCTTCGAAAATAAAATAAAATAAAAATAAGATCGGTGATTCGATTCCGGGAGTTCATAAAGAAGAGGACTTTTCCCAAATTCGGAGTCTTTCGTGATTTCAAATGGTCAGCAATAGCTCAAAATCGAACTATGATTCCGTTGATTCGAATTTCTCTGCCTATATTTCGCAAAAAGATTCCAGCTTTATTAGTATTGTAGACTTATTCCGATCGGCAATTCTGGAAATTGCGTATTTTAGGGTTTTTGGGGACAAATTACGGTTTTATTTTTGGTATTCTTATCCCCATATTTTTGTTGGTTCGAGTTTATTTCTTTATATTTTTGTTAAAATATTCGAACTTCATAGGTTCATAGACTTGTCTCATTGATAAGTTTTGGGGACATTAATAAATTAGGAGTTTTTATGTTGAAAACTAGGGTTTGATCTTAATCCCAAGAGTGTGTATATATATATATATATATATATATATATATATATATATATATATCGCGGTGCTGTTGTATTCGTGTATGAGCAACATAGGGATCATGTCCTTCTAGTTTTAGTATTCAACCAGCATTTTTTTTCTTCTGAAATTTAAACTTAACACATGAGAAGAGAATCTGTTTAATTCTTTATGGGTAGCTTTTATTTGGTGCAAAATCGTGAAATATGCAGGAAAGGGAAGGTTTTGGTACCATTTATTGGAGATGTCAAGATTTCAGTTTGCAAGCATTTTCTTTGCTGTGAATTCTGTTAGGTGGTTTTATATTAGCCTAAGCTTAGGAAGCACGGGCATTCCAAATATTGGTGATGTTTCGCATCGTTTCTGACTTGTATTGTACATGACACAATCCAAAATACATGATTACACACCAAAATATGTGCTGTGTTCATGTCAGCATGTCCGTATTGTGTCTCATTCTGATGTAGGGCCTGAGGATGTAGGGGGGAGAGAAAGGATGGATCTTCCTCTGATGATACAATCAAGTTGTTATATATGTGTTATGAAAGTCTTTTTTTCTCACAGGTAGTGCGCTGGAGAGCGATTTGGATTCTGGCCGCCAATTGGCTGCTGGGGCCTCAGTAGCCCCATCCAATCTTCCTTTTGGTGCGGCCCCTTCCATTCTTCCTCAGCGTCGAGCATCTTCTTCCACGGGGATGTGCATAGCCCAGTGCCAGCAAGCTTGATGTCAGGGACTGCTTGGTCCGGCCTAGGACCTGCTTCTGGAGATATGAACCATGGGACTCTCAACAGCACTGCAAACTCCTCTGGACCAAGTATTGCTGCTAGCTCACTCCTCACCGATGCCAACTCGCCGCTCTCTGGTGGGCCCCATATGCAGAGGAGCACAAGCTTCAACAACGAGTCCTACATGCGACTTCCTGCCTCTCCCATGTCCTTCTCATCCAATAACATCTCGTGTTCTTCCATGATGGATGGCTCCTCCATTGTTCAACAAGGTCCTCATCCGGAACGGATGAAGCAAGGGGCTTCTATTTCTAGCAGTATACATCCTATGATAAAACAGGAGCCAGGAATGAACTCAATGCATGCCCTGAAGAAACCAAGGTTGGATCCAAGGCAGGATGACATTTTACAGCAGCAAGTTATCCATCTTCTGCTTCAGAGGCAGAGGCAGGAAGCTTTCCAGCTGCAGGGGCATCACAGCCCACAACTAAATGCAATTATCCAGCAGCAGAGGCTTGCACAACAAAGGCAGCAGGCAACAACAGATCTTACAGTCCTTGCCACATATGCTAGGGGACCCAATGCCCCAGCAGCTGAGACCAAGTCACAGACTAGTGCAAGCAGCACCCCCTGTAAGGCACCTTTCTGATAATGGGATATGTGCTAGACGACTTATGCAGTATATGTATCATCAGCGTCATCGACCAGCTGTATGTTCTATGGTTTAAATGCATTCCTCATAGCATACACAGTTATTGCCAAAATGGTCTCATTTTATTTGCTGGTGACTGCAGGATAATTCTATATTATACTGGAGGAAGTTTGTCACCGAGTATTTTGCTCCACGAGCTAAGAAAAAGTGGTGTTATAACGTTGCCAGCCATGCCCTTGGCGCTTTCCCTCAAGCAGCCATGGTTAGCTTTTTTGGTCTCTCTCTCTCTCTCTCTCTACACACACACACACACACACACACACACACACACACACCCCGTGTGTGTGCGTCTCCTCTCTATATGCAGACTTGCCTTCTGGGATGCTTCTTGAATGATTTGCTATAACCTCTTTCATTGCTTTCATGAGTATATCTGTATGTGTAGAGTTACTATAATTGTGTACATTTTGGCATAAATTTATACAAACACCACCACCACCACCACCAACAACACAAAGCCTTCGTCCCAAAATTTTCAGGTTGCCATAAATTTATAGGTCTATAATTTCGAATGTACCATTGGCAGTGTGGTAAGTGCATGTTTGCAGAGGAAATTATGCCTAATACCTTAACATGTTTTCACACATTATTTTAGTTACTTGTCGACTTACACTATCTTCTTACTTGATGCAGGATGTGTGCCATTGTGATATTTGTGGTGCTAAATCTGGAAAGGGTTTTGGTTAGTACACTTCCTACTGTTTATAAGATATTTTCATCCTAGGCAGGCAATTGTCTGAGTTCGACCTTGTTCTCATACTTCTCTTACGATAAGCTGTTATGTTTTGTCCTGCTTTCCTTTCAACAATTACTTCCCTTTTTTATAATATAAAAGAACAACGTGTACGTAAACCGAAGATATGTGATAGATCAAGTTGTTATCGTGAAGCAAGTAGTCAGAATTTATTCAAAATAAAAGAATGAAGATGCAAGGAACTTCATCAAAAATCTAATTGGATGCAAGTTAGAAAGGCAAGATATATGAAAAAACATAGGATCAAGAAGGACAATTATTAGACTATACTAGATTACTATTACAGGATCACTTTATGAACATCATCATTGTATGATTCGTATCCCCTGCCTATGAGACATTGTGTAGATCTGTTCCCTCTCCTCAATTGTATTTTCTCCATAATCTTCAAAAGTTCAAATCCCCTCTTTATATTCTCAAGAACAAAATCCGCCTCTTTCAGAATCCTATCACAATGCAAGTTTTATGACCTTCACAGCCATATTTAAAAACTCTTAGTTGAGAATATACACCCCTCCACTGTCAGCAGGTAAGAAAATTGCTGCTCAAGCAAGTGTCTTTAAACTACTACTTTAGCTGCAGATTTTTTTATTAACCTGATTCTCAGGCTTTGAGAAAATCATGGAGGAGATTTCATAAAAAACATTTTCAGTTTTTCTGAATTGCTACTCCTATAGAGTTTATATGAGAAAGGCAGCTTGATATTACTTTCATAAAATTCTTTCTTAACTTCAAATGTGGAACTAGAATATTTGAGTTAGCGTGGGGAAGGAAGTTTTTTTTTTGGACCATATACTTGAGTGACAAATTTAACGATGTTGTAACCTTTATGATCCTTGCCCAAACAACAGAATTTGCATTTACACATCATTTTGCCATGGATAACTTTGATTTGGACTTGTAATGCTTTCAAAGCACACCTTTTTCTTTCAGTCATGTTTAAAAAGAGAGGAGACGAGATTTAAGATGCATACAAGGATTTGTATCTCATTTGTAAGAGTTTCTATATTATGTTCGTTCTTTCATTTCAGAGGTTTTCCAAAATTCAATGTGATATTTTCGACTCTGTCGTACCATGTGTTTGTTAGATCTTGAGATAAGTTTAAGAAGCTTGTCGGTGTATTTACTTGTAGCATAGTTGTCAAAGACGCGCATCTAGGCGCAAGGTGCGGCGCGGCACACATCTAGCGCCTAAAATGCTAAGGCGATTTTCGATAGCCGCTCATATGGTGCCTTTAGGGTTTGTGTATAGGCACAAGGTGCGGAAAAGGCGCGCCATTTGGTTCTTTTCCTACTTTTTAAAAAAATATTTATTCGTCGTTCTGGAGTTTTTTTTTTTTTTTTTGAATATTTGCTGCATTTAAATTTCTTTCAAAGTGTTATGATTTGGTATTGCAACAAGATGGAAAAAATATATATATTTAGAGGATTTCTTCTTGAACAACAATAGATGTTACAGTTGGAATGACAATTGCGCCTCCTGAATTTCGTATCAAAATTGTCATATAGATACGTTATTAATATTTTTTTCTAAGCTTATGTTCAGAACATGAGGAAATCAAATAAAATTTTGTTCATGCCATATAAATAGAAATCATTAGGAAAAATTGAAGCTTAATAATGTTATCAATTTAAAAAATAAGACCTGTACTGATGAACTATGGAAAATCCTGGAAATGAAAAAAAAAATCAAAGAACTTTTTGACTCAGTAGAGTCTAATTCTCATAAAATCTTTTTGTTTACTCTCCATGTATGGGTTTACTATGATTAAGTTTGGCAAGGATCTCCTTGGGCTTGGTTTGGGATTGTTGTAGCTTTTCAAAAAGGAGTAGAAGAAGCAATTTTTGAGAGACCTTCCATATTTGCTTTCAAAATTTGTTCCAAGATTTAACCAAGGGTTTAAAATCAAAATACAATAGAAAATGATGCTTTTGATGTCTTTCAAAAAGGGGAAATTTTGTAGACTTATTCCGTTTCGTGGAGCTACGGGAGATGCCCGTTCTCAACTTTTAATTTATTTCCATCACTTATTTTCAAATACAATCATGTAATCTTCTATTTTGTACATATAATATGCACAATTTTAGGCCCTTCCCAAATTTTAATTTCTTTCCGACACTTATTTTCAAAGACAACCATATAATCTCCTATTTTATATATATAGTGAAGTTTGGAGATGGAGAGGAGAAGGAAAAAAAGTAGGAGAAGAGAGAATATGAGAAAGGAGATTTCAAGGGCCTTAAACCCTAGGTTGCATCTCATGTCTATTTATATTGATATGCAATACACCCACGATTACTATTATACCCTCATATAATAAATAATAAAATAAAATAACTCTTAACACCCTCCCTCAAGCAGGAGTATATAGATCAGACATGCCCAGTTTGTTACATAAATCAGAAAATGGACCACGAGCAAGTGGTTTTGTGAGGATATCACCTAATTGATCATCTGACCGAACATAAGGAGTGACAATCTGTTTCTTCAGCAACAAATCACGAATAAAATGACAATCCACCTCGATATGCTTTGTGCGCTCATGAAACACCGGATTACTTGCGATAAACATTGTCGACTGATTATCACAATACATCTCCATCGGAATTGGAATTATAATTCCCATTTCATGAAGAAGATACTACACCCACATCATCTCAGAAGCTGTATGAGCCATCGTACGGTACTCGGCCTCTGCACTAGAATGAGCCACAACATTCTGCTTCTTACTACGCCATGTGACAAGATTGTCACCCACAAACGTACAATAGCCAGAAGTAGACCTCATATCACTGCGACTGCCTGCCCAATCAGCAACACTGAACCCAGTCACCGTAAGTAACTGGGAAGGTTTGTACAACAACCTCTTTCCAGGTGCATCCTTCAAGTATCGAAGAATGCGAGAGATAGCCTCCCAATGTGGTTGTCGAGGGAGATAAACTGACTAACTACTCCAACCGCATATGTGATGTCTGGTGGAGTAACAGTAAGATATATAAGTTTGCCAACCAAACGTCTATAATATCCAGCATCCTCAAATAACTCTCCTCTGTCAACATCAAGCTTGTCATGATAATCCATAGGAGTCTCAACTGGTCGACACTCCAACATTTCAGTCTCGGAGAGCAAGTCTAGAACATACTTGCGTTGTGACAGATACACTCCCTTCTTAGATCTAGCAATCTCGATTCTAAGAAAATATCGAAGAAGACCCAAATCCTTAGTATGAAACTGACGACTAAGGTAGGCTTTCAAGTCCCCAATCCCAACATGATCACTCCCAGATATAATGATATCATCAACATAAACAATCAACACGATAATACCTGCTGAGGAAGAATGACAAAATACTGAATGATCTGATGTGGTGCGCCGAAAGCCATACTGAATAAGAACTGAACTGAACTTGTCAAACCAAGCACGAGGTGACTGTTTCAGTCCATATAATGTTTTCTTCAATCGACATACGAGTTTTTCATTTCGTGCTACAACATATCCCGGTGTTTATCCATATAAACCTCCTCCTGTAAGTCACCATGCAAGAAAGCATTCTTTATGTCCAGCTGATATATAGGCCATTGGTGATTAACCGCCACAGAAATAAGAATCCGAACTGAATTCGGTCGAGCCACTGGAGAGAAAGTCTCTATATAATCCACACCATATGTCTGAGTATACTCTTTGGCAACCAATCGTGCCTTGAGGTGCTCAACAGAACCATCGGGGTGATACTTAACAGTGTACACCTATCTACAACCCACCGTCTGCTTTCCAACAGGAAGTGATGTAAGCTTCCAAGTATGATTTTGATGTAAAGCATACATCTTCTCATCCATTGCACTTTTTCAAGTAGAAGATGATATAGCATGCTTATAAGTTTTGGGAATGGAAATAGAAGACAATGAAACAGCAAATGCATGAAAAGATGATGAAGCACGATGTAATGAAACATAGTTAGAAATGTGATGCTTATTCTTTGTGGTACAAAGGCGTTTTCTTTTTTTGAGAACAATAAGAAGATCATCTGGATATGTGGTGATGGAAGCAGAAACCTCAGGCACGGAAGATGATTGGTTGAGGGCTGAATTCTGCAGAACTACTGGCCTGTCCTTGGATGTCTGATAAACCTGTAGATGGGGAATGGAGACAAATTGATTCAGGAATAATCGGAAGTGGTATGGAAGATATCACATCTGTTGTAAAAGGAATACAACGTTCTCCTGAAGGAAAGAAAGGGGTAGACTCAAAGAATGTAACATCCACACTGACATAATATTTGTGTGACTGTGGACTGTAACAACGATAACCTTTTTGAGTACAGGGATAACCAAGAAAGGCACACTTCAGAGATCTAGGAGCCAACTTATCTCGATTAGGTTCCAAGTTATGAATAAAAGCGACGCACCCAAACACTCGAGAAGATAAGAAAAAAGGTGCGACATCTGTATGTAATATGGTAAATGAAACTTTGTTATTTAATGTAGATGAAGTCATACGATTAATTAGATAACATGCAGTAAGAACGACATATGTCCAATACTGTTTAGGGACATGTATATTGAACATGAGAGTTCGAGCCACATCTAAAATATGTCGATGTTTGTGTTCAGCTATACCATTTTGTTGAAAGGTGTGGACACAACTGGTTTGATGAATCATACCACGATCAACACAAAAATTGTTCACAGAAGATTGAGTATACTCCAAAGTATTATTAGAACGCAGAATTTTGATACGTTTATCAAACTGAACATAGACTTCATTATAAAAGGCAGATAACACATTTGAAAATTCAGATTTTTCTTTCATTAAATAACACCAAGTCATTCTGGAATAATCATCAATAAAAATAACAAAATACTGAAATCCTTTCGGACCTTTGACTCTAGACGGACCCCAAATATCAGAATGAACAAGATCAAAAGACTAATTGACGACTCTCACTACGACGAGGGAAGGAACTACGGTGATGCTTGCCTAACTGACAAGCCTCACATTCAAGACTAGAAACATGACTCAAACTAGGAACAACTTGACACAACTTAGCCAAAGACGGATGTCCCAAACGATAATGCCACTGTAACGGAGAAGTAAAAACAAAAGTGAAGGCCTTTCCAAGTAGATCGAAGTAGAAACAAAAGGGCGAGTAGACCCAGCCAAGATAATATTATGTTTCATGGAACTACGATTATGAAAGAGATGTTATACCAGACATGTGAGAGCTTGCTCCTGAGTTGATGACCCAAGAGGTGGATGGTGACTCGATTGCCACAAAAGCAGGATTACCTATATGTGCCATGGTTGCAGTAGGTTGGGAGGTGGTACTAGCAAGCACGTTCAACTTTTGGAGGATCTGTTCAAATGGAGATGAGCTATCAGACGTTGAAGTCTGATTGAAACCCGAAGTATCATCTTTAGGAGCAGAAGTGGTGACCTGGGACTGCATATTTTCATCATACACTTGATGTGCATATTCTGGTTTCTCCTACTTGTTCCAACAATAGTCTTCCACATGACCGAGCATTCCACAATAGTTACACTTCCGTGGTTGACCACGGCCACCACCACCGCGGCTACCACCACGACCATTGTCTCTACCACCATGGCCTCCTCCTCGTCCAAAACTATGACCACCATATCTACCGCCACGTCCACTACCACGTCCACCACCATGACCAACAACACTAGAAACTAGGACAGAAGACTCAGTACTCGGCACCACAGAACTTTGTCCTAGAAAGGAACGATTGAGACGGGAGAAAGTATCTGCCACCGTAGGTAACTGCTCTCCAGCAAGGATTTGAGCTTTATAAGGTTCGAGCGCAGGATCCAAGCCGGCTAGGATAAGTGAAACATGAAACTCTTCCTTCTATCTTCGAGCTTCCTTCAAATCAGTAGTAACATGATGATATTAAAACAGTTTCTCCCACAAAGCCTTCTTTGAAGCCAGATATTCATTCACAGGCTTCCCATTTTGCTTTGTATTAAACAATAACTCGTACAACTCATAGATACGGGCAACGTTTCACTTCTGCAAATATGATTATTCCAGAGATGCCCAAATCTGTTTGCTTGATTCACACCACTGAACATTAGCAGCGATATGCGATTCCATACTATGCCACAACCACGACATAATGTATGCATCTGCACTCATCCAATCTTCATACTCAGCGGAAGTTTCAAGCGGGGGTTCTTCCGTCAAAAACTTCAACTTCTTCTTCGTCCTTAACACCACTTTGATAGACTTGGACCAGGCAAGGTAGTTCACACCATTGAATTTCACCGCTGTAATCGACTTTCCCAATTCATCATTATGAATAACAGTAAAAGGAGAACCACCTCCGCTACCACCATCACTATTAACCTCGCTAGAAGATTTGGTCCCCACCATACTTGCGGATGCAACAAAAAGACGAGGTCTTTGAAACCCTAGATCTCACAAGGAACCTCAACCGACGACGAATAACCAACGGAGATCTGTAGAAACCTTAGATCTCATAAACGAACCACGAACGACCACGAACAACGAACGACGAACGACGAATCATGAAAAGTAGACGAAAAACAGTCGAAATTTTTTTTGCAGGGCTGCCGCCCCGAACCCTGCAATCAAGGGCTACCGCCCTCGAATCCCTGTCGAACTCACGGCCGAGTTCGATCGGCCCTGTCGTGGATGGGATGTACAGTACTTTCAAATATATGCTCTGATACCAAGTGAAGTTTGGAAATGGAGAGGAGAAGGAAAAAAAGTAGGAGAAGAGAGAATATGAGAAAGGAGATTGCAAGGGCCTTAAACCCTGGGTTGCATCTCATGTCTATTTATATTGATATGCAATACACCCACAATTACTATTATACCCTCATATGATAAATAACAAAATAAAATAACTCTAACATATACAATATGCAAAATCATATTAAATTGTTAGTGAAAGACATCATTGTCTTTCATATGGGATTTTTTTTAATCCAGTTTCCTTTTAGAAGTGGAAATTAATTCATCTATTGAAAACCTAGAACATCACTTTAATAATGTAGAATAAATGATCCCCCCTTTCTTTCTTTCTATCTTTTTTTTTTCAAAAAGTGCGCCTTAATTCAAAAAGCCGTACCCCATGCGCCACGCATTGTGTTGAGGCACTAGGAAGCTTTTGCGCCTTGCGCTGTTAACAACTATGACTTGTAGTGGTATGATTTCATTTAATATTTAGCTTCCTTCATGCCATATTTTTTAGTGAATAATTACTATTGTTGCAATGTTTTTCATTTAGTTTTTTGGACTAATGACTTCCATACCATGTTAATTTTTGGGTACAGCGGCTGCATATGAAATTCTCCCTAGGCTGAATCAAATTAAATTTGACAGTGGGGTTGTTGATGAGCTATTATTTCTTGAAATCCCTCGTGAGTTCAGGCTCTCTTCAGGTATAATGGTGTTGGAGTATACAAAAGCAGTTCAAGAAAGCGTCTATGAGCAACTTCGTGTTGTTCTTGAAGGCCACCTTCGGATTATGTTTACTCCAGATTTGAAGGTTAAATACACCAATTATTTTTCCACCAAGCATTTTGAACTGCTTAATTTCGATTTTTGGATACAAATATGTAACTTAATATTAATTTTCATGCTCTAGATTTTATCATGGGAGTTTTGTGCTCGACGTCATGAAGAATTTCTTTCTCGCAGAGCGGTGGCTCCTCAGGTAACTGTATTTATTATTAGAGTGCAATCTAGTTCATGTTGGAGATTTCTGCTTTCAGCACCTCATATTAGTCGCCCTTTACCCAATGGTAGACAAGATCTTCCTCCAAACTTTTGGCTGCTGGTACAGTAGCCTTCTGTGCTTTTGTGCATTCCACTCCTCTTGATCAGTTGTATCTTCAGATGGTGTAATAACAAAAACTCCACTCTCCACTTGATGTGGAATCTTGGAGCAGTAATTGTTCTTTTATCTAAAGTACCTGTCAAAAAAGTGGACCAAATATAATATTTGAATAAAGGTCAAAGAGTAATTTTGGTTTTTGATTAAAAGCTCTGCCGTTCTCTTGCCAAATGGCAAGTTAAAATCCATCACCAACATATCATCCCTAGATCTAATACAACCAAATCTCCAAATAGACCAGAAATAGTAAAGAGATTAAGGGAAGGCATGTGCCTTCAGGTTGATGTGGACCCCAAGGCTTTTTCACTCTTTGGCATAATGTGCATAGAGATTAATGCAATTCCCTATGGCTAATTGTACCTTTTTTACCTCTTTGTCTAGTCTCTTTAGGGGAACTTGAAAGATGCTCATTTGTTGCATAACCAAAAGGTAGATTTATGTACCCACCAACTAGCCGTCTAAGGCTTATGGAGCTGACTCTCATACTCATAGTTTTACCTTGAGATCTCAGTCGAATGCTCCTTAAGTTTAAGGTTCTAGGGACTCCACCAGGACACGGGAACAAGGGCAAGAGGAGCCGAGAGTAGAAAAAACTCCTAAATCATTGAGTCCAGATCCAAAAGGTCACTTCGCTACCTATCGTTAAGCTGTCGGACAGCCGATGTCGAACTATGGTTTTCTATGCTCAATAAGGTAGAAATCGGGGTGTAGTAAGTTTCAAACACGAGAGAAGTTATTCGGGTAAGGCCACAGTGTAAGTATCGACACTTTTTATTCACTTTTCATTACTTGTGAAAGTCCCCCTTGAGCTTGGACAGTTGCCAAACCAAACCAAACCTGTTTGCGCCGGCTACTTCTCAAAACCGGTCGTGAATCGTCTACCTCAGCGTACCAAGCCAAGGGCTAGCCGAAGATGCACAGTTGAGCCTTGTTAAAGAGGCAAACCATGCATCGAAAGTTTTCCAAAAGTGTCCGAAAACCGTCCAATCGCTCGATTAGACTAAATAGTGAAATATGTTTATTCATGTTAACCATACTTTTCGAGTCGATAGGGTGTGCACCTTAAGGGATTCTTTCACCAGCCGCCAAACATAGGCTCAGTCCGAGGGACATATTTGCTGGAGAGGTCAATTACAGCTGTAAAATCTAGAACATAACATCATTCTGGATATACAATTGTTGGCATTGGCACCATTGGGTGCCTGGTAGATCTAAACCACTTTACTGCAAACAAAAACCTACCTGCTCGCTATCTTTTTCAAAGTACGCTCGCTCTATCCCCCTACCCACCCCTCTCAATAGGCGAGGCCTCACATCCTAACTCAAAAAACTAAGACATTTTCCGTAGTTTGATTGCTGAACATCCGATGGTTTGAGTCAAAATCAATAAAAAGGCCATCATTGACCAAGATCCAAACGGATCAATCTTGTTGGGAGGTACTGCCCAAGGAGAAGAAAATGTCACTTCCGGATCAGGGATAATAAATAAAATAGAAACCAGATAAAATCGTATATCGAAACGACTTCTAGCATCACCGGATGGATCAAAACCCCTCTATTCCGAGATTTTGCGCGCTTCGATCCATTTCCCGATCCGATTCATCCGATAACCATCCTATATTAGTGGGATGGATGGTCAATCATTTGCATTTCGTCTTTTTAGGCAGGACCTAGACATGGAGGTTCGGGAAGTAGCGCGTGCCAGCATTCTCGTTTTCGTCACGTCATAAGAACATTATATGGAGCTTTCTTATGCTCCATACCCGACCACATTGTGATCGGAGAAGGATTGGATGATTGATTATAATGTGTAGCTACCAGAGCGCGCTCCAAATTGATTGGATGAAACTGCACTCAAAGAATTTATTGTTCTCATCTAATGTTTGACACAAGGAACAGTTAGCTACCGAATTTAGGCTTTTTTCGAGCATTTCAAATGTGTTAACCATTATCTTTATGAGCCAAGTTCATCTTTTTTCCCTTTTTTTTTTTTGGGGTTGGGGGGGGGGGGGGGGGTGGTGGGTGGTAGGTGTGGGTCTAATTCAATTCTTCTGAGACCCCCATCATTAAGAATGTCATACACGCACATGACAATGGGTAAACATATTGTTTGTTCTGCAATTATCCTGACATGATGGCTTTACACTTTTGCATAATTCTCATGAAAGAGTGATTTTTCTTCTTCGTCATATATTATGAAGTTTTGATCAGTTTTGGATACAATCTATCTCAAGAGTCTCAGGACTAGTTAATCTCTTTCTTTTGTTGTAGACCATGTTGTTCTTTGGCTTTTTATTTCTTTTGTATGGAGTCGGATTGTTTTTACTTAAATCATACTAATGCTCTATCTTGGACACAAGAAATTGGCGTCCATGCAGTATAGGTGACTACTTATTGTATTTATCTGGAAATGTCTGTATCCCCTATCTGATTCCTTGCCTGGATTCGTCCAACATAGCTAATGCTGATTCAGTTTGCTCCCCTTTTTATCAACTCTAAGCATTTGTACTTTGGTATTGGCAATTTCATAGTCCTTAGATCAGCGCTTTGCTGCTGTAATCAACTAAGGGTGATGGGATCTTTCTTGTTATTAAGTGGCCCTTTTTGGATATGCTTTGAATGGACCACGTTGCTTCTCTCTCTTTTTCATCCCTTCTCTCCATTTCACTCTTGTTTGCTTGCTGTTCTTTTTTCCTACCCGCCCATTATCTTTTTCTGGCTTCCCAAGGTAGACAAAACATTGGATATGTCTCCTAGCAATCTATATATTATGTCCTAATATATACTAGGAAAATATGTCTCTCTTTTCAGTTTATTGCTGTAATTATAGGATTATGGTATTTTCTAGATTTGGAGATCCTTTAAAATTGACCCTTCTTACTTCCTACCTCGAGACAACAGATTTGGATTGTTTATGCAAGGTTCACAGGGATCCCTATGAGTACTCGTATCAGTAATTTCAGTAGTTTTGGTGGTATCTTATCAAGAGTTTCAGATTGTTTGATTTCAGAAAGAGAAAAATGCTGTCCTATGGTTGACTCTGGACATAAGCTATTAATACATTGAAGCATAAGCTATCAAGAAAAAAAGGCTAAAAACATAAGCTTCATGAGTTACTGGAGATGGATCATGCTTGGAAATGGCAAGGATGACAGGGGATGGTAAGGAAGATGGGATGGCTATCCTATGGCCTACTCTAGACCTCAAGATGATTGGAGGTTCTTCAAGGACAGATGGAATGCCTTTGCTACCGTCATCCTAGGGCAAAAAGAAATGGGGAGAGACTAGAAAGAGATGCGAGGAGAGGTCAAATGAATTATATCGGGTTGGTTAAGTGTATTGTGTGGTATTTTCTTTTTGTTAAAATGGGCTTTCCTGTTGCATGATTTGACCCATGAAGTGTATGCTATAGTGGAAAAGTGTATACTATGCTGACATATGGCTTCATATGATAGTAGCTACGTAGCAAAATCTAGAAGCCTGAAGCCTACACTAGAACACATGAAAACGGCTATTTCAGTAATACGTCTCTTCCTTGACCACTCAAGAGAGATTGATGTTTAAGATCATTGCCTACTCCCAATCCTATACTTAGATATCCAATGAATTTTTAGGCCTTTGACGAATTGCTGAACTCGTTGTTAGGAGGAAAAGGTTCAGGGCATAGTGGTATGAACCAATGTGAATGAGTCTAAGCTTCATCGCATGAAGGCATAATGAACTCAACTTGTACTGACCAGACTTGATTCTGTCCGAGAGGCCAAGCCGCTAAAGGAATAACATTTGTGGGGTTTATATATACAACAACAAAAAGAATAATGAAGCCTTTATCCTATTTTTTCTGGTTGGGTATTTGGAATCTTCTGTGGGTATCTTTCACGTTAGAACTAGCAAATCCTCCTAAATCTGTTGGTCGCCATTGCACATCGAAACCACCTCAAATAATTGGGCACAAACCCTAAGTTCCCACGGACTCATTTATTATTCTTTACTTTAATATGCATTGCCACTCATTCAGCCTAAAATTCTTGTTGGAGCTATGTTCATTTTGGACATTTGCCCTAATTGCCCAACAATCCAAATCGAAAGGTTAATCACACGCGCACTCTTTGTGCATGTCAGTATTGGCAAGTTTGCCCTTTTCGGCTTCGAATATCGAAGCGTTCAAATTTGTCCACTCCAGATAAAAACAAAGTGTGAAATGTTGGAAACTCCCTAATGTCTTGTCGTCCTTTTGCTGTTAGCATATAATGAAAGATCTCTGACAAAGTCTCTGATGCTTTTCTGAAGGAACTTTAGCTTAAGGTTGTCAGATAACCATCAGGAATTTCAGCCAAGCCTTCCATCAGAACAGAGTCGGGTATGGAGTATAAGAAAGCTCATAAAGGTGCGACGGTGATGGCCGCCGCCACCATCACACCCACTCTCACAGTCCCCTCTCTTCTATCTTCCAATAATTGCATCATTTCTACGAAATATAACATGTGGGGGTGGATGTGTTTGTGGGGGAGGGGGGGGGGGGGGTGCACCAAGAGGAGCCTTCTCTCTCCTTGTTGCTGGTGGCACCGTGGCCGCTGGGATGGGGATGGCCGGGTACCGCCACTATCTTCAACCCTTCTCTCACAGTCCCCTCTTCTGTCTTCCAATAATTGCATTATTATATAATTTAATAGGCAACCTTGACATTCAATTTTTAGCATAAAAATGAAAGTAAAACCAAATCATATACACATTTCAGTTTTCTGGTAAATAAAAGTTTCAGCTGATATTGATCTTTGAGAAAGTTTTGATCAATCTGGGGACAACTTAGAAAATTATTGGCCAGTTCGAAAAAAGGTTCATTGTTCGATTTTCTTCGGGGAACAACTTAGAAATTTATTGACCATTTTGAAAAAGGGTTTATAGTTTGATTTTCTTTGACAAGTTTTGCGATGCAACGATCTATAATGTGAACAAAACATTCTGATATGAGCCTGGTATAGTTTTATGATGCAAATTTGGTTCTGTTTCTCCTAAACCTGATACAATAAGGTTAATACATTTTGGAATTGGCTGATTTTCTAGACCTTATATAAGGTTACTTTCCACTTTGTTCGGGATTAGGTTCCAAATACTAAGCCTACATGGTTCACGCTTACTCTGCATCCACCAGTTTTAAGTTTGGCAAAATTAGGACTGGGTTCGGATCATTTTCAAGTCTAATGATTATGCTATAGCTGCATATAAGCCTGTTATTAGCTTTATAATTCCATGAAATTTTGATTACTCATTGTGTGGTATTTATATAATTACATGTTACTGAGCAAATTTATTGTTGCTAATTGAAGAAAATTAATGATTTCCCAGGTGAACCAGCTGTTGCAAGTTGCACACAAATATCAAAGTGCTGTAAATGAAAGTGGATCGGTTGGTCTTCCAATTCAAGATTTGCAAGCTAGCTGCAACATGTAAGTGTTTCAATCAATTTATTCTCTGCATTTTTCAATTGGTCTTCTAGTTCAAGATTTGCAAGCTAGCTGCAACATGCAAGTATTTTAATCAATTTAATTATCTGCATTTGTGAAGAAACATTTTCTTGTATGCTTGATTTGTACATAAATAGTTTTGGCAACTTTTCCATCATACTTACACTGTTAGCAACATGTAAGTATTTTAATCAAATTTATTCTCTGCATTTGCGAAGAAACATTTTCTTCTATGCTTCATTTGTTGATAGCTTTACATATATAAGTTTGGCAACCTTTGCTTCATGCTTATACTAGGTTTTTTCTGCAACTAATATGATATATACTTGTGTACGTACTTCTTGTACGGAGTGGTTGCAAATTTCTTTCCTCGCTGATAGAATTTTATGATGAGTTAGAGTTTCTAATAGGTGAAGTAGATCACATAGCCAGGTTTTTCTTTATTGTAACAATGAAAAGTCAATTGAGGGCACCTTGCTTGTCTTCTTATGTCTTGCTTCTTTCATACCATGTTTGGGCATCTAAGAAAAATACCAGAGAGTGGCTTGGCTTATTGGAGGAGCTTTGAGTTGCTTATCAGGGTTGTATGGCCTTTATCAAGGTCACCTGCTCTATGCTTCATTTGTGTGTAACCTGTAATGTCTACCTTCCATGTCTAGCAAGGTGGCATGCCCTATGCAAAATATATATGATATCTCAATTTATTAGTGGTCAGTTACCTTTTGCCTCAGATAGAATTTGAGACCAAGGGTGGAACCTAAGAAGTATCGACACTCCTAAATTCATGCTGCCTCCCCGATACGTATCTGACACGTCATGGACACTCCGAAATACACTAGGACACACCAAAATAAGTGCCGAATCCGTATTGCTGTGTCTGAAACGTGTTGTGTCAAATCTATTATCTATGTCTATGCAACATACCTACAACCCACCTCTGCTTACAAGAGGTGAATGGATATTTGGTAATGGGAGAAACGTGAAGAGCTACAGAAAAGGGATCGTTCCAGGGCCCAGACAAGTGGAATTCTTCAAATACGTGGTGTGATGAAATGTGTGGGACTAACTTATTGTTTGGGTTATCAAGGTCTCGTGTGTGGTTTGTCTAAAGAAACTAGTCATAGGGAATGAAGGTACATGGGACATCTAAGCAACAACAAATTGTTCTACATCCTTCTCAATTATGATTGTATAAATATCAAAGAGAAAATGAAGGAATTTCTTGAGTAGATTCTAGTCAATGAAGAGTTTGTGCTTCATGCATATATTTTTAAAAATATGAAGGTTTTTGTGTTTCCTTGATGCAGTTCAAGTCATGGAAACAATGTCTCCATATATATGGGGGTAAGTCTGTTGTGCGTACATCTTGACCCTTCCTAGACTCTACGTAAGCGGGAGCCTCTTCCCATTGCGACGCCCTTTTTAGGAGGTTTTATGCCACACCAAAATTTGGTGGAGGGTGATATCCAGAACCTAGCACAGAAGGGGTGTATGTGTGCTTTGTAATGTGTACTAATTCAAGAATATTATGGGTGGAAAGAGAGAATGGCTGATGGGAGATGCCTCCTTTCTTTTGTACTTATGTTAAAGATATTAGATACTGAATGAATGCAATGTTTTGAGTAGGGATTCTGAACCATGGATTTCTAGGAGTAAATTTAGCTTGGATTTTTAATCTTGTTTTCTCTTGGTTTTCATATGGAATGCTTGGATTTTCATACCAGCAATTATGGTGCATTTATTGAAATATAATAAACTAAGTATATGTGCAAACATTGGACCATTCTGAGATAATCAATCTGAATAGAGAGGTAGAAATAGCAATAAAGAAAACCATTTTCTATTAATAAACTAGTAGAGCCCCCACACAATTGCGCTATCTTTAAGAGTAGGTCCACCTTTGACCCAAACCTGACCCTATGCGCCCCGCTTCAATGGAACAAAACAAAGTAAAAAGGGGTTTATTATGGTATTGAAGAAGACTCTTAAATGTTTGCTGTGGAAAGAAATGACCGGCCAGTTGTTAGAACTCACTTTATTTTCTTATCTGATTGTTTAGTTGAATCTTGACCTGCCAACCCCTGAGGAATTCTATACATGGATGATCTAATATAACCTTATGTTGGTTGCAATATGTGCTACAGCGACGGGGAATTTAATTGAGTTCAAGATACAGCAGAGAGTCTAAAAGAAGTGAGAAGATATAGGTGATCATAAAGAGGGCTGCAACAGTTTTCTTTCACCAAGTTCGTCCTGTGAGAATGTCTCGCACATGCACAGACACCATCTTGAGGTTCAATGGACCAGCTGTAACCTAGGTTGCATGGGTACTTTTCACAAGGACTGTATACATGTCTTTATCTGTATCTAACATGTCCTTGAGACGATACTTCCTTGATGCTCATGTTGGATATGGCCTTCCATTTCTATTCTCCAAAGGGGTCCAAAACATGGTCGAGAGTGATTTCGGTGTTATAATATGCCAAGGGGAAATTGAGATATGATAAATAACATTTCTTTACAATTGATTGGATCCTTCATGTAACATTTTGTAACATAGTTACCATCCAAAACATGCATAAATAAGGATATTATTAATATTTATATAGATATGTTACCATGTGTATATATACCTTGACGGTGCTCTTTTGGAAATTGGACGAGAAAACAGAATATGCATGAGACAATGTCTATATGATTAGCCTCGAAAAACATAATTTTAAGTTCTTCAAGATATATATCCTGTATATCATCAACAAAATGTATTCCTATTCATTCTTACCTAGAGAAGGATTTCCATTTTAACTCCAAATATTAAGTTGGTAAAATATTATTACCCTCCAGATTATTTACTAGCTTGTTTTACAAATTTTAATTTTCTCATACACGTACAACTAATTTTCTAATTTTTAAAAAAGTTTAAAGGTTGATTATGATGGAACTAAACACTAGGTGACATACATGATTTTTATATTTAAGACGCTTATGTTATAAGCTTCATGTGTTTTAAGGATCAATTAGAATTTAAGCTGTAATATGCACAAATTTGTTTTTATTCACATATGTTAGAAATCAGATCTATCTGGTCTTAAAGATTGAATGAATCCAAACGATGACATACTCTAGTTTGTTTTTTCGCATCTTGATATGGAAGAGAATCGGCCATACTTCTAATCATAGTTTGCAGTATCGGCCAATACCGATTCAATAATAGTTTGCAGTATCGGCCGATACCGATTCGATACTGCCGATACCGATCTGATACGGCCGCTATCGATACGGTTTGGCATGTCCCGATCTGATACCGACCAATATCGATACTGACCGATACTAGCATTGGGGTCGCTTTTTTTAGTCAATTTGGCAAAGAAAATTGAATGTGAAAGACCAATTGGCAAGGGTATAAAAGCATAGTAATATTGTAAAAGAATGTAAATGGAAACAACTTATCTATCGCAGGTATACCAATTGGCAAGGGTGACTACTATTTCATTCAATTCAAAACTAGTAAGAAACAACACACGAAATACTTAAAACTATGGCTAAATGTATAAACCATTTTTTCTAAATTTTAATAATTTATTATTAATTATTTGTTTTCTGATACGAAAAAAATTTGATACTCCAATCCGAAATTGCCGATACCATCGATCCCGATACTCATAGGAAGAGTCTGATACCGATAATGCGAACCTTGCTTCTAATGCAATCTTATTATGAGAAGACTATAACATAGACGTCAAGGTCTTAATGGGCTTGCCCGGGCTTAGCTTGTGCGGTTGAAAGCCTTCTTGCTCACTGTACACTAGAATCTTTTCTCGGCGTTGGGGATAACAGTTAACGTTATCAAATGTCAGCTCTTGGAGGTGGATAACTTATTAGACTTAATTAAGTGTGGAAGAATAAAGTTGACTAGATGCTTGCGATGCTATTAGAGATGGCTAAAAGAAACACGTCTTGAACTAGAGAAGCCAGCTGGGACTGTACTCTTGGTTGCAGTAATAGACTGTATTCTGAGAGTTTTAACCCTGTTTTGGTAGTTGAAATGGTTGGTAGGTTTCATCTAGCTATCCTTTTTGATTGTTTACACAATTTTATTCCTTGATCCCTTTAGTTTTTTGCATTATAAAATGCATGTTGTCCTTACTGGTTCTCTTAAACATCAGAGTAGGCTCATTTATATTTTGGTGGTTCAGTTTTTTTTTTTTTTTTTTTTGCGTGCATGGATAACCTTTTTCCCCCTTTAGGTTCATGTCAGCAGGGTGTCAACTAGCAAGAAGTCTGGAGCTACACTCATTAAATGACCTAGGCTTTTCCAAAAGATTCGTGCGGTGCTTGCAGGTCTCTGAAATGTTGTTACTTCTTTGTTCTCCGTTTCGATGTAATGTAGTCGTTTTTTAATCTTTGAACCAAGTATTGTATCACAATTTTGTGTTTCAACAGATATCGGAGGTTGTGAACAGTATGAAGGAATTGATTGATGCTAACATGGGTAACAAGATTAGTCCCATAGGTATCATCTTTACTTTTCTTACACTATTACTTCAGCTCTCTTGTTGCTGTCCTAATCTTTATGTTTAACATGTTCACGGTTAGTCCATTGTTGTTTTTTCATCAAATGAAATATGGAGAGAGAGAGAGAGAGAGAGAGAGAGAGAGAGAGAGGGGTGGGTGGGTTGGGGGGGGGGGGGTTGTAAATAGTTTAAAAGTAATAAAATTAAGCACAATAAAAGACAATAGTGAGCAATTAAAAGTAAGAGCTAAAAAGTAAGGAAAGATCACAAACACCCATTGTATCATGGTATTATCTGAGAGACACTTTAGTTCCGAAATTCTTTCCGATTTTAATCTA